>CM040244.1:267393385-267903423 GCA_022545495.1 Chrysanthemum lavandulifolium | reverse complement strand
ATCATAAGTCATTCTTCTTATTTTCTACAATAAGCGTAATATGTCGAAAAAATCTTGCTATCATCTTTAACGCTAATTTTGTTGTAATTCTCTTTATAGATATTTGAATCTATTATTAATTCAATCTCAACTATTTTTTTTTTTGAACAAATCTCAACTAATTATGCAACAGAAAACTATGCGATTGAAAAAAAAGTCTTGCAAAAGATTTTCGCCTCAAAATAATATTATATAGGTACCGTCAGCGCATAAGCGGGTACCCGACTAATATACTAGTATACATTTAAGGTAAGGGACAAAACAATAAAAGGAAGAAGATATTCTTGTCATATGATAACTAGTTATAATACATAGCACGCATGAGTTTTGATAAAAAAAAAAAAAAAAAAAAAAATTGTATCAATGCTAAATATTATATCTTTAAAGGTAATTATATATAATTATATACTTATGCAAAAGTTTTTCATTATTCATTATATCCATTAGAATTTTGTATAATCAAATTTTGTAAAAAAAAATTTGTTAGATAACTCAAGATTCAACTATATTTAGTTGATATAGATGTTGATGTTCCTATTTAAATTTCACTATTGATATTATGATGTACACAAAATGCGAGTTTAGTTGCACATAATAAACGTTGATGAAGTTAAAATATACTCCTTAAAGTTTTCTAAAAATGTTTGTTCTACATATCATTATATAAATAAATAAAAGTTACATGAGTAGTTGTTATAAATACAATCACATTTTTTTCTTCATATTGTATCTCGTACTTACAATTTGATAATTATATTCTCGTTTTCAATAATTTAGCCGTATTTAATATTCAAATTCGTGTCCACATTTGTCATACTTTTAATATGAAATAAATGAGTCCTTAGTAAACATATATAGTAAAAAATGACATTTATAATCTTATGTATATTTATATGTTGGAGTTTTAAAGCAACATATATATTGTATTTTAAGTTATAAAGTATAGGGGTATAAAATATAATGGTGTATTTGTTTATTTTTCAAAGTTTTTAAAAACATGGAAATTTATAATATTACACTTAACTCTATCTGATTTTAAAAATTTAAACACTAAAGTTTTATTAATTACTCCATCTTTTTTAAAGTTTTTTGTTTTCACAAATTTGACACCTATATTTTTATGTGTTTTTCTTCTCAATCAAATTTCTACACCAAATAAACTAAATGTTGACCAAAATCAATTTAATTTTGACTTTTATTAACCAATCACGTCGCCCGATTTCGCTTACGTGGCAAAATCAACCTCTTTTATTAGTCTAATTTTTTTTCAATGAGAAGTCTTTTGCAAAAACACTCCAAAATGATGTAATTATTTTATTATATAAAATGATGTGTTTTTCTTCTCAATCAAATTTCTACACCAAATAAACTAAATGTTGACCAAAATCAATTTAATTTTGACTTTTATTAACCAATCACGTCATGATTTAAACACGTGGCAAAATCAACCTCTTTTATTAGTCTAATTTTTTCAATGAGAAGTCTTTTGCAAAACACTCCAAAATGATGTAATTATTTTATTATATAAAGATTCCCACTGCCGTATATTTGGACCAAAAGAAGAAAACAACAGATTAAATCCATTTATTGTAATATTGGCGTTGGGATTACGTCACCACAAGGAACATAATCTATTGAACTCAACTTGAGAACATGGCAATCATCACAATATATGAGCATGCAATATGTTTCTTGCTTGACCAATGTGGGATTCAATAATATCTCTTTTCTTTTCTTTCTATATCTCAAATTGAACACAACATTCGAGGGGATAGAATGTTAATTCACGAGAACATGTTTTACCTCTGGAAGTGCAGAAGTGCAAATGACTTACCTCAATGGAAAATGCATGTTGACATAAAAGGCTCTAATAACCCAGCAAGAACCACCGAGGTTTTCATGAATATGGAACACGAAGGAAGGTCTTCCTTGTAAAGCTTTCGTTAACTCTTAAGCAAGAAGAATAGTATTATTTCATCTATAACATAACGTGATAACGGTAACAAAGTATTAAATTGTTTTAAAAAAAGTCATTGGTCTTGCAATATTTTCGATCGAAAAAAGGCGTGAATTATGGAGTAGTGGGAATACAATTTCAAATTATCACCCAAACACCTTAGGCACCTTTTAACATGGTCACTGAAGTACATCAAAGATGATTGAGACATCGCTATCACTTCTCATGAGTCTCTTGATGTGGCTCGATAACTTCTGCATTCATCGTCTTTTCAACATAAAATCGTTAATCGCATTTTGTGTCTTGTTGTTTGATTTTGGTTACAATCAGAACATCAGTTAAAATTTATAAATAACCTTGCCAAAAATTGTTGGCTACAAGCTCTTGTGCTAGAAAATTAAAGCATGATGCTCATATGCTCATTTTAGCCTCTTGTCTCACCTATATACACCTATAACACAATTAAAAGAAATACTTAAGGAACAAATTTATCACATTTGGAAAGATGGTTTTCTTATTAAATAAAGTATTAATTACGAATACCACCATCACGGATGCCAATTCTTGAGTATAACTAAAAATCATCCCAATTGTTAGAAACTGCTTTTTGGTTGTATCAAATTGCACAACACCTAAATAATATTTCTCAGGAAAACCGATATCGTTATTTTAGCCCTTAGCTTTCATTCCATTATACAATATTTGACTATTCATCTTTACTAGTCCCGCATGAGAAAAAAACTTATATTTATAGGAACAAGTTAACATTTTGAAAATCTAGAAGGATGTTAGCAAACTATGTCCATGACATATCACGGATCCAATGATCCTTGTACATGTACAATTATGCACTTATACTTTTACGTAGCTTGCAAACTTAAAATGCCTAATGAAGAAGATACTTGAATTTACAATAAAGGATCGGTGTTGAGTTTCATATGTAAAACTAATGAAACGTTTGTGTTATATTCGATAGAAAATTTTTATAAACCTTAGGTAAGTAAAAACATTACTTGTTTTAAAATATGAGAAGCGTTTGTATTATATTTACGAATATCGATTTTTAAACATTATACTGAAATATTTGTATTATATTTCGATAGAAATTAGTTTTTATAAATATGAGAAACTAGCTAAGTTTAGTTTTATACTCGAAACTCGAAAGTGTTATTTCTTTTGGCATCCCACATCGCCTAATGTGGGAAATGTTTACCACAATGAATGGCTATAAAAGAGACCACTTGCATTATAGCACTAGCTTATTTACATATGATATTTATTTAGATTAGTTCAAATTTTATTGGTTGGACTACCACCATATTTATCAACCTGCTTTGTTTAGTAGTATAAATAGCATAAGCGAGTTGAATATGATGGTTGGCTAACCATATAAAATTTCCAAGCTAAGTGCAAAGTTTAGAAAAGTGTTCTAATCTGCTAAATTGAAAAAGTTTTAACCAGAATGTTTCAATTACCAAATATGTAGATAGAAAGATAAATTAGACACAAAATGAAAGAAGATATAGTATTGCTTATGAGCTTATTGCTTATCTAAGTTCACAAGCTCAAGTGGCATTAAAATTAGCTTATGTTTTTTTTGGTAAAAGGGATTTTTCATCCTGGTAAAAGTCATTATGCCAAAAAACATTGAAGTACAAATGACATGGGTGAATCCCATGCCCTCAACCCGTTACATAGGCAAAATCTACTGCAACATGCATAACAACCACACAGTTAAACACTATACTAACAATTACATTTTAAGAAACAATAAAAATGTAATAAAACAAGGTTCAAAGAACCACTTCGATAGTGCGTGACTCTATCTTCAATGATTAACCCTCAGTGTACACCAACTTCCACTTAAACAAACAACGTAACGAAAGGTCACCAAATGCATCAAATCGAATAAGGGAGAAACCCGAGACCCCAAGTCACACAAGAAAACCATATTGAAGGCGAAGTCAAACACCAAATCAAGTGTAACGATCATCTTCAACATAAATTTGTCCCAGCAGCGTCCATCAATACTAGCGAGTGAATGATCATAGATGCCGGTAATTAAAGCGGCTACGTGACCAAACTAGTAACTTACAATCAATACAAACACATGCGAAAATAAAATCAAAGTGCCCGACTTAGATGAAGGCATTATTGTTTCTTGAGGACCTTACGATACATGCATATACACCTACAACCCTAGAAGTGCATGGGCTTGAGCCGACCTAGGAATAGGGCCTAACATATAAAATACAATAGTACACAATGCTAACACACCCCGCGTTTGAGCGGGAGGACACCGAACACTCAAGCTGTCATGAAATTCTTCAAACAAAGCGGAGGGCAATCCTTAGTGAAGATATCCGCAAAATGATAGCGAAGGCACATGAAGAACCCTAGCTTGACATGTAGCCACCGGTCTCGAACAAAATGAATGTCAATCTCGATATGCTTGGTCCGTTGATCTTGAACCGGATTTGAGGGCGGTAGGCAAGACTAACATTATCACGAAGATCTCGAGTGTTGCGGAAGATACGAGTATGGAGCTCTCGAAGAAGATTCCGCAACCAACATGTTTCAAGCAATTGCATTGGCAACCACACGATATTACGCCTCGACCTTTGGAGCGAGGCGATGTCGGTTGGCGCTTAGAGGACCATGAAAGTAAATTGTTGCCAAGAAAAACACAATAGCCAGAAGTAGACCGCCTAGTATTGGGGACCAACCCAATCGACATCGAATAAGCAACTAATGATGTATTCGAAGATGAATACAATTGTAACCCAAAATCCAAGGTACCGGATGTAGCGCAAAATCCGTTTGAGAGCGAGAGAGCCATTTCTTCATTCTAACTCACCCTCTTCTTACTAATTCTCTCATACACTCTCATTCTCTTCTAACAAAGATCACTTGATCTTGAGAGTTGTTATTCTTTCTTTCTTTAGTGATTCTCATATAGATCCTTCTAAGGCGAGATCACGAGCATTCTACAAGTCATCCAAGCAAGGGTCCTTGATTGATTTGTTCCTCCACAAGATTTACAGCAAAGATCTTGTATTTGGTATTTCACATATTTGTTGTGTAATAGTCGTGTTGGTTTGGTCCACCGTGTTACGGACTCGGTATTTAGCTTTGTACGAGAAAAAGGTGTAAGCAGCGTTGTGAAGGCTTCTCAGCCAAGTTGAAGGAGTTTGTTGACATAGTGCTTGAACTCTCGAGTAGGTGACTGGGGAGTGGACTAGAAGCGAGGAAGGTGTCCTTGTGTGAACCACTATAAATCGGTTGTGTCATTTCTATCCCTTACTTTACTTTATTTACTTGCTTTATCATTAGATCTATACTTTCTCTACATCCATACGATTTCACATAATATCGAATCTAAAGTTTTGAAACTAACTTAAAATCGGCAAAACTATTCAACCCCTTCTAGTTTTCCACATTGGCATCAAGAGATAAGTTTATAAAAGTTTTAAAGTAAACCGTATTTTAAAACTTTTCGATCACTATGGGTTCGAAAATTACAAGGAAGGAAATCTATGCAACGACCACCACTACTTGAAACTAATGGTTTTATATATTGGAAAAATAGATTCGAAACGTATGTGAAGTCTAAAGATATTGATCTTTGGTACATTATTGTTGAAGGCGATTTTGAGGCTACCTCAAAAGATGATAAAGGAAATTTAGTTAACATACCTCATGATAAACTAAACGATGAAATGAAGAAAAAGCTTTCCAAAAATAGTGAAGCTAAAATGGTTTTGTATAATGCTTTACCCAAAAGGAATTGAAGAATTTCTATGCTTAAAACCTCTAAAGAAATTTGGAATTTTTAGTTGTAACTCATCAAGGTAATCAACAAGTTAAAAATAATAAAATTGATTTATTTGTTCAACAATATGAACAATTTTCAATATCGGATGAGAAACTATAGATCATTCATTTGCTAATTTTAATACTATTATTACATCTTTACAAGCACTTGATGAATCTTTTTCTAGCAGTAACCATGTTAGGAGATATCTAAGGCACTTCCATCCAAGTAGAGATCCAAGGTGGCGATCGAAGAGTCAAAAGATTTGACAATCCTCACCCTTGATGAACTCATAGGCAACTTAAAGTCTGAGCTTGTCCTTGCTAAAGATTCTAAAGCCTCGAAGGTGAAAGAGAACACAAATATCTTGCCCTTAAAGCCAAAAGGCTGGCGATGAAGAACTCCTCTTCGGATAGTGACGATGAGGAGTATGTTATGGCGATGAGGACTTTAAAAGTTCTTTATAAGGAAGGAAGATCGTCAAACAACCGTATGGCGACAAGAAAGGATTCGGAAAAGCAAAGAGGGCGAAAGCCAAGGATGATCGTGCTTGCTTTAAATGTGGGGACCCAAACCACTTTATTAGTAAGTGTCCCAAACGGGATGATCAAAAGGCATTCGTGAGTGGCACGTGGGAATGAGCTACGAGGAGGACGAACAAATTTGTCTCATGGCAAATGACGAGTATGTCGCGAATACTATAGTAGCTATCACTAGATGATGACTCATTGCATAATGAATATGACAAACTTTGCAACATTAGCTTACAACTAATTAACAAAACAATCTTTTAAAAGTCAAAACCAACGTTTAGATAAAGAAGTCATAGAATTAAAAGCAAAATTAAAGCGTCTAGAAAGGGTAAAATAGCAAGTGGTGAATGTGAACTTTGCGTTCAACTTCAAACACTAGTTGATCAACTAGATTCTAAAATTGCTAGAATGAGTACGAATACTTTAGATATGATATTAGATAGTGTTAAAGCGGAAACAACCAAAAGGTTTAGGTATTCAACAACTTGATCCATCAACTAGTGAAAACAAAGAAACACAATTTGTTAAGACACTAGAAAAACAAGCCATTGTTGTGGCGGATCCCACGGATCCCATAAAAGGCAACCTGAGTGTACAACCAGGGATCCGTGGGTGCTGCATTGTGGCAAACAAAGGCTAATAACATAGCTTCTTCATCTAGAACTGATTTTGTTATCGTTAATAAGAAGAAACCAACTCATTTTACCACTAGACAACCACCTCCAAAATATAATCCTATTTTTGCAAGAAACAAAGCTCCATCTTTTTCAAAACCTAATCCATCTAGGAGACCTAATAATGTTTACCCGAGAAGTAACCATCAAATGGGATGGAACCCAAATATGCAAAGTGGCATTCCTTTTCAAAACTTTGCACCATGGAATGCATATTCACCTTATCCATACATGTCTAACATGAATGAAATGTTTAACACTAATGGACCCACGAACAAATGGGGACCAAACTTTTGAGTTAATTGTTTTCTTAGGTGTGCTTAAAGGTCGACCTAGATCCGGATGAATGGGTCAAGGATAGCGGGTGCACGAGGCACATGACCGGCAATAAAGATCTATTCTCCACATATGAATCCTTTAATGGAGGAAATGTGGTGTTTGGAAATAGCAAAGTAAAATCATCGGTGAAAGGTGCGATTTCTAACAAATCTCTAACCATTAACGATGTGTGTCACGAGAAAACCTAAACTTTAACCTCTTAAGTATAGGACAAATATGTGATAAAAAGTGCAAAGTACTTTTTACCGAAACCGGTAGTAAGTGTTGAACACACACAGACCTTGACAGATCTTGAGCACTCGTAGATCGTTAGTGTTGCCTATGTAATCATAAGCAAACTAATAGAAAATCTCTACAACTCGTATTCTATAGCGGAATGTAAACACAAGCTGTTATAACTAAGAACACTTAGATCCTCTATGGATCTTTTATTAACTGAAACTCTATGTTTCGAATGAGTTGTCTATTACATACTATCAAGTTCCTTTTATAGACAAGGAACCCTAAACTATTACTACTCAATCGACTAAGCATGCAAGCATGCATTTAATGACTAAACACTAAACAATATTGAGCAGTACAATAATACCCATGCTAACCTCGGGCGGTTCAAGAATAATGATGGATTAGCATATAATTAATAAAGCGTATCTGCAGATCCTAGTCGACTTCCACTCTTCACAGAGATACGGCACGGCTTTTATACTTGTGAAACTTCTTCAATAGATTACGCTTCTACTTCAATGCAGAATCCTTCGACAAATTGTGATGAGAATTCCTACTGCATAATTCCCAACAATCCTCCCTAAACTAGAATTTGACTTGGTTAAGTTCGGTTTCCTAACCTTGAAAGATCTTAGAGGCTGCGGTACTAGAGGATTGTTCTCAAACATCGATGTAAAGAACCAATAATAATCTCATCTCTATGATGACCAAACTTTGAAACGCCGGTCTTTGCGACAACAAATGACATAGTGTACATCAAAACTCATTAGTTGCATACTATTCTCATCACATCCGGTGAGTTTACTCCCGTGAGAGGTGAATCATTGAAAATAATGGATTTGATGTCTCTTTACCAATAGCCATCACTACTTTGGAGTAGCCAAATGTTTAAGTCCGAAAACTATGGTACATTGATAACCATTTGATTTATTAGCAAATCGGCAACTATATAAATGGATTTGATGTGTCTTTACATAGATCGTTTGCTCGGGACTAGTCAATTCTTAGAATTGGTGAATTGATAACCAAATATGGATCCGGTTGCCTTTACCACAAGCCATATACTTGTGGGCTAGCCAATTCTTGGATTCCAACAAGGAATATACCATGGTGAATTGATGACCATACAACTCTCGACAATTAAGCATGGGTGGTTCTGAACCTATGATTTTGAGCAAATCATTACGACTATCAATGATTTGATGTGTCTTTACCAAAGTTGTACCCTTTGGACTAGCCAACTCTTTGATATACACAAGGTATATCGGTGAGTTAAAACCATCAACAAAATACAACAACTGCAAGAAAGTTAGTTTTTTTTTAACTAAGAATTAACAAACAAAACAAAGAAAATAAACAACACAAAAGATCAGACATATCACGAGGCATATGCCTCCCGAGGCTATGCCTCCCTTAAACTTTGCGCTTAAGGGTTAAGCATTCCAATATTGACCACGGTGTTGAAACCTTGGTCCATCAAAAGCTTTTGTTAACGAGATCGCCACATTATCATCTCATGAATTTTAGCCACATTTATCAAATGTTTTCATATGCATCTCTTATAAAGTGGTGCCCGATTTCTATATGTTTGGTTCTCTTGTGAAAAACTGGATTTTTGACAATGCATATGGTACTTTGATTATCAATAAAAGTGTTGTGTTCATGAAGTTATACCCATAATCCGACAATTGATTTTGAATCCAAAGGACACGTCTACAACAATTTGCAGCACAACATACTCGCTTTAGTAGTTGAGGTAGCCACGATGGTTTGTTTCTTGCACCAAGAAATCAATCTCGTTCAAGGAATTGTGACCTCGGTTGTGGATCTCCTATCCGTTTGCACCAAAGATAATCACTATCACTATATGCTTCCAACTTAAAAGGAGACTCTTTTGGGTACCAAAGGCCTAAATGAGGTTGGTAGTTGAGGTACTTAAAGATCTTTTGTTGCATTGAGATGGGAAGCAAGTGGAGTGACTTGATGTCGAGCAAACACTCACAAACAAAAGTAATATCGGGCCTTGAAGTCGTTAGATACATTAATGAACCAATCATAGATCTGTATAAATGAACATTCACGGTAGATCGGGTTCATTGTTGGTTTTGTTTTGGAGCTTCATAAGGTGTTGTGGCGATTCGACACCTTCTATACCAAATTTCTTCAACATGTCCTCACATATTTATCTTGATGATAAATATCCCATCTTGTTTCTCAACGAACTTGGAGACCCAAAAGAAAGTAAGCTCCCCATAGCACTCATCGAAATTCTCCTTCATCGATCCTCAAATTCCTCGCACCAAGCTTCTTTAGTGGATCCAAAATGATGTCATCCACATACACTTGCACAAGTATGATGTCATCGAGTTCTTCTTGAAAAAAGAGTCTTATCAATGGCACTCTTACGTAGCCATGCTTGACAGAAATGATGAAAGCTAGCATACCATGCCCTTGGTGCTGATGAAGTCCATAGAGAGCTTTAACGACCTTGTAAACATGATTAGGATGATCGGGTCTTCAAATCCTTTGGGTTGAGTGACATAAACCTCCTCTTCTATCTCACCATCTGAAAAAGCACCTTTAACATCCATCGATACACCATGAAGCCCATGTAAGAAGCATAGGCCAAGAAAATTCGAATAGCCTCTACTCTAGCAACAGTGCAAACACTTCATCATAATCAATCCCTTCCTCTTGCTGTAACCTTGAGCTACTAATCTTGCTTTGTTTTAATAACCACACCCTTGCATCTCTTTTGTTCTTGAGAATCCATTTAGTTCCAATAGCATATTTGCCATCGGTAATGGTACCAAGATCCAAACTTGTTGGTTTTGAAGCTGTTGCATTTCTTCTTGCATTGCTTCAATCCAACTTGAGTCTTCAAGAGCTTGAGTGACACCGGTTGGTTCTACTTGAGAAAGAAAACACGCAAAGCAGACAATGCTTGAAGTTTGTGTGATTGTCTCTTTGTTGATTTGATACATAGAGAAAAGCAACTGTCCAAATTTAGGACTAGAGATAGCCCTTCGAGTTCTAACGGTGCTAGAATGTCACCAATAATATTGGATTGAGGGTGAGTGATGTTGATTCTTTTAGTAGCGATGGGGTTGACTTCAATGGAAGGTTCAAGATTAGACACAGTTGGTACAAAAGTTGTGTCATAGGAAGGTGAGGTGAAAATGCCGATTGGGTTGATGATTTCCAAGATCGAAGGTCTTGGAAAGCGAGTATAGGGTTCACCAAAGTCGTGGACACTCTAGAAGGAATAGGGTAGAAGCAATCGAGCTTTCGGTGATTTGATGACGATGGGAGATCGCATCGATGTCGTGAAACATGGTTTCCAGCGACACCTCATTTGCAAGATCCCCATTCACCTTCTCGACTTCAAGCTTAGCGCAAACTATTGAGTCTCAAGCTAGCAAGGTCCTCGACATAGTGTGATTCATCTTCACCCTCGGTAATTATCTCTAGAAGTGTTACCCGCAACATTGTTAGGGAGAAAGAAGCACAAGTATAGGTTGTTCACCATCTTCAAATTCACTTTCGAGTCGACATTCGTGGTACTGCATTGTTAGTGGGAGACTCTTGAGAACACACTTTGGTTAGCCATATGTCTAGTATAACCCAAATAGTCGGTTAAGTAGTCAAGGTCAAAAGACCACACATGACCACTCGCCTTGAACATTGGGCTTATCTTCCATGTATCTCGTGTTCAAAGTCTCCTCTATCTTCTTGGCGAGATAAACCGTACACTCTGTAAGCCTTGCTATGAGTGAATAACCCACAATATAACCCTCATCGTTTTCTCATCAAACTTCCCAACGGATCATGGCGTTTAGAATGGTCACTGACAACCAAAAGGTTTGAGGTAATGAATGGCTGGAACCTTCCCAAAGAAGCTCATATGGTGTTTTGAGGTGAGGTCTAGTAATGGAGACTCTGTTTGCACATAGCAAGCTATGCCAACACTTTAGTCCGAAACATAGTGGGCAATTTAGAGTCTAAGCATTGATCTTGCACCTCTATCAAGGTCCTATTCTTTCTTTCGGCTACCCCATTTTGTTGTGGGGTTCTTGGATTGCTATAGTCCTCTTTATCCCTTTAGACCTCTGAGTTCTATAATAATTGCATTCTTGAACTATGTCCCATTATCACACCGAATTCCTTAACCTTCTTGTTCAACTGATTTTCAACGAGTGTGATGAAGTCTTTAAGACGGAGATGTTTCATATTTAGTCCTTAGAAAGAACACCCAACAAAATCGCTATAGCCATCGGTGATCACCGACAAAAATACTTGTGATCGATGCTTCGACTTGAGTTGGACCAAATAGATCCATATGTAACGGTGAAGAGGCTCGAGATAATGCTCACAGCAGTGATAGCTTTGTAGGAGGCTCTGTGTTGCTTCCCTTTGTTGCATGCAACACAATTATGATCATTGGAGAAAACTTTGGAGGGAAGACCTTCAACAAGACCCATTTTAGAGAGTTTGTTTATGGTCTTGAAATTCACATGAGCCATTCTCCTATGCCATTTGGTAGACTCATCCAAGGATGCTTTAGCCACCAAACAAGTGAGGTCACCTTCAGGATGCACTTCATTGAGGTTGAATGTGTATAGATTGTAAGTTCGAGGAACTCTCAGCAGAATAGAAGTATCTTCTGGAAGCTTGAACTCTTTAGAAAGCACAAGACATTCATCTTCAGAGAAGAGTACCTTGTTCTTGGTGTCACAAATTTGTGAGACTGAGAACAAGTTGAATTGCTGAAGTTCCCTAACATAGTACACATTCTCAAAGTTCAGTAGGGGTGTCTTGATGGTGCCTTTCCCAGTAATTTTACCATCACTTCCACCAAAAGTCACATTGCCTCCTTCTTCAATAGGAACAAAATTGTGCATCATATCTCTATTTCCAGACATGCTTCTTGAACAACCACTATCAACAATACCAATATCTTTATGCTTAAGAGGATGATCCTACAAGAACAAACATATATACGAAAGAATGTTAGTATCTGAGGAGGCTCAAGTCATTCTTGACTTGAACCCCTTTGTGGATCATAAGATTTAGGTCTAGCAGATGAGAAAGATCCACCATTGTTCTTGAGTTTCCATTGAAATTTAGGTCCCTTATTATTCCAAGAACAACTCACGAGGACTTGGCAAGATTCCCCAACACCCTTTCCCATTATTCATAGAGTCAACATATGCGGGCCAATAACCATGTTTAAAGTATGGGCTAGTAGGTTGCACATAAGGTCTATCACCGATCTCCTCCAAGGAGAGTTAGTATAAGTTGCTTGTGGGACATAAGGTGGAATATTATTAACATTGGTCCACACCGGTCTAGGTTTCTCACTGAGTAGCACATACACCCAATCTTTGCTCATAGAAATCACAATCCTTAATTAAATGAAATTTACTTCCACATACAAAACATGTCTTCCTTTTGGAAGATTTATTCAACAAAGAAGATGTTCTATTACATGTAGAAGTACTTAAACCGAAACATTAAAGGAATTGTTTTAACAGACTTATTATGCAAAGATTTAAAGGACAAGTCTTCTGAGGAAACAGGCTTGAAGTAGATTCCTCGTGACTACCCTAGAAGGCTTGTAGATAGTCTTGGTGCGAGCTTGGGTGTAGGCTCGGTGAGGGCTTGGGAAGGTCGACTTATCACTTGAATCACGGTGGCATGAGAGGTAGACCCTTGATCCGATGAATTGTCACCGCCGTCGAGCAAGAGACAAAGTCATTAGATGAAGCATCGGGTCCGCAAGTCTTTAGATTTTTGCCATACGATGGTGTGATCCATCAAAGTCAACAAGAATGGATGTGTCGGTGGGCATGAATTCACCTCTAATAGGTCCAGGGGACAACATGCAAATCACCTTTTTAAACAAAATGTTCTAAGCCTCAGCTTTAGATTTACGCACATCATTCCTAGCTTCCAATCCTACATACTTTTGAAAACCTAAACCTATTCCGAGGTCATCGATCGACTACTATAGATTTCTAGCAAGATTGTCACCGATATTAACCATTGTTTATGTCTAGCTATTTCTACTAGTTTCTCTTTAAGCTCTAGGTTCTCAAAGAATAGCATCGCTTTTTCCTTTTCACTGCGCTTTTACGTTAATGTTTGCAATATCTAGATCAAATTGTAACCCTTTATCTTTTCTTCATAAGCTATCCATTCTTTTGAAACCATACTTTTGTCTTTCTAATGTTTTTAACGAAAGTTTATAAGCTTCATTATCAACATAGCATTCATTGTATTTAGGTTTCATAGTATCATAAGCTTCTTTAAGTTCATTGAATCTTTCACTACAACCAAATATACAATTGTGTACACGAGAAAGTCCCATCAAGGCAAATTGATCATGCCTATCTTCAAGTACATCTTGCCAAGAATCCAAGCTTCTCGAGACGTGCCTTCCTCATTCATTGTGTTCATGTGCGCCTGTGTGACTGCTCATCCAAGGTGACAAGAGTCTGAAGTTCTAGCTTCCTTCGATTCTCACGATAGGAATTGTAGTTAGCTCCTCTCCACTCTTCCTATCTTTGCATTCCTCGAAATGACCCATCCGGTGACAAGAGAAACATTTGACATTTCTCCTGTCAAAACGAAGTGGATCCTTTCCTTGAAGCCAAACTTTCTTCCCGGCCTCCTCAAACCTTTTGATATCTATCGAAAGCATGGCCACCGCCATTTCGCCATCTCCATATCAAGTGGGTCCACCGCTCAAAATCTTCATAAACAAGATGTCATGAGTATCATAATCAAGAACAAATGAATGAAGAACATCCTCCAATATACTACCGCTTTAGCTTGAGGCGGGATGGAGTGGGGCGAGTGTAAGATGATGATGGTAAGTAAGTTGGACTAGGAGCATGTATCATCATATTGGAGTGAGATGTCCCAACAAAGGTCAGATGACTGTAAGAGGATGCACGGTAGGAGATCGACATCGTGTTCAAGAGATTTTAGTTTGTTGTACTGACTCATCAAAAGTGAGCATGTCCAACCCACCTTTAGCCTTAAGAGCTATACTTACATGTAACCATGATGGAGGCAAAGATCGAGGAACTTTGAATTGCAATCATCATTGTCCGGTTTGCATTCAATTTGGTTTAGTGACTCAAAATCTTATGAAACATGTCGTATCCCTTGTGGATACCTTCTTCTTCCGAGATATTGAATTCTTGAAAGTGTTGTCTCAAAGATTGACTTCCTCATTCTCCCGGACTCTTCATTGCCACCGAACCTTGCTTTAAGCGCCATCCATATGTCCTTTGCATCATCCATGTGGTGAAAATCACCCAAGTGATCTTCGTGAATAGCTTGAAGAAGGATGGTTCTTACTTTGTGCTCTCTTTGCACGCCTAGAATCTCTTCAGCAGTTTTGGAGGAGCAATGGTAAACTTACCATCAAGATCCGGGATAGTCTTCTTCGACTGCTTCCTTTCTTCACAATCTCCCAAAGATTCCAATCAATATTGAGATCCAGCCTGCATCTTCATTGGCCACGATCATACTCTTCCTTTTTAGATAAGGAAACTTACCATTCTTGTTGGAGAGACTAAGTTGTTGCATAGAGGTGGTGTTCTTGATGTTGTTGTTGGTGACTTGATTCATCATCGCCTTCGGGCATGGTGAATGTGTTTTGGTTGTATGGGGTGAGGTTAAATATGGTTCTTAGTATCGTAGAGACTTTCCCGAGGCTCGATACCACTTGTTGAACACACACGCACCTTAACGATCTTGAGCATCAGAGATCGTTAGTGTTGCCTATGTAATCATAAGCAAACTAATAGAAAATCTCTACAACTCGTATTCTATAGCGGAATGTAAACACAAGTCGTTATAACTAAGAACACTTAGATCCTCTATGGATCTTTTATTAACCGAAACTCTATGTTTCAATGAGTTATCTATTACATACTATCAAGTTCCTTTTATAGACAAGGAACCCAAACTATTACTACTCATCGACTACATGCAAGCATGCATTTAATGACTAAACACTAAACAATATTGAGCAAGACAATAATACCCATGCTAACCTCGGCGCTCAAGAATAATGATGGGTTAGCATATAATTAATAAAGCGATGCAGATCCTAGTCACTTCCACTCTTCAAACAGACACACGGCACGGCTTTTATACTTCAAATAGAAACTCTTCTTCAGATTACGCTTCTACTTCAATGAGAATCCTTCTGAGAATTGACAAGAGAATTCCTACTCGCATAATTCCCAACAAGAAGATATTAAAAATGGCATAACCATAGGAAGAGGAATTAGGAAACATGGAGTCTATGTCATTAAAATCGGTAATGAACCTAAAGACAAACTTTGTCTTACCTCTATGGATGATACTTCAACCCTATGGCATCGAAGATTGGGTCATGCCAATATGCGACTTCTTCAATCGCTATCATCCAAAGATCTAGTAAGAGATCTACCTAAGTTTAAATATGAACATCACTTTTGTGATGCTTGTAATGTAGGAAAACAAGTTCATTCTAGTCACAAAGCTAAAAACATGGTGTCTACAACTAAGTGTCTAGAATTACTACACATGGATTTATTTGGTCCATCCGCTATCCAAAGTTATGGAGGCAACTACTACACTTTGGTCATAGTGGATGATTACCTAGGTACACATGGACAAAATTTTAAAGAACAAAACGGAACGTTTAATTATTTTGAAATATTAAGCAAGAAAATTTAAAGACAACTAGGAAGTCCTATAGTGTCTATTAGAACGGATCATGTTAGGGAACTCGATAATGAAGTGCAATTTGGAGCCTTTTGTGACGCTAACGGTATTACTCACAACTTCTTGGCTCCTCGCACTCCACAATCGAATGGGGTAGTTGAAAGAAAGAATAGAACCCTACAAGAAATGAGTCGCACCATGCTAAATGAGCAATCCATACCTCAAAATTTTTGGTGTAATGTCGTTGATACTTCAACGTACATACTTAATCGAGTCTTAATTAGACCAATTTTAGGTAAAACTCCATACGAGTTATTCCGAGGCAAAAAGCCTACGTTAGATCACTTTAGAGTCTTTGGTAGCAAATGTTTTCTTCTTAACACTAAAGATTACCTTACAAAATTTGATCCTAAATCAACCGAAGGTATCTTTCTAGGTTACTCTCCAAATAGCAAAGCTTACGTCATATTAAATAAAGAAACAATGAAGGTAGAAGAGTCATTAAATGTAAAATTTGATGAAAGTCCACTCAAACCCTCTCCACCTCTTGTCGATGACGAGATTGTAGAAAGTGAAGCTATAGTAATAAAGAAAAAGATAAATGAAGAGGAAGAACCTTTAAATGATGAAGTCATAAGTATTAAAGAGTCCAAAGATCACCTCGTAGATAAGGTCATAGGAAAGTTAAACGAAAGAACATTAAGGTCTCAAGTTCAAAACCAAAGTAGCTTATTTTGTTTTGTTTCAACCATAGAACCTAAGAATACACAAGAAGCCATAAACGATGAAAGTTGGGCAATAGCTACGCAAGAAGAATTAAACCAACTTGTTTCTAACAATGTTTGGACACTCGTCCGTCCACCTAGTAATCAAACCATATTAGGAACCAAATGGGTTTATAAAAACAAGTTAGATGCAAACGGATTAGTGTCTAGAAACAAAGTTATACTCGTTTCCAAAGGGTATGTACCTTCATGGGATGTTGTTTAAACATCATGGTTCTCAAAGAAACAAACGGCATTAAGCAATAGCAACAACCAAAGTCGAATATGTCTCCACGCAAAGCATGCCAACAAGCACTATGGATGAAACAAGCGTTAGTCGATCGCGACATTCATCTAAGTGACATAGCCATTCTATGTGACAACAAAGGTGCCATAGATTTAAGCAAGAATCCGTATTACATTCTCGCACAAAGCATATAGAGATTTGTCATCACTTAAGAGACAATGTTCAAAAGGGGAACATATCTATTGAGAAGGTAGCGTCCGAAGACAACATAGCCGACGCCCTCACCAAACCGTTGAAGCGGAACAATTCAACCTACTTAGCCTTCGTCTTGGTCTCATGGAACAAACGTCGTAATTTAATTTTTAACTCTACAAGGTATGTAAACACTAGCCTTTTTCTTTCTGAGTCTAGGATCTCTATTTCACGCACAACTCACAACCAATACGGGAATTTTCAAAACCCAAGATAAGTTTTTGACTTATAATTCATAGTTTTTATTATTTTTCCTTCAAAATAAGTACAAGTTACAAACACGTAGGGTTGTAAACGAATTGAACGTTCAGTGAACATTTCATGAACGGTTCGGTAAAAAGTTCGTTTATGTTCGTTTATTTATTAAATGAACGAACACGAACAATATTTTACGATCATTTAGTTAAATGAACGAACATGAACAAAAGTCACGTCCGTTTATTTATGTTCGTGAACGTCCGATTATGCGTTCGTTAACGTTCGTTTATGTTCATTTATTTATTTGTGTTTGTATATCAAAGTTTTTAATTGTATAATTTTTAAATTAGTTTGTTTACACAAAACAACACTTATAAAACAATATTAGATGCATAATTTAATAAAGTTTATGATTGTTTGTCTATGTTCATTTATGTTTGATCGTTTATGTTCGCTTAGCGTTCGTGTCTTAATGAACGAACATAAACGAACATGAACAACTCATTTTCTTAATAAACGAACATGAACAAGAAATTTCATCCTTTTAAGCGTTCGTGTTCGTTTATTTGTCCGGATAAAATTAAATGAACGAACATGAACAAGGCTCCGTCCGTGTTCGTCCGGTTCGTTTACAGCCCTACAAACACGTAATTACATACACATCTTCTTTTCAAAGAATAAAACGTTTTTATTCACAACATAGAAACCTCCTTTCAAAATGTTTTATAAAATGATACTTCTTCCCGTATCAATTTCACAAAAGCAATTTCTCACGTCTAGGACAAATCGCTTTTTCATTATTAATACAAAAGTAAAAACCCATTTTCATTGCATCTCATGTCTTTTGAATGCTAAAGAGGACACATAACTAATATGTGTTTTGGTACATTCATTTAAGCAACAATGAATTAGGAGCACTCGGGTTATCTCACATAATAGTATGCTTTTCACTTCTAGTTTATTTTTCCTTTTCTTTTAGGAGTCGAGATAACCGCAACTCCAAATAGTTTGCATATAGGCACACACTAGGCAAAAATGTTTCAAAAGAAAATTTTGAGTTGTCTGTATCACCAAGACACCATGGATCCCACCTTAATCGCCGGGCGAATCCTCATGGGAAGGATCCGTGGGATCCGTGAGATGAAGCTAGTTTTATCTTTTATTTTTCTCACTTTGGATGAAAACTCCAATATCTTTTCATTTTTTGAGTATGTTTTTAATGCTTGTGTTCTCATGATCACATGCCTTAAATTCATATCTAATCATTAGATTTTAATCCACATTTTGGGTCAAGCATTCATTACAATGCATTGTTTTTCTATATATAGGACTCCCAAAATGCTTGCATATTCATCTCATCTTCACAAACAAACAACACCATGTCATCCAAAAGATCTTACAACTTAGATAAATCACCTAGTACAAACAATCCTCTTCATGAAATCCAAACTTTTGTATTCCCACCTTCCAAAATACCACAATCAAAATCTAGGATATCCGCACGGATTAGCATCCGGTCTTATTGCTTAGCAAAACCATCATCGAATGGTTCATCACCAACAAATAACTCACCACAAGATGCTTCCATTATAGCACCTCCTTCATCACCAACGAATACACCAACTTCATCACCTAAAGTCACTCTTTTGAAACTCCTTAAGACTCCAATAAGATCTCAACAACCAAAACAAAAAGAAATAGCCTTTTTGACACCTCCCACTTCTTCAAACACAATTTTCAATGACCTTGAAACATCACCACCCTTAGCTCCCATTAAGCTACAAGAACATCTAGGTTCTTTTCCACCACCACTTCCAAACATTCCGGACTTTGATCCGTATTTTCCTATTTTTCCACCACATCTTCCGCAACTCACAAATCAAAACAACCCGGAAAACTTCCGCACTCATTACCCACATCACTTACATTGTGAACATTGTCAATCCACTAGGAAATTGCAATGAAGTTAGGGAAGAAATGCGATTCATACTCAACCTCATCCTTGATCGCATCAATACCATTACTCATCAAAACCTCCATCCATAACCTTATGCAAGCATGGAAGGAATCATTATTACTATTTTCTATTTTTAGTACTTCTCTTTGAGTCATTTTCAAGAACAAGTCTTGTTCTTATTTTTACATGCTTGTATGTGGCATAAATACCACTACATTTTGTTGTTTTATTACAAGGCTTTGTTTACATACCTTGGCTCCCAATCTTGATTCTCGCCAATCACAAGATTACTTATGCATGTTACTACTAACCTCTCTTTGTAGGATTTTTTTATTTTTCTTCACTTGACGCCCAAACTAGGGGAGCTACCGTCGAGGGGAGTAAGCGATACGTGGACTATTTTTCCACATTTTATTTCTTCGATGGGTTAACTTTCTGTTTCGACAAAAAGGGGGAGAAGAAGTAAAACTTAGGGGCTTTCAAAACATACATCTATTCTTAAGTTTTACTCATTATAACATTATGTTTTGTCATCAACAAAAGGGGAGATTGTTAATACAAATAAACCGTAAAATGTTTATTAATATTTTGCGATCTCTTTGTGTTTTGTTGATAACAAATATAATGTTATCTTAAGTACAATTATAAGGATACATGTTATTTTGTAAAGCATTCACATATAGCCATTTAATACAAATTGTTGTAATAAATCATTTGTTGTAATAGTTTATTAGGATGGGTAAAATCACAACCCATGGATCATATTCATAACCCATGGTATTGAACCATACCCACTTGACTAGTACATTGTACTCATTAGATACATTGTATCTAAAAGAATACCCATGGACCAACCCATGACCCATGACCAATAACCAAAAACCCATGGGCAAGAGGAGCGTCCCACGGATCCCTAGGATTACACTAGACGGATCCTCGTGGGAGGGATCCGTGGGATCCGGGAACAAGTGGCAAGTTTTGCCTATAAATGAGAGTCATTTCTTCATTATAACTCACCCCTCTTCTTACTAATTATCTCATACACTCTCATTCTCTTCTAACAAAAGATCACTTGATCTTGAGAGTTGTTCTTCTTTCTTTCTTTAGTGATTCTCATATAGGTCCTTCTCTAAGGCGAGATCACGAGCATTCTACAAGTCATCCAAGCAAGGGGTCCTTGATTGATTTGTTCCTCCACAAGATTTCTGTAGCAAAGATCTTGTATTTGGTATTTCACATATTTGTTGTGTAATAGTCGTGTTGGTTTGGTCCACCGTGTTACGGACTCGGTATTTAGCTTTGTACCGGAAAAAGGTGTAAGCAACGTTGTGAAGGCTTCTCCGCCAAGTTGAAGGATTTTGTTGACATAGTGCTTGAACTCTCGAGTAGGTGACTCGGGGAGTGGACTAGGGCAAGGAAGGTGTCCTTGTAGCCGAACCACTATAAATCAGTTGTGTCATTTCTATCCCTTGCTTTACTTTATTTACTTACTTTATCATTAGATCTATACTTTCTCTACATCCATACGATTTCACATAATATCGAATCTAAAGTTTTTGAAACTAACTTAAAATCGGCAAAACTATTCAACCCCCCCCCCTTCTAGTTTTCCACAGAAGGTTTTTAGGGTTTGGTATTCTTCTGATACCATGAAGATTGTTATTATTTCTTGAGGTCCAAAGACCTTACACGATACATACATATACACCTACAACCCTTGAAGTGCATGGGCTTGAGCCCGACCTAGGGAATAGGGCCTAACATATAAAATACAATAGTACACAATGCTAACATTAGAAAATTAAGAAAACCAAACCATAGGGTTTATTCCAGCCGTCACAATCAAGCATGAGAGATTAGGAACAACGAATCCGATCACAACCAAGCATGTTTACCGACCAAGGCAGAAAAGCAGCATGACTAACCCGATCAATCGTCGACTATCATCTCCCCAAACTCATGAAACAATTAACCGTATCACAAACAAGAACGAAATCAAACGTCGACTCACATGAAACAAGCAAACCCTAACATTAGGGTTAAATACAAGATCGGATAATGAAAACCAAAACCTAAAATATTAGAGTTTCGTTTTTCTTTGAGAGCATGTCAATCCGAAATGAACATCAAAAAGTATAGCAATAAAGCGCGTAAATACCCATATCGTACCAAATCAGAATAGATCAAAACAGATCGCCATGTGAGAACCGTACGAGCGTTTGACAAACCCCGTAAAGTATGATTTCTGGAAAGTCTCATGTCGTTATGGGGTCATACCACATCAAGTGGAGTCATATTTCCTTGACCTTAAATACTTTTTATCCAAACCTTTTAATTTTTTGCTGTAAATACTTGTGTGTCAAAATTCACAATACGTTATATTATTTTAGTGAGATTTTTTTTTTATTTTTTTTTAATATAATGATTAGGAGGCTTTAACCATTTAAAATACACTTTGCATGATGTTAGGCCGTTTTGAACCATATGACAGTGCCTTTTTAACCCCTACACCCAAATTCACCCATTCATAAGTAAATTAGTCGTATGGAGTTATGAGGTATAGTTTGATACTTTGAATTAAGGATTATGAACAGCTATTATTTGATTTCACGGGTCTAGCGAACGTACTTTGGTTTTCTGAATGGTTGTTATACAAGTCTCTACGGAAATAAGTCCATAATACCAATAATAAATCAAGGAGATATGTAATACTACACATCCATTTCCCGTTTGTGTTTTCACGTTTTCTAATGACAAGGTTCACTATGTGATGATAGTGGTCCATGTTGATGTAACTTGCAAGAAAGTATTCTTACAAATTGCCTACGGCTTCTTATTGAAACAAATGCTCAGCCTTTTGACACAGAGACTGGTTAACGAAAAGTCAAAAGACAAACAAGTTCAAAATCAGTTATCAGTGCACTAACCTTTTATGTGATTTTTCGCAAAAAATGAAACAAGAGTACTCATTATCTTTGTATTATATTTTGTATTATGAAACGTGTGAATATACCTGTGGTAGAGAGATTAATTTTGTATTATGAAACGTTTTAAAATATGAGAAACCTTTGTATTATATTTCTGAATAGGCGTTTTTTAAACATGATATGAAACGTTTGTATTATATTTTGATAGAGAAAATAGTTTTTTATAAAAACCTTAGGTATGTAAAAACATTACTTAAAAAAAATGAGAAACTAGCTAAGTGAAGTCTTGTATGCTCAAACATGATTTTGCTTTTGGCATCCCACATCGCCTAATGTAGGAAATGTTTGCCACAATGTATGGCTATAAAAGGAGGCCCAGCATTGCATATAGAGAAAAACTCAGCCATTGCCACAATGTATGGCTATAAAAGGATTACTACTATACCATATGCTTTATTTTGTTTAACAATATATGTAAGTATTTGGTAAGTTGTGTTCTGGTCTAACCATATAAAATTTCTAAGGTAAGTGCAAAGTTAAGGTAAATTCTCTGAAATGAAATGTTGTTAAAATGAGAAAGCTATTTATTTCAGAATGTAACAAGTAACAAATATGTACGTAGGAAGATGAATTAGACACAATGAAAATGAAAGACAAAAGTAGCATTTCAAAAAGAAAATACGTAAGCAGAGATACCTTCGAGTTTCTTATAATCCTCAATGCAATAGAATGTAGCGATCAACAACCAAAATGATGCTATAGGTGATGTGTTTTGTCATATAAATAACACAGGATATGCACGTACGATGATTAATAAACAGAACGAAAGTAAAGGAACAGATGACTAGAAGCAGGTAGTTTGAACGGATGACATAGAGGAATGAGAAGCAGGTTGTTTTCTGGTTCGATTACCTGTTATGATATGGTATGATCGTATCAATGATTTAAGACACTAGCTAGTCTCAATTACCAAATCAATTGATCCTAAATAAATTTGAAAATGTGGTATCTAATCATAGAAATCCACACTAATTTCAATTTCAATGACCCAGAGCGCCATGAAACCTTGACCATCGTAATTGAACTCATTTCGTTAGGGTCCCATGGTGCAATCTGACCCGTCCACGCCATTGATCAACCTCCACTTGTTAAAATCGTAATTAGTGTGGATTTCAATGATGTGTTTGACAAAAGCATCCAACTGAAAAACATGCATTAATTAGTTGTCGACTGACTGGCGGTGGTCGCAAGCTATTAACATCATGATATCTTGGCATGAGTGATATCGTCCAGAAGAAGGGATCAAATGGGCATTGCTGGACACAAAGTATTCTTCACTACAAGCGATCAAATTGAAGTTGTTTATCATCAATCCATGTCGCTCTGTAGTTTGTACGACGATGAAGACTCTACTTGTGTCAAGGATCAATTAAATGTTTTTTTTGTTTTGCTAACCTTTTGGCAGCTCCAACCTCTAGTTCAACTCAACAAAATCAATGTTTTTTTATGAAATATAGGTAACAAATATGGCATTCCCTCGAGTAATAATTTATTTCGTGTTGGTTCTCAGATCTCTCATGGAGGTGCTGTTCAAGTAGCGGTTTTTGGTTGCTTTTCCGTCTTCATAGTTTGGATTGTCGAGGCTTAAGGGTGGTGGTCTTCAATTCTTTATCCAAATGATTGTTTTATTTGTTGTGTGTTGATATATGGTTGCATCAATCTCATGTAACTATGTAAGCATCACCTTTGTGGTTCATCTTCATAAATACAATCGTCTTTGTTAACAATAACTACTTCATTTGTTCCAAAGATCTGTCTTCTGATGTGAATCACTTAATTGCGTGTTATGCGCATAGTCTGGCTGTTTGAAGTGCTAAGCCAGCCATTGAGGTGGTTTGATGAACAATCAAACTTTTGAGTAATAACTGGTATGTATCCCACATCGCCTAACCAGAAAAACTAAGTAAGTCCATCATGCCTATAAAATGCATGGCCCAAGTTGATACAAAGCATACCTTTCTCGGCCTTTTGGCTAAGATCAAGTGTAGTATCTGTTTTATCGGTTTAATATCGATATGTGTCATCTACCACCGATATTAATCTTATTTTTTATGGGGAAAGACCCGCCACAATAGCTTGCTATTGGGGTCTGTGCGAGTCGCCTTGGTGTTGCACTATTGCCTTGGCTTGGCTCACCCCTCCAATTCTAGTGAAATCTTTTGTTACCATGATGTAAGTTCTTTTGGTTTAGTACCTTACATATGACCAAACTTATGGGATGCTGTTTACTTCGACCAAACTTATGGGACGCTGTTTACTTCGAAAGCCTGGCACAATCCTTTAATGATAGTTCAAGTATGATTCAGTTCCACTCTTTTTGACCCCAAGTACCCTTGGGCATTAGATATGTCACGTTACCACCCAAACAATTTAAGTACCTTTAACATGTTCACTTGAAGGTACATGATAGATGTTGGACAATGCCATCACTGCTCATAAGTCTCTTAAAATCGTATTTTGTGTCTCATGGTTTGATTTTTGGTTGCATTCAGAACATCAGCTAAAATTTATAATCACCTTGCCAAAAATTGTTCATATCAAGTGGTGAGTGGTTAAATTTATAATCACTTCAGCCTTTTGACACAGCAATACAGCCATAAGAAATTGCTCATTCATATATATATATATATATATATATATATATATATATATATATATATATATATATATATATATATATATATATATATATATATCTGAACAATGGTGAGTGGTTAAAGTTAAAGAGCAAAACGAGTTACCAAAACTCAGAAGCAAGTAAAAAATATAGAAGTTTTAATGACTAGCAAATGCAATAAAGCAGAAAGAAGGTTGTTAAAACATTATTTTTTAGGTCTATTATTGAAGTTCGACATATGATCTTGTTTGTCTATTAGTATAGTGGTGACTGATTTTGACCTTGTTTGTCTTTTGACTTTTTGTTAACTAGTATTTGTGTCAAAAAGCTGAGCATTGTGTTTCACTAAGAAGCTTTAGGCAATTCTTAAGAATAACATCAACCTAAACAACTATTTGAAACAAGTAATCTTTTTACGGTTTTATAAAACATAACAATTTCTCTATTGAAATATTACACAAACGTTTCATTAGTTTTACATATGAAACTTAACACTGACTTTGTTTAAGTACTTTTGGGAAATCATGACTAGAAAAGCTAAGAATGGAACTAGCACCTTGGACAGTAAATCCTGAAATAGAAACTGGTGTTCAAGTTAAGCTGTAAACTAATGACGGGTTATAAGTAAATTACTAGTGATCGACAATCAAGATTTCTTACAACACCCTATAACATGTGTTACAATGTATTCTTTATGTACTGTATTTGTTATGCTAGCTAGTTTCATTGTAAGAGCATTGTCCGGTACATAACTCAAAACGAGACAAACCGTCCCATGGGTAATAAACAGTATTGAACAAATAATGTTAAGCATTATTAGACTAACATCAGAATGATTAAAAAATGAAGCCAGTTTTCAGTTTAATCCAGCAGGTTTGAGAAATAACACGAGACTATTGGCATTTACCCTTCACATCATCTTACATTACATAACAAGTTAGATCAAGTCATATCATCAACTAACTTACAATTTTCCTACACTTAAAACCGTACCAACCATTACAAAAAATAAAAACACAACATAACATACCTACTCGGCTACTAGATTGGATCTGCACAGTAAGGAAGTATTTAAGTTCCTGGAGAGAATGTGGTCATCTTTGGGTGGGCTGTTCCGAGCCTGAACCAGCAGCTGGTGGTGTAGCCGGCACAGTGCTTGTGGAACCATTTTCAGCCGGTGGTGGGACCCCCCATTTGCCATCAGATTCAAGAGGCTCCAAAACATGAACTACACCATCTGAAAGTCCTAAAGCAAACTGATTCGGTTCTTGTGGATGAGCAGCAATCACTAGTGGGTGCACACTCGGGTTACTGTAAGAAACATGAGTTCTTGTCAAAAAGAACAGCCAAATTTCTTTATCGTAATCACAGTAATGGTAGAGTGTTTTACCTTGTAAGATATGCAGACGGATTAATGCGACACGAGGCGAAGGTGAGAAGCAGTAAACACACAGATGGTTGCATCCAAGAAACTTGCATAAATCAGTTGACTATCACACGAGAAAGTTGCATGCGATATTGGGGATTCACGTTGAATCCACTGAAGAAAGAACAGACTACAGATAAGCTACCTTATAAATAATCAGTATAAAAGAAATGATACCAAAAGTTACCTGCTTTACGCATTCTAGTTTTGTGGTTTCATAAATAGCGAGTTGAGTCTCATGAACAACAAGAAAGTGAATCTGATCATTATGAAACTGGACCCGAGTGTCGGACTGTGGTGATGGTGTCCTTCCTGATGGGAGTTGGACGTATCGGGACTTTTGCTTTTCCCATCCATCAGAACTCCATACGCAAATCTAAGTAATAAACAGAAAGATGATTAACTTACATGAGTTACATGAATTTTGGACAAAGATACTTAGCAGGTTTCATATAAAGATTCTTAAACATTGGATCTTTACTTACCTGAGCGTCAGCACCAGATGAGACTAGTACATTTAGCACATGAGAAAACGCAAGACCCGTGATTCTTTTTGAGTGGCCTTTAAGCTTGCTTTTAACCTATATAAAAAAGTGGTTACTTGTTACTACCTCACAAGATACCAGGTAAATAATCGAGGCACAAAAGGGTACTTTCATTGTAACATAGATCGGTAAAATGTGTGCGTTAATTACCTCATCTACACGGACGTTATATATCTGTATTGATGAGTCATCCATACCGATAGCTATGATATTATTGTCTTGAGGATGGAATGCAAGAAATGTAGCTGCTGGTGGCGGAGGCATGAACGTTGTCATTGTCTGCAGTTTACCCATATAAAGTTAAATGAGTTGACTTTGGGGTCAAACTTAGTGCTTCTACTTTTATACTTTAACATGAAATAAAATTGGTTTCAAATTTTATATCATCATTACGTGTCCTAATTAAATTTACTCCTTGCAATGTCTTTCTTTTTCAGAAACTATATTGCAATTCATAACAATTTGTAAGAAGAAAGTTGGCCAGTTTGACCACTAAAGTCAAAGGTATTAATGATTACCTTGAAGGTCATCATATTGAACAAAGAGATCTTTCCTCCGGACGCAGACATAACATAAGAATCATTTTTAGACAAAGCAAAGCAAGCAACAGATTCTTCAGGGTCAGTACTAGCAACATCGTTGGTCATCAAAAGCCCGCTTGAAGGTTGCCATAATTGTGGCGACACACTAGCTGTTGCCTGCAAGAAAATTTGTGCATTATAAAGGGATTTGACTACCAAATTTCTGAATTCAAGCTCCTTATATTCAGTAAATCATTAGTCACCTTGCCACTTGAATTCCGATCATTACGCTGCCATTTCCAAAGCAAATGGATATTTGTCGATGCTAATGCTAAAATAGCATTTCCTGAATTTGTATATATCAATCTTAAAATCTGCGTGATCAAAAATATATTGTCAATATCTACACTATAGTAGCGAAAAATAAGTATGCAATAAGAGAAAGGTAAACCAGCTGTGGCCTTATTTCTGTTTCGGCAGAGAACTATTTTTAGGCCAGAAAACAGCCATTGAAGTTTCAAAATCTTGATTTAAGGTCATTACCTTAAATTAATGTTCTTTTATGCAATTATTTATATCATAATATGATAATACCTTTGTTACTCTCATGCTCTCAGGGAGCTTCAATGACCGACACTGAGAAGCTTCAGTTATCTCAGTAAGTTTCCAAATCTTTGATTTGTCATTAGACTCTTCCGCAATTCTAGGCTTAACATCTGCCATGCTTCTCGCATCTCCGTTCTAGCATTTAGTCAAAGTCAAACATGAACATTAAGTCAAAGTCAAACATGAATATTAAGCCAAAGTCAAACATCACCACTATAACTATTAAAATTGATACTTGGAACATGTTTTTCAAAGTCAAACATGAGCACATACCACTGCTGAGATGGAGCCACCTGAAGCAATCCTTTCAGCTAATGCAGCACTACTAGCAGGCATTGGGTTTATGGTAGGCTGCATTTGGAAATAACATTATATGTGAATATAACATAAAACATAACATCTAAATTCTGAGTTCAGGATAATCTTAGAAAAATGGCTACCTTTGCAGCTTCAGGAGTTCTTGAAGCAGCACCATCAAATGAAAGATTCTCAAAAGTGCGAAGTAACCGAAGACCATCAGAATTTGCCAATATTTTGATACCGTTGTCATTCGCAGAAACAGCCAAGAGAGCACCATCCTTATTAAATCGAATACGTGGGCTTGCCTTTTGATTATAAGTAAGAAAAATATTAGTAAAGTGTTTATTTTTCTTTGAAAAGATGTTTTCGTTGTGAAAAGAAGGTATTAATTACCGGAAGACCGCCATCACCATCAACACTTGTCAAAAGCTGAGTATTATCCATATCCCAATATTTGATTGAAAAATCATCACCGGCTGCCAAAAATCTATTTTTGGTTGTATCAAATTGCACAACACCTAAAGATCTTTTCCGGAAACCCATATACGTTCTTTTAACAGCCCCTTCACTTTCATTCCATTCTACAATATGTGACTCTCCGTCTTTACTAGTCCCACATGAAAAAAGCCTGAAATGTTATAAGAACAAATTGTCATTTTTCTAAATTCCAAAAGGGAAGCAAAACAGAAATGCAAGGAGTCTGGTGACATCAAACCTTGTCCCGTCAGCACTATATGCCATTGTTGTGCACCAGCGACCAGGAGCCTCATAATCTACTCGTGACCCCATGTTATCATACAACCATGCTTTTATCTTTCCATCAAGAGCCGTTGAAAATATGAACTGAATGTTCTCTTTATAATGAGGGCATACAGAATACACAGGAGCTTCATGACCTTCAAAAGTATACTTTTTAGCACCAGTTGTTGCATCCCAGACCTATCAAGGATATCTTGATTAGCATAATCATAGATTGTCGAGTTTAACTTGACCACAAGTATGTTACACAGAAACAAACCTTAATTGTCTTATCGTCCCCACAAGTTATCACGCAGAGCTGCTTGTTGGGATGTGAGAATGCGAGATCGTTTACTCCACCAACATGAGCATCAATCTAAAAAAGACGAAACCATCATTTTACAAGGTTTATATTCGAATTCAGCAGCCAGCAGAAATGAACTAGGTACCTCAACATTTTGTCTGACATCATCTCCCCCATGATATGAATATATCTGTACAAGGTGCCTTGAATATGCAACTCCTGCTCATATAAGAAGAAATTAGAAGATCAACTTTTATCACATTTATGCAGAGGAAAATACAATGCCATAAAGTAAAGTTAGTGGGACTTACCAAATAACGAACCATCTGGGCTCCAGATTACGCGGTTCACAGAGACACCAGGATCTTTTACAAGAGCAGCCTGCAATTCATTTATAAAACTTTTGAGACTAATGAACCTGAAAAGTATCTTAATTTAAATAGCTAGAAAACTTTAATTTACAGACCTGCAGAGGCATAGAACACGCGCTGAGATTCATAACTTTGAAATTCTTGAGAACCAATTTTTCCCGTGAACCAACTTCCCATAGTCCTATGTCTCCAACATTAGTTCCAACTGATGCATCGAAATATGCCAAACACAAAGTCAAGATTTAAACTTTCCAATATACAACAAAACAGAGAGACCTACAAATGCCGAAGAGATGACTGATTACCTAAAAGTAATGTTTGTTGAATAGGATGAAAATCCATGCTCATAGGAGATGAACCCTGGTTCAAAGTACGTGCAACTGTTTTCGGCAAGTCATCAGGAGCATTGAAAGCTTGACTATGACCAGCGTGCCCCGGGAATGACACAGGCAACACATTAACAGGTAGATTTACCTATGTTCAATAACGAAAAACATCAATGTTTACACTCTAAATGCTTTCACAAGGCTCAATTGAAACCAAATTACCTCATCCGTTATCCCCATTGGCCGTGTTCTTTTACTTATATGATCAGTCTCTGCAGACGGGTAATCCAAAGAAGGATTTGTCGGGGTTCTTGGATGCTTCAAAGCAGCTGAAATAGATGGACTACGAGACCAATTGCACTACCTGATATAGTTGGATGAGATACTGTTGGAGGATTAGACATCCAACCCGCAAGAGGAGTAGGTACTGGCGCTGGTGTAGGCTGAAAAGGCTGCGCATATAAAAGCATAACAAAATTACACAAACAAGAACAAAATCCAATGTGGTGAAATTGATATTCAGTACAAAATACAGAGCCCGTGTGCACCCAAAGGTGGAAAGCCTCCAGCTTTTGGTAATGATCCAAGCAGGGGAGTGTTAGCAGGTGATGGAGCTCGAGCACCGTTTGGTTGTCCACACGAATGGTCCACGAATAAAGTTTTGATATCGGGATTAGGTCTCGGGTTTTTACAAAGTTGGTGCTGCCAATTCAAGCTTCATTACAGATACAATTACACTAACATCAGCTACCCTTGTAATTGTAAAGTATGTGAAACATAGTACAATTTACAACAATCACCACACCTTTGGTTTATGAGAGTCCGTAACCTTGAATTCTTAAGGTTAGGAAATTGCAATTTGTCACGAAACAAGGGATTTGCTTCAATAAGCTTCTTAAGCTCAACCAACATTATAGCCCGAGCTGATTTAGTATCTCCATATTTGGATAATTGCTCATTCTCCCTAATATGCAATTGAAATAATTGTAAGTAAATAGAGTAGAAACTATAGATACATCTTTGAAAATTTCCCAAAATGTTCACATTTGTTGTACCTAAAATTCTCCAAAGTCAATAACTGAGTTATCTCCTTAAAAAGATCTTCATTAAACGATGCAAACACTTTAAGATCTTTCACAAGAATCTCGACTCCTTTGGACCTGTCATGCCTATCAAAGAAATATCGAGTAATCCCAATTATCACATATACTCGAACCAAATACACACTCATAATTCATTAACTTGACAAACAGGGCTTACTTATCCAATGCTTCAAGATACTTCTGCTTCCTAATTTCGAAAAATATCTTCATTGAATACCGATTGTCGTCCACTTTAGTAAAACCAGAAAGGTACTTCTCAACCTCATCCCAATTCCCATTATGCACCTCATCCTCAAAATACTTCATGTTAAAGAAAAAGCCTGATTCTTGTTCAAGCCTATCATAAACCACGAAAAATCACATTTTGAAATAATTTCCAAATAAAAAGTTAACGAAAATGTGAAGTAAAATACTTACTTATGAACAGTCTCTTTAAACTTTTCTTCATCAAGAAACTGCAGTATCAAGAACACTAACTCTCTACTAAGAGAAGACATTGCAACTCCTTTGTCCCTAAATCAAGATACTAAATATATCAATAATAATTAAGGCTCTAAATTAAAAAACAGATCTATATAAATTATAAACCCCCAAAAAATAAATATTTTAAAATCAACTAGACAAGGTCAAAGCTACCACTAACAACTTCTAAATAACTTTAAAAAAAAAATATTCCCATATTAATTAGTAAACAAATTATTTCTCAAAACCCCAACCAAAAACCAGATCCTTGAAGAACCTGATCTTTAAAGATCAAATTATCCAAACACAAAAATCTAAAAAGCCATATTTATTTTTAACAAGATAAATATATGAGCATGCACCGACATATATGACTAGCAATTAAAACAAAAGTTATAATCTTTTTATTAATTTCATGAAATAAAAAAAGCAGCTTTAAGTCTTTAAAACCACTAGGAATCTAAGATGCAAAAATAAAGATAATAAAGCATGTATAGAAATAATTACACCTAAAAAAATATAAATAATTAAAAAATATATATATATTCAAGAAACACAAACCTTAACAAAGACAGAACACAAAGAGATCAAGAAACACAAGCAGATTTTTAAGGTTAAAAAAACCAGAGCTTTCTCTCTCTACTTTCTCTCTCTAAAAAAATTTATTAAAAAAAAGACATTACTTGCAGAAGAAATGGTGATTCTTTATATAAAGTGGGTAAAGTATAGGAAATGATAAGTAGTCCTACTTATCACATGCAACACCACATGACAGATTGATAAGTAGAAACTACTTATCATAAGTACAGTTTCACGTGGGGCCCACACAAGCCAGCTTGGCTCATCGGCTAAGATTCTCCGACCGACAGTGTACTATGGCTTAGGTTTAAAGTAAGGTAACATCATGACCGTTGATTTGTGAGATGTGGTGATCTAACGGTTCAAGATTGGTGAAAGTGAAGTGTGAGATGTGGGTCCCATCTGTTTTGTTTGAAAGTGGAAGTTGCACAGTTTATAGGTGTTGTGAGTTTATGACTATGACCGAGAAGTTGATTTGGTGTTTTAATGATTGAGATGAGAAATGGAAAAAGGTGCCTAAATATCGCGAGTGAGAAAGATTAGTTGATTAGAAATTAGATAACTCGTGCTTGTATTTAGTAAAAGGTGCCTAAAATTTCGGAAAAGTGTTTATACTATCCAAGTGTATGTGTCCACTTGCATTCTTGCAACATTAGTAGATTGGAAAAAGAGATAATTACGAAATATCATGGCTAAAGGTTTCTACAATATTCTTTTACTAGTCTTCTAACACACAATGATATTAAATATATATTTATCACTCATTATCTCTTTACATTCAAGCCGTCAGTTTTAATAATTGTCAGGATCTTGTGAGTAAATCGATTTAAACCGATCGACAATGACCATATCATTTTGTAACCTTTTTTTCAAAGTTCAAAATAGAGGTCGACTGGGCAACTTGTACAACCAAATCATAAGTCGCCAAGTGTCCAATTAGTAGTCTATTTTCGGGATTTAGTAAAATCGAAACAACTAAAATACCCTTGTGTACCAAACCCTGTAAGGTTTTGACAGAGGGGTATCTTAGTCAATAGACAAGAGTTGCCCAAAACAAGAGTCGACCTGGTCTATTTTGAACCTAAAAAAATGTAGAAAGTGATATGCACGTGAGCGACTGATCTATTTTCAAAATTTTCTCATCGGAAACTTAACAAAGAGTAAACCGCAAAATATATCATCTTTGGTTTGTCAGTTTTCACATTAAATATTTTTGTCCGAAAATTTTACCAATAATTATTCTTTCGTTAGTAAAAGTTAGACGTAATACATCCCTAAGGATTAAAGCTGTAATTTTTTGTCTGTTATCTACTAATAGTCAGACTTCTTGTTAAAGCACTCCCAAACACTCTTTTATTAATTTCATCTTTTTTTCCACCATCACAATTACCCATTATCATCTTTTTTTTGTTACTTCCACCATCATATATACCTAAACCACTGATTATTAAATCACTTTCAACCACCATAAAATACATAAACCAGTAAAACATTTATACCTATCACTATAAAATCACTTACAAACACCACAAAATACAAAAATCCATCTCTATATTCTTCTCATCACCTCTACTACCACCATCCATCACATCTACTAACACCATCCTTCATATATTTGGTGGTCAGCTTTGTGACCACCACCATTCACTACCTTCACCACCCAATACGGCCACCAACTTGGAGGAAGTAGAGGTGATGGAAGTGACGGATGGTGGAGAATGGTGGTGGTGGAGATAGCAAGTGGTGGTGGAAGTAACGAATGTTAGTGGTCACAAATCTGGCCAACGAAAACTTTGTGTTGGCTAAGATTGATTTTATAGTGATATGTATAGGAATTTTGTGTGGTTTAAGTATTTCATAGTAGTTGTAAGTGATTTTATGGTGAGTGGTTTGGGTAGTGAGAAGAAAATCATGATGATGGGTAGTGGAGGTGATGAGAAGAAGAAAATGATATGAATAAAAGGGTGTTTGAGAGTGGCTTTTTCTTTTCTATTTTTTTTATCAAAACGTGTGTTTAACTTTTAGTAGATAACAAAGATAACAAAGAAAAAATTACATCGTCAATCCTTATGAATGTATTGTGTTTAACTTTTACTAATTGAGGGATGATTAATACTAAAAGTATCTGACATAGATATTTAATGTGAAAAATGACAAACCACAAAGATATATTTTGAAGTCTATAACTCATTAATAAATTCTGCCACTTTATATACAAACTCACGTATTCATTTTCTCTTTATACAACGTAAAGAAGATGCAATTCTCATTGAAATAAAGGGATAAAAACAATGATGCAACTCTCATTGAAATGATAGACCTTATAATTTGTTCATCCGTCTCAATATTATTATTCATTTTTTTATAGTTTATCAAGATAATTGTCCATACCTAAATACATAAGCTAAAATTGTCCATGCCTAATCAAAAAATCTATTTACAAAGTTAAATGAAATCATTAATTAATAGTTAAAGGGTTTTTGCTAGCTTTTACAAAATCAAAGCAGTAAGTAATGTATTTTTCTTGAATTGTGTGTTTTCTGTCGGTGAACAATAAATTTGAGACAAATAAAGTATTTGTTTCAGATGTATTTAAGAAATACCGTAAATTAATGCTTGAACCCATAATTATTTGCTTGAGACGTATCTCATACATGTCCCTAAGTTATTGCCTTTTAATCACTATGTTTGTATTTTCTAGTTTCAGTTAATAAGTTGTACTAATTTTTATTATAAGCTTTTACTTATTTGGTTAACTTAAACATTCAAAAGTAAAGTATTGTCTAATAAAAATTGATGACGTACCCTCCGATCAGGTCGAAGGACACCCTTCGATCTCGGTTGAATTTGTATTACGAAGACCCAAGTCTTTCTTCATAAGTCATTCGTGGCGTAAAATCATTCATCATTGATATGGTTACCGCTTGAAATTCGCCACCAAGGCCTATGCCCTTCGTAGTCTTCTCAAGGCACCAAGACAAAGGAAAACCTTGACTTGGTCTTCCCCACGCTCCCATTATCTCCTTAGCTCACGCCAAGACAGGGAGAGTGGGATGAAGCCCTAGCGGTTACCACAAATCATGGGACGCCCTATGATCTTTGAAGCGTGCTAACACTCTCCAAGCTTATTTCTTCATCTATAAATAGGTTGGACGAGTCATTTCAATGGTATGTTCACTCAACATGATTTCACATACTCCATATTACTTACAACACATATCACATACTTACTCTCACGGCGGAGGTGGTTCGCAGGTCCAACCCTGCGCAATCACTTAACGGTGTCTATTATTTCTTATTGCAGACTACAAGTTTGGCGCAAGCATATCACCTCATACCCTTCGATCACCATCGAAGGCCTAGTCGACAAATTATTGTACAATCACAGGCGCCACCCATGGGACCCGCTACAATTGGTCTCGTTATTCCAAACTTATAACCAACAATCACACTCACTAGTTTTACGGCATGAATCAAGGAAGAGGATACACCCTCCGGGTTTCTCGACCTTGACACCAATCCTACCAACGATCCTAACAACCTTCCCAACATAACCGCCCACCTTACCACACGATCTCACCCGAAATAACTCCCAACAACCATGCTTCAACTTGGCTAACCCCGAACCGTGTCGGTCATGCGTTCGTCGAAGCTAACATCAAGCGCTAGAATCTTTACTAAGGGCTCAAGGAGGCAAGCTCGGAATGTGGAGATGCGTAGAGAGTTGGAATACTCTAGCAATGAGTATGACGAAGATATAGAAATGAAGGCTAGGCCCTTGGCTCCTGGGGCTACACGCCTGGTCGAGGATAGGGTCTCCGGCAATCGGGCCGAGTGGAAGGTCGGTTGGTTTTGAAGATGTTCGGAGAGGGCTCAGGCGAGAAGGGAAGGAACAACGAAGGCTCCAATGGAAGGAGTCACCAAGGGAGACTACGGAGGTTAACTTGCCACCACTCTTGGCGGCCCATCCGGGAGAACCGAGGCGGGGTTTGGTTGTAGCCTTCTCACGATCCGCGTGAGAAGGCAATCCATCTCAAATGAATGGGAGGAAATCTTCCTCCTCATGGTATGTACCCTCCTTTTCAAGCTCAATCTTACCCCAGGGGTTTATCCCCACCAATGGGCGACTAGCAACCCTAGCTTTACTCAACCATACGAAGCATGCCCTACGGCAACCTATGGTATACCCTTCAGATCCCGCCTAAGTCACCCACCTTATATACCTACCGCTACCCTCAATATGTTAACTAAAACCACGCTTGAGTACCTCCGAGCCATAATCCATACAATGTTGTTCCCATTTACATGCCACCTTACAACGGCCTTTATTCGAGCCCATGGGTTCCACAACACCCTTTGTAAGGTGGATAAGACTACCCTTTTCCGATGGGTTGAAAATGCCCGCATATTGGTACTTATGATGGGAAGGGGACCCAATAATTTCTTACATCCGCTCGAAGGGGCTATCGAATGCGTATGGGTTATGCTGTTGCTTGCCACATGTTCACATATACCCCGCGAGACTCGTCAGATATGGTGGAACGGGCAAAAGCATGTAGCATTGTAAATTTGGATGATCTTAAGGCCAAGTTTAGATCACACTTCATCGCCAGAAAAAGTTCACAAGGACGCACCGACAAAGGCACAACATCAAGCGTAAGGAAAACGAGAGCACCAGGGCTTTCGTTATTAGATATCTTGATGACACCTTGTAAATATTGGGTCTTCACGAAGACCAACAGATCTCGTGTTTCGTGCACGGCCTACGAAACAGGAGTCTGGTGGAATTTCTATCCACTGACGTTCCCGCAACCTACAAGGGCTTAGTGGAGAAGACTTACACCTGGATCGAAGCCAAAGAAGTATCTACCAACTGGGATCCGATCGAAAATAAAGAAAGTCACAGCAAAACCCCAAAGCACCCTTCGTGGGAAGGGTCAAAGAACAGACACAAAGGCAGGGACAGGTTTACGCCCTACCACAAAAACATCAACCACGGACTCTTGGCTAATCTGTCCAAATCTCCAAGGGAGATACTTGCTACGGAAAGGGATGCAAAGGCCTTCGATCCTCCCCCTCGTTTGGCAAGTAGAGGAAGAAGCAGGGATACCTCCAAATCGCTATTTCCATGACGATTACGACACGGCACCAACAATTGTAGGGAGCTCAAGAAATGATAGAAGAGGTCAGAAATCCGGTCAATTGGGACATTTGGTGAAGGGCATAAAGAAAGGTAAAGAAAGGTCTCGACACACGGTTGGGGAAAGACACCACACTGTCAAGCACCCATCCTCATGGTGTACATGGATGATTATAGTTTAAAAGGAAAGCAATGAGGAAGCATTATGCGGAGTAGAGACGCGTACTTTCCTTCGATCACAGCAAGGTTCTCTCGAATGACCCGTGGTCATCAAAGTCCCGATCTCCAACAGAGAGTAAAAGAGCTTACTTAGACCGTGGTAGCTCTTGCGAAGTGATCAATGAACATTGTTTCCTGAAGCTCAAGCCTTTGATAAGGTCGAAGAGGTAGATTCGAAGGTACCCTTGGTGGGATTCTCGGGAACACTCATGGCCCCCGGAGAAGTCCTCTAGAGGTTACGATTGGAGAAGGAAGGCTAAAAGAACGAAACCCCGGTTTCGCGATCGTGGTCTCGAATCTCCCTATAACCTGTTAATAGGGAGAACCGCAATGCAGAAAATGGGCATAGTTGTCTCCACCATACATTCCGCAATCAAATTCCAAACACCATTCGGTATTGAAACGGTTTTCTTCAGTTACAATGCGAAGAAGCCTCACCGACGAGGCAAAAGGGTCAAGCAAATTCGGAAGAGTCTCCGAAAGATGTTCTCACCAGACCGATGTCAAGAGCGATCGTAGTAAACGATCTCTACCCCGATCGACGGTGGTAATTGGAAAGCAGCTCCCTACCTCCTTTAAGGCTGAATTGGAAAAGTTACTAAGGGCTAATGCAGATGTCTTCGCATGGACTTACTCTGACATGACGGGGATCCCTAGAACTCTCATCATAGATGGAAAGCCCTTCGACACCGAGCACAAGCTTAATGAGTTCAAGCACGTTGAACCTATCAAGCAAAAGCGTCGAAGCCTTGCACCTGAAAGGAATGTCGCAGCATGCAAGGAAGTGGATGAGCTCATAGCAGCAGGCATACTCATGGAGGTGAAGTATCAAACCTGGGTAGCCAATCCGGTGATGGTTAAAAAACATGACGGAGGGTGGCGGATGTGTGTAGACTTCAAAGATATCAACAAAGCTTGTCCGAAGGACTGCTATCCTCTACCAGAAATCGATTGGAAAATGGAATCCTTTTAGGGTTTTGACTGAAATGTTTTCTGGACGCTTACAAGGGTTACCATCAGATACAGATGGCGGAACAGGACGAAGAAAAAACAGTCTTTTTTTACAGGAAAGGGCGTGTATTGTTACAAGAAGATACCTTTCGGCTTGAAAAATGCAGGTGCTACCTACCAACGGCTAGTGGACAAAGCCTTCCACAAGCAGATAGGCAGGAATCTCGAAGCATACGTAGACGATATAGTTATCAAGAGTAGAACGGAGGAAGATATGCTCTCCGACATAAAGGAAACCTTCGACCAGCTTCGCGCCATCAACATGAAGTTAAATCCCAAGAAGTGTTCCTTCGGCGTGGAAGAGGGACAATTTCTGGGACATCTGATCACAAAGCAGGGTATCAAGGCCAACCCTTCGAAGGTTAAAGCCATCACAGACTTGCAGCCTCCTAAATCTCTTAAGGATGTACAAAGTCTGAACGGAAAGTTAGTAGCCCTCAGCAGATTCTTATCGAAGGGCGCAGACAGATCCTTGCCATTCTTCAAAACACTCAAAAGGATGCACGGACAAAAAGATGTTTCAATGGAGTGCGGATGCAGAAGCTGCCTTTCAAAAGCTCAAGGAGTTCATGGCTATTCTACCTACACTTACCGCCCCAATCAAAGGCGAAGTATTGTTTATGTACATTGCAGCCTCCTTTGAAAGCATCAGTGCTGTCTTATTGGAGGAGAGGGAAAAAAAGTAAATCCCCATCTACTTCGTTAGCAGGGTTCTACAGGGAGCTGAGCTAAATTATCCAGAGTTGGAGAAGTTAATCTTGGCTTTGGTTCATGCTGTGAGGCACCTCCGAAGGTACTTCCAAGCTCATCCCATAACCGTGCTCACTAACAAGCCTATTAAGTAGATACTTTCGAAGCCGGAGAAATTTGGAAGGATAGCTAAGTGGGCTATCAAGCTAGGAGAACATGAAATTGAGTACAAGGGTAGAAACTCGGTCAAAGGGTTGGTAGACTTCTTAGCCGAAACACCCTCCGAACCGAAGCAGGACACCAAAGTTGCTGAGAAGAAGCCTGCTAAGACGGTCAAATGGTGGAAGCTTTACACCGATGGGGCCTCCAGCTCCGACGGTTCTGGTGCAGGTCTAATGTTGGTTGACCCTGAAGGAAAGGAGTATACTTATGCACTCCGTTTCGAATTTGATGCTACTAATAATGAAGTGGAGTATGAAGCCTTGCTAGCAGGCCTCCGACTGGCTAAGGACATGGAGGTAGAAGACTTGGCTATTTTTGTTGATTCACAACTGGTAGCCAATCAGATCAAGGGCTCCTATGAGGCAAGGAAACCTGTGATCAAGCAATACCTGGATAAGGCCAAGAAAATGCTCGAAGGGTTTACATCCTACGACATAGAGCATGTCCGAAGGAACCAAAATAAAAAGGCGGATGCGCTTAGCAAACTGACATCAATGGCATTTGCTCATCTAACTAAGGAAGTTCTGGTCGAAGTGTTGGCAGATAGGTCCATCGTCCGAAAGGAGGTTTCTGACGTAATACTGGAGGAAGATTCAAATTGGATTACCCCGATTAGAGAGTATCTAATAAGTGGTATACTGTCGGAGGATCAGAAGCTAGCTCGAAAGGTTCGCATCAAAGCACCACAAATACATAATCATGGGAACTACACATCAAGGTCCTTCTTGTCTCCATGGCTTCGTTGTGTAGGACCCAGGCAAGCCGCCAACATCATTCAAGAAGTGCACGGGGTCTTGCAGCTACATGCGGGACCCCGCTCGTTGTTTCTAAGATCATGAGGATAGGATATTATTGGCCTTGATGCACGGGGACGCAGATAAATTATCCGTAGTGTGAGCTGTCAAGTCCATTCAAGAGTGCCAAGGCTACCAAAACAAGATATGACCTCTGAACGTCGCATGGCCTTCGTGTAATGGGGATAGATATCGTAGGCCCTCTACCAATTGCTCCAGGAGGGGTAAATTTCTTGGTCGTAGCCATTGATTACTTCACGAAATGGGTTGAAGCCAAGCCTTTAGCATCAATCACAGGAAGGCACATGGAAAAGTTTGTGTGGGAACATATTATCTGCCGGTTCGGAGTACCCCATATCATCATCTCAGATAATGGGAAGCGGTTCTTAGAAGGAGTATTTCCAAGTGTTTTGCGGGCCTCGAACATAAAACAATCTTTCACATCCGCTCACCATCCTCAAGGTAACAGCAAGTGGAGGTTACTAACAGGACATCATCCAAGGCATAGAACGGGTGGGATACAACACCACGGTTGGGTAGATGAGATACCTCAAGTACTGGGCTCACTGAATGCACATAAAGTCAAGTCATGGGAGACACCTTTAGCTTGACATATGGCATGTGTCGTCATCCCTTCTAAGTAAGTGTCGAAACAGAAGGGTCATGAACTTCAAGCAACAGACAACGAAGAAAGACTCGTAGCAACCTAGACATACTCGAAGAACGAAGGAAATAGCCTCAATCGTGAGGCTATCCATAAACAAAATGTTAGGAATTAGAAATTCCGTGTAGTAAAGAGTCGGTCACCTCAAGTATATGTAATCGTTAAAAGCTCGTAGTCATAGTTATTTTAAGTTAAGTAGTATCTAGTTAAGTAACACCGTGGAGGACTGGACGGGTCTTTACCCATCGTATGTCCGATCCACACCCGATGTGTGGCGTTTATGTAAGACTATAAATACTCTCTACCTCCCAAGGTAGAGAGTTGGAGCTCATAATAATATCTTTCACTTTCTCTCACTAAGTTCCCTAAACCTCTAACTTTCTCTCTCTAGAACTTCATTCATACGCCACTTTGTGTTATGGTTTGATGTGTATGTGAAAACTAATATCTTACAATTGGTATCAAGAGCCATGGTTAGATCATATCTCGCACATCTTTGGATTCTTAGTGGTTTTTAGGTGGTTTTTTTAGTTTGAAAAGTTTAGTGGTTTGTGCTTCATTTGGTTGATTTCTTGTGTTAATGCTTGGATTTTGTTAGTACTTTTATGTTTAGAATCATAACAAGTGCTTAGTTTTTCATTTGGTAAGCTTGAATCATCTTGGTTGGGTTGTTTTTGGATTAAAAAGTGATGTTTATGAGTTTTTTCTTGCTAGCGACTTAACACACGGAATTCTTTCCTCGTAGCGACTTGCTTTACAAATTTGTAGCGAGTTACTGTTTTAGACCTAGCGACTTAGAACTAGCGACTTACAGTACAAGTAGTGGACTTTCCACCAAAGGTAGCGACTTGGTCTCAGAGCGAGTTGCTATTTAGTGACTTGTATCTTTAGCGACTTGAGTAGCTTAATTGCGCCAAAATTTTGCTAGCGACTTAAGGATTAGCGAGTTACTACTTAGCGACTTGCATTTGTCTAGCGACTTGGGACTTTAGCGACTTGGGAGTGTAGCGAATTAGGTGTTAGCGACTTGGTGCATTTTCTTCTAGCGACTTGGGTGATTGTTTACGGTTTTCTCTTGATTTAGTAAAATCCGTGAAAGAATCTATTTCCGCTTTAATCATAGAGTTATAAAATCCCGTATAACTGTTAACATGTCTACCAACGCCCTACTATCATCTCCACGCTGTCGAGGATGTTCAAGCAAATGGCTCGATACTCGCCCACCCATGCTTGACAGAATCGACTACGATTCTTGGGCTCAACGAATCGATTGTACCGCTTTGGAAAGGAAAATGGTGCCAACATTCTCAAATCCATTGATGAAGGACCGTATCGAGTTGAGACGACCGAGATATACTTGACACTAATGAAGATGGAACTCCTATTTACGGAATGGACGGACCTAAAATGTATGATGAGCTTGATGATAAGGAGAAAAGAGATTCGATGTATATCGTGGCTTCTAACATTGTTCTTCAAGGTCTTCCTAAAGACATCTACAAGTCGATCAATCACAACACCGATGCAAAGGCGATGGGATAATGTCAAGATGCTTCTCTCGTGTTCATAATTGACTATGGAAGATAGAGAATCACAACTCTATGACTTAATTTGAACACTTCAAGATGAAGCCGGATGAGAGTGTTTATGAGTACTATGTGAGATTTCATAAGTTGGTGAATGACATGAGGAACATCGAATGACTATGCCCAACATTCAATTTGAACTCAAAATTTGTGAACAACATGAATCCCGAATGGCACAAATTTGTCACCTCCGTGAAGCTCACTAAAGGATTGAAGAATACAAACTATGAGCAACTCTATGCCTTCCTCCTTCGTAATGAGAGACATGCTATGTTTGAAAATTGGTTCTCAATCGCCTCAAAACCAACCGTGGAGAGACAAGCTCGCCTAATGACTCAACCGCCTTCTACTCAAACATCGGAATCACAACCAAAGCTTCACAAGTCATACCCTTGGGTAATGGTAATCACAAACTCATTCCCGATCCTATGTTCAAACAAGTTGATGCCGATGCACACGTGGTAACTTCATTAATCAACTAGCTCTTCCGATTAGTCAAAACATGAATTCTCTCCCACAAACCAACAACAACCTCGTAACAAAGATCTAACCCACACAATCAAGCTCTTGTTAAAGATGGAAGGATCGTGCAACCAGCTTCAGAAAGACAGTATGATCGGGGAAGAGGTGGTCTGGTAGAGGTTATGTTGGTAACCGTAATCGAGGAAGGAATGGTAACCAAGGTCAAGCTAAGCCAATCAAATGTTATAACTGTGGTGGTGAGGACACATTGCAAGAAACTACACATCTCCAAAGCGCCCATGCATCGTCGATTACTTGAGAGATAAGATGTCGCTTGTACAAGCTCGGGACAATGGTGCCGCTTTGGATGAAGAGCAATTCTTTGTTTAGGCGAGGGCAATGCCAAGACCTATGATGCGAGATGTGGATGAGCACTTATTCGTGAGATAGGTCACAATCATCGAATGCCTTTCAAGTCGCCGATTATGATGCATACGACTGATGTGGATGATGGACCTACGGCACACAATTTTTATGGCTAGCATTTCTCCAATGGTTTCTCCCAAGGTCTCTTCTTCACCACAAGTGGCCCATCCAAAGACAAACTCATCTCGTAGGTATTAAAACTATACGATGATGTTGATGTGCAATGGATGCATGACAAAGTACAATCAATCGAAACTATTGAATCAAATGTTGAAAATATGGGTAATATCGATATTGTCCCATATGATCAATACGATGAAACAAAGTGAAAGTGAAGTTGTACCAAGTGATGCATCTTCTGCGATCAACAATGACTATGTTTTTGATGAATACACCGCATGTGCCTCGATGATTCCGTAATTTCGAACTAAATGCCTATAAAGAACGTGTTGCTATTTATGAACAACGTGCAAAATTTGAGTTGACCACTTGTGAGCGGTGAAATGGATGACCAAGTGCGTGCGGTCATTAGAAAAAGTAATTTTAGAGAAGAAGTATTGAAACAAGAATTAAATTCCTTACAAGAAAAGCTTTCTAAACCGCTAAGCAAAACAAGAACTTCAAGAAAATGTGAAAATGCTTAAGCAAGAATATAATGCAAAGGAATCAAAACTCTTGAAAGATTTTTCTAATCAAAACTTTGAAAACAAACTTGAAAACAAGTTGTACATACAAGGAACACCATTCAGATCGCTTCACATGATCACTAAGCATAGGGTCTTAAGCGATAAGCATAGCATTCCCCTTGTTAAGGAACCAAATCCAGAGGTCATTAAAAGGGCTAGAAATGCTCATAAGGTTCTTTATGATGGCAATGAAATCCTTAAACCTAGACGAAACCTAGTTGCGTTGAGTGCACCGAGGAAGATAAGAAATCGATGAAGTCACTAGGAAAAGATGAACAAAAATTAGATGATCCTAAATGCAAAGAGAAAAAATAATTATCATTCCCCATGACTACAAGAAGGAAAACTGGATTTCCTTGAACATGTTTAAGCCTCGGACATTGTTGACTCCCAACAAGTTTTCTCGGAAAATGGATTTAGATAAGTAGAAAGTCGAAAATATTGTTGAAACAAACCTCCCTATGGAAAATGCCTAGAGCAACTGTGTATCCTCCTAATACACCAATGCATCTTGTTCCTAGAAAATTGCCACTAAAAGCAAGACCTTAATTAGCCAATATGTTATATTTCAACTATTTGTTGATTTTGAGAAAACTTGCAAGAAAAGGATTACACCCATCGGTATAACGGAAGGAGAAAGGGGTTTTGAGCAAATGAAAGAATGTTTTTAACTCGAGGTCATGCCTTTCTTTAAACTTCTAAAAGATCACTTTGAGAGTCTTAAAAGGGATAGAAAGCGATATCAAGGGAATGGAAAAGGAATTTGATGCAATGATAGTTGAAGTTAGTAACTATGAGCGCACTAAAATATAATGAGATTGAGAGGAAGAACTTGCATACATTAAATGAGACTCTTATTATCGAATGTGTTGCTCAAGATATTTTTTCATCGCTTCAAATTGCTCTATTAATGCTTCCAAATTTCATGAACTATCTGTTGCCTGAAAGTCTCCCATGATCGTGTCATTGAGCTTGACAAAACTAATTCTAAACTAAACGAGAAAATTGAACCGGATGATCACGACAATTTGGTAAAACATTTTTCTAAACTAGAAGTTGAGCATTTTAATTTACAACTAAAACATCAACATCTTAAAGAAAATGTCAAAACTTCAAATATCAAGACATCCTCGATGCTCCGAGTTTGATGTAGTTTTCAAATTAACAAACGTGATGAACAAATTCAAGCTCGGTGCAACACGATCGTAAAGTTGAAAGCCCAAATCTCTCAATTAAAGGGTCAAACAAACAATATGACAGCTCCCAAATGCCTCCTCCTTAGACTCTCGTAATTCTCAAACGTTTCATCTTCAAAACTTAGTAAATGCATTACAAAAGGAAAACGAAAGTTTTCTAGAAGAAAATGAAAAGGTTAAACGTCATTTCAATGAGTTATTTGAATCAATAAAGGTCACTCAGTAACAAAAATAACGAACAAATAGCTTCATTGCAAAAGGAAATTGAGAATCAAGAGTCGTAAAAGGGAAAATGCCAATGACCAATGGGGAGAATGGTGTATCAAAGGTTCACTTGTAATAAATATGCTTTGTCTGTGAAATATGTCCTCCTCATCTCGGAACAACAAACTTGTTGTTCAAACATACTTCTCATCCCTTAAGGATTGCCTAGAATGTCTGCAGAGATTGTTGAAGAGGATAAGTTAGAGAAACCTCATGATAATGCAATTGGACATGCATGCTTATATACCAAACGATCTCAAGAAATCTTAGAATGCTTGATCACAATATGCCCAAAGTCATTAGGTGAGAGAGTTAATCCTTTGATTCCATGTTCGATGCCTATTGCCAAGTCGATATTCATTCGATGCCCAATGTCTTGAATATGAACCCTAGTGTGCCTGTAAGTAGTTCGATTTCGGATCCATCAATGCTATGAAAGAGAACTCAAGTGTGCCTTCTAGAGTACAAATCCCAAAGACTTCTAGTTTTAAGAAAGTGAACCTTTGATAAGGTTTTAAAAGGTACCATTTGAGGGTCGCTTAAGTCCTTATTTGATCACTTTTGTATCCGTTATTGCTTAATATCGTTCCTTTTCACTTTTTAGGTCTCGTGAAGGCAAAATGCCGGAATGGCACTTATTTGGACGAAAAGGCGCGAATATATGAAGAAAATGGCCAAAGTCAAAATCGAGACACTCACGATTCTTTGAAACTAGAAGGCGGCGTCGGTGTTAATGGCGACGCCGTCCCAAGATTATTGTGATGATACTGGTCTCAAAACTCGATTTTCAAGTGACGACGCCTAGTTGTGAGAGAATAGACCGTCGCTACTCGGGCGGCCTAGATGCAATCCGCACGACGCCGAAGTCAAGAGGACGGCGTCACGGACATAAGGTGACGCCGCAAGGTTAACGTGCCAAGACGAAACCCAATGACGGCGACACGACGGCGTCACTAAACATAAGGTGACGCCACGCAATTGTAATCTTATATATAGAATCCGAATTTTCGGTCTTTGTGTGGAGAGTCTTTGGAGTAAAACCTAAAACCGAACCTAAGGTGTCTTGTACAAGATTTTAGGGTTTTAAACCCTATCTTACATCAAGATAAGTCTTTACTTCATTAATTCAATTATGTCTTTGATTATTTGTGTGTATGCTTGCATGTTCTCCATGTCCGCTAATTTACTTTTGTGTTTGCTTAGGAAGTATGAAACTTAATTATTGAATATTGATTGGTTGTTTCTTATCTTAGTTGATTAATGATCTAGTAATGCGATAGGTCATTCGTTGTGTACTTAATGCTTGATTCATCTTTGTGAACCTTAGAATATAATTACCGAGTAGTTGTAGGCTAAACCATCCAAAGAGCGCCTTAGAGTAGGAGTTTATCATCCCTAGTGGGTTTGTAGACAAGACCCTTTGGTAAGTTCAAAGAGTTAGGAGAAACGCATACTCTACAACTTTAGAAACACAACGCAACTAGGAATAAGACGTGACACTCAACCATCAATAGGAGATAATTAAGGAGTAATACAAACTAAGTAAACACATCTTTAAACTATCATACGAGCACACATTAATTAGACATAGACTCCCACAACCGTAGTTTAGATAATTAGATAATAGTAGAGTAATCGGTAGAAATACCAACCCCCAAATCCAATACCCGAGATTCGTACCTTTCCATTTCATAAAATATAAAAGATAAAAATAATCTTCCTCAACCTTAACCTTAGCGTAGTAACTCCTTACTAGCATTCCTATTCCCCAGAGAACGATATCAATACCCGTGGCTTACCCTAATTACTACACTACAACGATTAGGTTCATCGCCTGGGGTGTTATAAAACTTGCTCAAGAAAAGGAAGTTTCCTTGACCCCGAACGACGCGTGTAGCGTTATCAAGTTTTGGCGCCGTTGTCGGGAATAGAATAGCTAGTTAGTAGTCCACCTCGCTTAGGTTTCTTTGCTTGATTCCTATCAAGTAAATTTTTCTTATTTTTAGCTTTCTTTGGTCTATCCCCTTCTTCGTAACTTTTGTTCAGAACCCCATCACTTTTCATCATGGAAGGTGATAACCCACTACCATTCATCAACCTACCACCAAATGACCCGCCAAGAGCCCGTACTCTTGGTGAATACTAGAGACCAAGCCACCTAGGCTATAGGAACACCATTGAGCTTCCCGACCAAGCCCAAACTACGGCCTGCGATCCGACACCATCCGGTTGGTGCAAAGCGGATGTGCATTCCATGGACTTCGCTCCAAAGATCCAAATCAAGATCCGAGGGATTTCCTCAAAATCGCCGATTCCATCGACCTTGATGCTACTACTCGGGAGACCACGCTACCGCCTCTTCCAATTCTCTCACGGGACCAAGCTAGTAATTGGCTTGAGCGACTTCCGCCGGCTCCATCTCAAGTTGGGATGATCTTACTTCGCTTCCTTGCTCAATGTTTCCCACCGGAGAACCACTAAGCTTAGGAATGACATCTTGATGTTCCAACAACGCCAAGGTGAATCTCTCTACGAGCATGGACCCGATTCAAGGACTTACTTCATAAAGTCCTCATCACGGCATTGATCTTTGGCTCCAAGTCCAAATCTTTTATGATCATGTCAACTTCCCACTAAGCGATCCATTGACCAAGCGGCCGGTGGAAAACTTAGTGATCTCACCGCAGAAGAATCATGGGGTATAATAGAGGACCTCACCTCTATGACAACGAAAGTTGGGATGACCCCGTGAGTCGCCCAAACCGTTAAGGCAATCTCCTTGCCTCCTCCCGACCGTAGGATGATCGAACTTGAAGATCAAGTTAGATTCCTCATGAGTTCCTACAAAATCCTAAGTCCTCACGACAAGTGAATCAAATCACTCTACCTTGTGAGTTATGCGGTGGTCCCCATGACACTCGTGATTGCACAAGGCTCTCCGAACAAGCTTTTGCGACTACGCCCCATACGCATCGACGGAGCGAGAGAAGTGGTACACTTTCAAACCCGAACAAAACAACTTAGGAAACTCATACAACCCCTCATGGAGAAATCACCCTAACCTTAAGTGGAACCAAAACTCAAGCACACCCCAAAGCTCATCTAGTTCGCCTACTAGGTTCAATTCTTCTAATACCGGGAACCCCACTAATCTTGAGGCAATTGCATCTAGATTTTGTCATCCCAAGAAACTCGATTGAATAAGCTTGAAGCCGATTTTATGCAAAAACAAAGCGAGATGACAACCAAGCTTGATGCCCTCTTAAAAGCCTTCAATGAGCGGAAGTTGGAGCACTCCCAAGTGATACCATAAAGAACCCAAAGTGAATTCGATTGCATCGACTTCATGTTCTAGTTCACCATGGGAGAATGCACATCCATGCCCCTCTCACCCAACGGTTCACTCGGTAAATGCTATCAAAAGGGTTCCAAGCCATCCAAGAGATACCAAGGCCCGACACCTTTGGTAAAGCCTACTCTTGAGAAACCCGTCGACCAAGAATCCAACCCTAGTTTAGAGGAGGAGTACAAGGAACTCCATCAAGAAAACCGATTCTTGAAGTCTTAGCTCATGCACCTTACTATAATGCTTTAAAAGAAAAATATGAGTTAGAACTTAGGCTTGGAAAACATGGGTCCGCCTTTATGCGAAACAACTTACCTAAGAAGTTAGACGATCCCGGCTATTTACTCTTCCGTAGACTTGGAACTTCCAAACCACTCGATGCTCTAGCCGATTTAGGATCATGCATCAATCTTGTTCCGTTGTCCTCCATAGAAGCCTTAACTTAGGTAAAATTGAACCAACGGAAACCATCTTAGGTCTAGCGGACGGTAGTATAGCACGTCCGGTAGGGATAATAAAGGACATGGTAGTACATGTAGGAGAGTTGACTCTTTGGCCGACTTTCATGTGCTAGACATGAATAAGGACCCGACATGCCCATTATTAGTTGGAAGAGGATTTTTAGCTACCGCTAGTGCCATCATCGATTGTAAGATGTCCAAAATAGTGGTAGGAGAGGGAGTGCTAGATCCGTTCTTATGTTAAAAAGCATACATACTACAAGGATGAGGAAATCCCACAAGAGATAGGGTTGGATAGAGAGCCTTCTAGATATGGACCTTGGATTGATAAGAACATCATAGGCCCCAAAGACCTTTTTACCTTGATAAAGCCTTCGCTAGTCGCAGAACTTTCCAAGAAAAGAAATGGCTAGGATATAGAAGTGAACCCGCTCGAGGACGCCTTAGTATTTAGGAAGATGACCGAGTTCCTAGGAAGCTTGCCGTTAACCTTGTCATGAATAAGTGGATAGTTGAAAAATCAACACAAGTGGGATTGGAATAGACCACCTAGTGATGGTAATGGAGTGTGGCACATTAGGATACAAATCTATGATCCCGATGGTGAGATGTTTGAAAAGGCATATTTAACCGAACGTACTACTAGGAACTTGAATGATAAGTTTGATCCTTACAACATTGTTGAGGATAGACTTACGTATATCGGTACATAGAAGCACGACTATGAGTCTAGCTACAAGACTCTTAAATAAAGAAAAGCGCTTCGTGGGAGGCAACCCATGCTTAATTGTTTGCTTGTTAGTGTCTTATATCTTTTATTAATTGTTTATCCTCATGTTTAAATTTGTAAAAATGCTTTATTTTGTTTCTAACCTCGTCTTAATTGCATATAAAGGTATTTTACATAAGGGATAAGTGTAGGGAGGATTACACACGTTTTCAAAAGAAACGTAAACATGAGAATAACAATTAACTAAAAGATATATATGTTTGTTTTGTTCGAGTCAAATGCTTGTATCGAGTCATAATGGATGTTTTTGCGAAATTTCTCCGATTCTAAAGATGTAAATTTTCCGAATTTTTTCCGAAAATCGCACCGCTTTTTGTCGGGATAACTTTGACGGCGTCAGATTGCAACCGACGGCGCCGTGAAGGAGTAAAACATCGATTAATTTTTCTCGTTTTCGAGCTACTTATAAATTTTGGAATTTTCGTGTCTTAATTTTCTTAGAAATTACAGTAAACATCCATTCCACAAGCATTATATCCTAGTTTAAATCGAGTCTTATATATATTATTACCGCGATTTTACGAAAGGTTTCGTTTGTTTTCTTCAAGTGTGCGTTTAGTTTGTCAAGAAGAAGTTACATAAGATTGGAAGGAGCTTTTCACGCAATAATTCTTCTTGAAAAGGATTTAACCACCACTTTACACGGATCCTACCGAGCTAATCGTGGAGTATTAGTTTCTTCGTTTTTAATTACCTTCTTTTATCATAACTTTGATACTTTCGGGAACATTGGGGACAATGTTCGCTTTAAGTGTAGGAGGAAAATAAACGGAACTTTGAAACTATGCTTATCCTTGACTATTTGCTTTGTCAATTGTGATTGTGTAATAAACCATGAGAAATGTCGGTTAGGGTAATTTTGGCACCGAATTTAAATTTTTATGACATATAGGAGTGGGCCATTAGTCTTAACAAAAGCGTCTCACGGATAGGAAGTTATATGACTAGCACAAAACCCTTAACCACCCAAATTCCACCCAAAATGTGAGGATCGCCTTAGATTAGTAGGAATTAAAGCATTCATCTTTAATGCTTAGAGTGTGAACCGATAGTATATTAGATTCTAGAACTTGTTTTGTGATGCATTCGAGATCGCAAGTGAGGCTACACTTGTGTAGTTAGGAATAACTAAATGATAAGAGGCATTAGGATAACCCTTGTTTGATACACAATATAATTACTTCTTCCACTTCGGTTGAGTAATTCCCCACACCCTTTGCGTTGTACTCATCTTTAGTACACGATACCCTAGTTAACCCCTCGAGCCTATCATTTTCGCCGTTCTCGTGATATTTCGGTTTTCGGAATATCAATGAAGAGCATTGTTTACACCCCACCCCAAATATACACCCAAATCGCCTTAGCCTACCCTTATGCACTCGCTTTAGTGCAAATGTTTGTTATCACCCTAAACCCTTAGTTCAATTATCTAGTTGCTTGCATAAGTTGCTAAGTCGAGTCATATCTTTTGTATACGTTTTGGGATGATTGGGATTCATGGGAAAAGTTAAAGTTTATGAAATGACGGAAGGGAACATTAAATTCAAATTCCTTTGTTTGCATAATAATGTACCCCAAGTGTTTTGATCTTTTCAATTCGGGTCAAATTAGTGTTAGAGTAATAAAACTCAAGTGTAGGGATGTGCCTATAAATCTCTAGTATTTTGATGTTATCTTAGAGGATGGTAGAGTAAAAGGGTATGAAAAAAAATAGAAAAAAAAAATATATATATATAGTGAAAAAAAAAAAAAAAAAAAAAACCATACGGCTACCATCCTACATCTATCTTTAAATTTTTGTTTGTTTATTTCAGTTATCTAGAGTTTAGAGTGTCGAGTCTTGGCTTAGCAACGCCATTCTTCATATGCGCTTAACATAAAGATTTTTGACTTACCACCACTAAATAGCCTATCCCACCAAACCCTTATTTCCTACCGTAAGCCTAACATTACAACCCTTTAAAGACCTCTTTGATAGTCTTTCCTAGGTGCTTCGCCAAAGCGATGGAGGTTTGATCTATTCTCAAGCCTATGGTAATCTATGTACTAGGACCGGTTAATGAGTGTTTATCTTCCATTTCCTATTTTGTTATATTTCATATATACACCGAGAGAGATGTGAGTATCCAAACACCCCATGCGAGGTGCTAGTATGTAATTCCGTGCTTGTTATGACTTTTATGGGCTTATATGTGTTGTGGACCGTTTTGAATTAATGCTTTATGACCCCTAACTTATAAATTAATTGGCTAAAAGCACATTTGCTTGAGGACAAGCAAATAACAAGTGTAGGGATATTTGATAAGGTTTTAAAAGGTACCATTTTGAGGGTCGTTTAAGTCCTTATTTGATCACTTTTGTATCCGTTATTGCTTAATATCGTTCCTTTTCACTTTTTAGGTCTCGTGAAGGCAAAATGCTTTGGAATGACACTTATTTGGACGAAAAGGCGAATATATGAAGAAATGGCCAAAGTCAAAATCGAGACACTCACGATTCTTGAAACTAGAAGGCGAAGGCGTCGGTGTTAATGGCGACGCCGTCCCAAGATTATTGTGACGATCTGGTCTCAAAACTCGTATTTTAAAGTGGCGACGTCTAGTTGTGAAAGAATAGACCGTCGCTACTCGGGCGGCCTAGATGCAATCCAGACGACGCCGAAGTCAAGAGGACGGCGTCACGGACATAAGGTGACGCCGCCGCAAGGTTAACGTGGCCAAGACGAAACCCTAATGACGGCGACACGGCGGCGCCACTAAACATAAGGTGACGCCGTCGCAATTGTAATCTTATATATAGAATCCGAATTTTTCGGTCTTTGTGTGAGAGTCTTTGGAGTAAAAACCTAAAACCGAACCTAAGGTGTCTTGTACAGTATTTTAGGGTTTTAAACCCTATCTTACATCAAGATAAGTCTTTACTTCATTAATTCAATTATGTCTTTGATTATTTGTGTGTATGCTTGCATGTTCTCCATGTCCGGCTAATTTACTTGTGTGTTTGCTTAGGAAGTATGAAACTTAATTATTGAATATTGATTGGTTGTTTCTTATCTTAGTTGATTAATGATCTAGTAATGCGATAGGTCATTCGTTGTGTACTTAATGCTTGATTCATCTTTGTGAACCTTAGAATATAATTACCTGAGTAGTTGTAGGCTAAACCATCCAAAGAGCGCCTTAGAGTAGGAGTTTATCATCCCTAGTGGGTTTGTAGACAAGACCCTTTGGTAAGTTCAAAGAGTTAGGGAGAAACGCATACCCTACAACTTTAGAAACACAACGCAACTAGGAATAAGACGTGACACTCAACCATCAATAGGAGATAATTAAGGAGTAATACAAACTAAGTAAACACATCTTTAAACTATCATACGAGCACACATTAATTAGACATAGACTCCCACAACCGTAGTTTAGATAATTAGATAATAGTAGAGTAATCGGTGAAATACCAACCCCCAAATCCAATACCCGAGATTCGTACCTTTCCATTTCATAAAATATAAAAGATAAAAATAATCTTCCTCAACCTTAACCTTAGCGTAGTAACTCCTTACTAGCATTCCTATTCCCAGAGAACGATATCAATACCCGTGGCTTACCCTAATTACTACACTACAACGATTAGGTTCATCGCCTAGGTGTTATAAAACTTGCTCAAGAAAAGGAAGTTTCCTTGACCCCGAACGATGCGTGTGGCGTTATCAACCTTAGTGTGCTGCATGTAGTTCGAGATCCAAGACATCTAAGCGGTGATGCAAAGAGTTGTAAAACCCACTAATGTTCCCATTCCTCTACAGAGTAATCGGTGACATTAAAGGGAGCGGTCAAAGTTTCAAGACAATACAAGGAATGATAGGACCTCGCAAGCTAAGAATGTGCCTTTGAAAAAGTAGAAGAACAATCTAGGAACTTTAAGCTTGAATCGAATAAAACAAATCGTGTTGATTCTAGTATTAGCCATAGGCGTCTCGTAATTAATTCGAATTCGATACTATTTGCAAACCATGTACCGATGTCCGCTGAATTCATTTCTAATCATGAATGTGGTGCTAATGTTTTGCATAATGATGATAATGGTCCGATTAATGTTGCTTATGTTCATGCTAAAAAGCAAAAAGGCAAAAAGCGTAAGAGAGTTAGAAAACAAGTGGAAACCCACAGGGAAGAACATTTAGTAAGATAGGCTATTATTGGATACCGTTGGTCACAAGAATAATCGACAATGCCCACTAGAAAATGGATGCCTCTTGGTAGAACTATTCCCATAAGAAGTGAGCACACCGTGAGCAGGGCTATCTGGACACTAGTCTTGCATCTATTCACAATGAATCCAAAGCCTTAATTTACGATATGAATGCTTCTCTCCGATGTGGGTGTTCCAACCATTGTTACTAACCAAATGGAACCCATTCTTGCATGGGGATCCCAATTATCCAGCTATCCATTCTTATGCGTGTTCAACTGCAGATCATTCAAATCGTTATGTGGTACCGGACTCAGTCGTTCCAAGCATATATTGGAGACCGGTCATGCTCATGAACTTCGTGAGCAAATTCATCGGGGCTGTTAGATTCGGTAATGATCATTTCGGTGCAATCATTGGTTATGGAGATTACGTTGTTGGTGATAGTGTCATCTCTAGAGTATACTATGTGGAAGGTGCGGGTCATAATCTATTCTCTGTTGGTCAATTACGTGATTACGATCTAAAGTAGCCTTGAAAACATACACTTTGTTAGAGATCTTAATGGTGAGGCTGTTAAAAGGAACTCGTGGCTCAAATCTTTACACCATCTCTATCGATGACATGATGAGGTCATCTCCAATCGCTTGTTATCAAAGGCTTCTAAAACAAAGTCATGGTTATGGAATCGTCGTCTCAATCACACGAACTTCGGCACCATCAATGATCTCACCGAAAGGACTTAGTTGTAGGTTTACCTAGACTCAAGTACGAAAAGGATCATCTTTGTTCTCGCATGTCAATTGGGAAAAATCAAGAAGTATGCCCATAAACCCAAACCTACTAACTCGCATCACGAAGTTCTTCATATGATTCATATGGATTTATGTGGACCAATGAGGGTGCAAAATATCTTTGGGAAGAAATATGTGTTAGTTGTGGTTGATGATTACCTAGATTCACAGGGTCAAGTTCTTAAGGACAAAGGATGAAACTCGATATCATCATCAAACTCATCAAGCAACCGCAGTTCGACTTAACAAAACCGTCGAATTATCGTAACGCACAATGGAACCGAGTTTGTCAACAAACAACTTAGTGAATTCTATGAAAGCGTTGGAATCGACCATCAAAGAAGTGTTCCACGAACTCCTCAACGAACGGTGTAGTTGAAGGACTAAATCGAACTCTTGTTGAAGCCGCTAGAACAATGCCGATTTACTCAAAGGTTCCAATGTTTCTCTAGGTCAAGCAATTGCCACCGCATGCTACACACAAAATCGTTCCACGATTCACACTGTTCATGGAAAAACTCCATATGAACTTGTCCACATGAAAACCTAATCTCTTTCCTTCGTGTGTTTGGTGCATTGTGTTATCCAACTAATGAGGTCAAGACTTAGGCAAACTTAGGGCTAAAGTCGACATTGGAGTATTTGTAGGATATGCACCAAACAAAAGGGATACCGAATCTACAACAAAAGAACCCGAAATATCATGGAAACAATTCACGTTATGTTTGATGAGTGACCGGTCAAATGGCTCCTGGACACTCCACTCGGGACCCGCACTTCAAAAGCAGTCCATTGGTTCATCCTTGTTCCAAACTCCTCTCAAGAAACTCCATATGTACCTCCATCCAAGATGATTTAAAGAAATTGTTTGATCCTATGTGTGATGAACTGTATGATTCAAGTACTAATGAGGCGTTGATCCTACAATGAGGATGCTCATATTCTCGTGAATGAAGTCAATCCTCGGTCTCAATATCGTTAAGTCAAGAAGCGCCTCTGCTTGATCCTTCCGTCTCATCAACAAATCATCATTCTTCAAATGTACATCATGGAACTGCTTCGCATCAATGATGAAGTTAATCCTTTGCTACTCCTCAAGATGCTCCATTTGAAAACATATTTGCTCCTCGAATCATCATCGAACCATCTTCTTGGAGACATCGACTCATTACCTCGATCCTCATCAACCGCCACATGAACACCTCGGAAAATGGACTCACGATCATCCATTAGACAACATCATTGGAAATCCCTCTCGTCTGTATCAACACGGAAACAACGTGCAACCGATGCCCTATGGTGCTTCTTCAACTCCGTACTATCTAAGATCGAACCAAAAGATGTTAAAACCGCCATGAATGAAGATAGGCGGTTCAATGCCATGCAAGATGAAATTCATGAGTTTGATCGACTTGATGTATGGGAGTTAGTACCGCTCGAGGCGTGTGCTATGATTATTGCTCTTAAATGGATCTTCAAAGTGAAACTTGATGAGCATGGTGATGTGTTGAAGAACAAGGCTCGATTAGTTGCAAAGGATACCGTCAAGAGGAGGTATTGACTTTGAAGAATCTTTTGCTCCAGCTTGCTCGAATCGAGGCAATCGAATCTTTCTCGCTAATGCTACTAGTAAGAACATGGTAGTCATCGATGGATGTAAAGACGGCATTTACGACGGTGATCTTAAAGAAGTCGCTCACGTCGCCCAACTGAAGGATTTGTGAATCAAGAGCATCCTACTCACGCTTATCGTTTGAAGAAGGCTCTTTACGGTTTAAAGCAAGCTCCAAGGGCATGGTATGATACATTGTCAAAGTTTCTTCTATCTACCGGATTTAGCAAAGGAGCGAGTTGATCCAACATTGTTCACCGTGAAGTCGTGCAAACAGTTAATTCATGTTCAAATTTATGTTGATGATATTATTTTTGCCTCGATGCACCCAATGGAATGTGATCGTTTTCAAATGAAATGAGTTCAAAATTTCAAATGTCAATGATGGGACAAATGTCATTTTTCTTGGGATTACAAATTTCACAAAGTCCCGAGGCATTTTCATAAATCAATCTAAATATGCAACAGAGATCTTAAAGAAATTTGGATTTGATTCAAGTGACCTGTTGACACCCCATGATTGATCGAACCAAACTAGATGAGGACCACTGGGGATCATGATTGACCAAACGAAATATCGTAGTATGATTGGATCCTCGATGTACCTCAACGCTAGTAGACCGAGACATCTTGTTCATTTGTTTGCATGTGCTAGATACCGTGCTAAGCCTACAAAAATCACCTTGAAGCGGTTAAGCGGGTCTTTCGGTACCTCCAAGGAACCATCAATATGGGTCTGTGGTGCCAAGGACACCGGTATGTCACTAACGACCTATGCGATGCCTTGATCATGCAGGTGTCAAGATACTCGTCAAGTACATCCGGAGGTGCTCGGTTTAGGGTGATAAGCTTGTGAGTGGTCTTCAAAGAAGCAAATGAGTACTTCTATTTCCTCTACAGAGGTGAATACATAGCCATGTCATCCTGTTGTGCTCAAATCTTATGGATGAGATCACAATTATCGACTATGGCTTTGAATTCAACAAAATTCCTCTGTATTGTGATAATAAAAGTGCTATTGCTCTCTCATGCAACAACGTTCAACACTCAAGAGCAAAGCACATCGACATTCGACATCATTTCATCGTGAACAAGTGGAAAAGGTGTGGTGGAACTCTATTTTGTGAGGTCTCAATATCGCTTAGCGACATCTTCACCAAAGCTCTTCCAAGAGAACGTTTGAGTTTATTCTTCCACGTCTTGGCTTAAAAGCCTTCAACCGAAACACTCAAACGTCTTGGGAGGCGCATTTAGAGTAAAGGTCTATCTTCATCTCTCTTTGTATATATCTATTCAAAAACAAAATACAAAATTATAAAACCTTCAAAAATCAAATAGAAAATTATAAAACTTTCAAAATTCATAAAAATTTGAAAAATTCAAAAATCTTCAAAAATATTGTCATTTTGTCATGTTTCTCTCGATTCGATTATATCTACGGTTTGTTGTTGTCATTCAAAGAATGACACGGGACTTTAGATATTGTTCGATTCTTTATTAAAAAAAAAAAAAAAAAAAAAATTGGGAGAAAAAAATGGTTTATTGTCATTTCGAGCGATAACCGCTTTTCATAGAAAGAACAGAGCTATGCTTTACTATATTTTCAAATTCCATGCTCGATTCTATAAACATTTATCTGCTTGAAAACTAACTTTTTGAAAAATAACTCGGTCTCTATTTTTGATAATCATCGGGACTTATTTGTCAAAATCTCTATCTCTCAATCAACAACCTATGTCATTGATTGAAGGGAGAATGATTTCAATTAAATTAAAAAGTTATTTGGCATTTAATTGTTTTCAAAAGATGTACATGCATGTTTTATCAATGGAGTTTAAAGTCTTAAAATCCGATCCTTATCGTTAAAACGCTTTCATAATCAAGTCACAATTCCCTTAAAAGCTTTCAAAATCAATTTAAATCAATAAGAGATCACAAATCTCAAATGATTTGATAATTGTGATCGGGGGAGAATGTGTGATGTAAATTGGATTTAAACTGATAATTCGGTCCTTCCCACATGTGACAAACGATTTCAAATTTTCCATGCACATGTTGAGGGGAGCATCTATCTTAAACCTATGATTTGAAATGTGATCATTTTTCTCAATGTGTGGGTTTCCTCTATTATGTGCAAAACTCTTTTCAAACTTAGATGCACATATTGAGGGGAGCAAAATCATGAAAACCTCATCCTTCCCAAAATGCTCTATCTACCCGATTCGATTTGGGAAGTGATGTTGATATCTTTAAAAATGGTAATCAAAGAAGTTAATTCTTTCTCTTGCCTCCGTGTGCAAAACATTTTCTAATACTTGATGCACATGTTGAGGGGAGTTCTCGTTCTAAAATATCAAAAACAATTTCGGTACAAAATGCTTTGATAATATATCATAAGTATCGAATTGATTTTCAAATGGTTTTCAATTGGTTCCATATGGCGGATGAACAATACCAAAAGACCGACCAACTTTACTTTATGTATCTTGATATAAGGATGATAAGGTTAGGTTTTGTTCCCATGATCCGCCGAACCGGAGGATCTACCGAGGACTATCCACTAGTTAGTGTAGAGTTCTTAGGTATGATGTTAAAGGAGAAAATGAGATATGGGAAGAGTGCGGATGAGGCCGAGCTAGTATTGGAACAAACCCAACAAGGTTCTAGCTATGAAGTCTCGGTAAGCCTCGAAGGGATTGAAGAATTAAAAGAATTGAATGAAAGAAAGGGTGAAAACAAATAGCCCTCCATTTATTCAACCTTAGGGCGATACCGGGTTCAATTCATATGCTACTTGATGGTAACATCGGTATTGAAGACAAGGCGTCATGGACCCGAAAGGACGCATCGCACTTCATCTTTCCAAACCACTCAAGTTCCTCTTAAAAGGACTTGTTTCATTCTCATGGGAACCAACATTATCTATCGACTTTCTCTTAGAGATTGTTGATATTGAAGAAGGAGACCCTCTCCTGAGTCTCCACACAGGGATCCAAATATGCACAAAATTGAGTCTAGAGCCACGAGATCATCAATAAATCTCATTAGGACACCTTCAATGAAGACTCTGCTTCACACAATGTGGAAGAGAGATTATATCTTGAGTCCCACGATTATCCTTGTGGTAATGCGGTAACATCCGAGTGATGTGTTTACATATTCACAATGAAGATGGAAACCTTCGAGCCAACATCAAACAAGCTCCGGTAGGTGGCATGTGAGATCGATTATATAGATCAACCATGTGACAAGCGAATGTAAACAATGGGGCGGTTCAATCTCTTGAATCAATCACGGTTCGTGTTATGGATTGACGGATACCTTTGAAAACCGGTCTTTGTTAACAACTCTTTTCTTTAGCACATCGACCGTGTACTCATTTTTCAAACCAAAGGTGTTTTATGATTGATAATTGATTTTCAATAAAACCTTCGTTGTATTGCAAAAACAATTTCTATTGAGCAATACACGATTGTTTTTTAAATCTCTTTCATCAATCGGTGGACTTAAAATTATTTGTTCACTCACTCCGTGTTGTCTTCTTTGAGATGTTCGGTTTGAGAACAATAGAGCAACAAGAAACCCATCAAGGAAATTCTTGAATTATACCGATCACAAAAGATTTGTATCGATCAGCGGGAACCGTGGGCGTGTACCTCAATTCAACGAAGTGATCAAAGACACTTTCGTGCGATTTATTGCTAACTGTTGTATGCAAGTACACACGACGTTTGTAAATGATCGAATGAAGCGGTCAATCCATAGCCGCATGCTCACTTAACACATTCATCTCAAAAGAAATCATGATTAGTGCATCAATGACTCGATATTTTCACTCCATGCTTCGCTTCGTTCACGCCAATATCATGAATCAACTAAAGCTTCCTCACTCTGATGAGAAGATATCATGATCCAAAAAGTGAGCATGTCGGTCCTAATGTCACAACATCACATAATACCAACACCACAAAGGATATATCAGAGATTTTTTGATAGCTGATGATCTCAAAAGCTGGCTCAAATTTATTATCACGTGGATCAGTAAAAGACCTCCACTTGGAGTAACCAAACATGCAATATGAAGAATCAATGACTACGAGCTTCGGAGCAAAGTACTACATCAAGAATGCAAGAACAATTGTTAATGACATATCTGTTTGTATTCAATGTAATTTTAGTATATGTTTGAGGTGACCTCCATAGGGGAGATTGTTAGAATTAGAAATTCCGGTAGTAAAGAGTCGGTCACCTCAAGTATATGTAATCGTTAAGCTCGTAGTCATAGTTATTTTAAGTTAAGTAGTATCTAGTTAAGTAACACCGTGGAGGACTGACGGTCTTTACCCATGTATGCACGATCCATGACCCGATGTGTGGCGTTTATGTAAGACTATAAATACTCTACCTCCCAGGTAGAGTTGGAGCTCATAATAATATCTTTCACTTTCTCTCACTAAGTTCCCTAAACCTCTAACTTTCTCTAGAAACTTCATTCATACGCCACTTTGTGTTATGGTTTGATGTGTGTGAAAACTAATATCTTACACAAAAGATTGAAAAGTACTACAACAAAGAGGGTTAAGCCTTGACCTTCAAGCCGTGAGAATCGTCCTCCCGGAGCTCAACAGTATAAGTAAAGTCGAGTACAAGGGTAAACTAGGGCCTACATGGGAAGGACCCTACGTTGTTAAGGAAGCATATGGCAACGGAGCCTACAAGCTGGAAACCCTCGACGGAGACACTATTGATAGAACTTGAAATGGCACTACCCTTCGTAAGTTTTACATATGAAACTTACAATGTCCAAGGACATTTTTTAATTTGCTTTCAATCAATGTATTTGCATTCTTCTCACTTGGGGAAAGAAGCATTAATGGTAGGCGTCTAGTATTCATTTCTTAAAATGATGTAATCCTCCCTACCCACTTAATGATATAACGCATTTTCCTCAAATCTCTTGTTTCGTTCAATACAACAAAGATTTGTCCACCAAGTCGCTTTTATAAGTTTCAATGTCGAAGGGATGTACAAAGACTAACAATACGTCTTGCTCATATGCATAACATCCATCTCAACTTCACATTAACTTTCCTATATGGCCTTAAGGTATTTCAAGCCTTTCGTTGCCCAAAGGATTAAGATGAAGTGGGTCACAACCCTCTGTCAGCAATTAAATTATACGATTGCTATATTCTTGGTGAAGTAATTACACACAATGAGGCTATGCATCTACCATACGCCTTAGGTTGTAAAAATTTTACGTGCAAATGAAACGTAAAGAGAAGAATCACACATAGCAAAATACAGGCCCTAGTGGCCGTGATGTAGATATTCATTTATGACTAGTTTAACTAGTCCAACAGGCCGTAGCCTTAACGATCAAACAAACAAAATATTGTCTTTGGCCAATGCCTTTACCACACACATCAAATGTAAATTGTTTCATCAGGCATATAGCCTGGAAAGAGACACAAACAAATTGTTTGAAAACAGGGTACATACAACCCTGAGGGATCAAATTACTACCACGTGGTATCCTTCATCAAACTTTGGAATGGGTCGGATCAGCAGAACCTGGGGATGGAACCTTGGGAGATGGTGTCTTCTTCGAAGGGGAGGCAGGCTAGACTTTCCTTGGCTTCTTGGCTAGCAGGTCCTCAATAGAGGCCGTTGGGTCCTTCGTCGCTTCGGCAAGGAAGGAGAACTCAAGGCGATTAAGGCATTACTGCATCATCATATTCACCGCCATGAGTTGCCCTATAGTATGGAACATTTTCCAGCTTCACTGGTTCCCCTGTCTCAGCTATCTCCTCCAAAGTGGTACACTTGCCATGAAATATGGCTGCATTCACCAAATTCCCAATCACGATACCCACATCATTACTATGGTACAGTTCCATGGCGATGTAGGGATGACTTTGGTTACCAAATCCACCCTATCCTTCTTGAGCATTTTCAAATGAATGTTTAACCCATCCACCTTTTCCCTGAGCTTGATCTCTTGGTCCACTAGGTTAGCCCTCTCTTCTTCAAGGCCTCCACACTTGGATGTAAGAACGGATATTTGCTCTTTGTAGCCTATGACCTTCACACCTTCGAGATAGCTCACGACTCGCCTTGACGGCATGCCTAACTAACCATTGAGCTTTTCCACATCAGCTCTGAGATCTTGAACCAATGGATTTTTGTCGAAGTCCTCCATTGCTTCTTCACACTTTGTCTGCAAATCTGCATACTTCTTGTCCCTAGCCTTCTCCCTAGCAAGCATGACATCCATCTCTTCCCTAGCCTTGGTGACAGCACGAAGAAGCTCCCTTGTCACGGTGTTGGTGATTATCCAAAGATACACCGCCTCGACATAGCTCTTGTCATGAAGATCACATAGCCTTTCCATGGACATGTTTTCCATCACCCCCTTCCAACTGGATGGGGTCACACGCTCCACAAGCAAATGACAAGCTAGGGGACTAAGCTCCTTCGTGTCGTGGAGTCCCGCAAAGATAACTAAATTTGTTAATATATTATTACTTGCATCTAATCCTTTGTAACAGGAAAGAAACCTTACCATGGATATCATCTGCGTTGGCCCTTCGATGGCTGGAAACACCACAACCTTACCCAGGCACTCTTTTGCGGGTAGTTCGAGAGAGGAGGAGTGGGTGGATAAGCTTCCTCTTTGATTCGAGACTTAGCGACCTTCGCGCCATACCCTTCCCGCCGGACTCTCTCACCAATGCCGGAGGGTCCTCGATAGCTAATCGCTCTTCCGAGACAGGTCATCGCCAGTCCGCCACATTCTCCACTAGCTGGTCTTCAACATCTATAGGCTCTTTCGAAGGATGAGCAGATGACACATGTTTGATGGGCTGAGCATCAACATCATTGTTGTTCACAGACACTGAAGGAGAGCCTACACCATATCTAGTCTCTTGGGGATCCTTCGGGATAAAGCTTACTTCCTTCGCACCACCAGCAACAACAAAATTCCTGAATGACATTTCTGCAAAAAAAGGAGAAAAAGATGAATATCAGAAAGATAAGTTCCTATCTCTTATTTTAATTAAAAGTTTACATACTTTCTCCACAACACATAATCTCGTGATGCAATGGAGATCCTCCAAGCTTTCAAAGAAGACCGACCATAAATAGAATTGGCTCGGGAATGTTTGACAATCACCGGATGACGAGCTAAACGATACAAAGGATTCCTCCTCACAAGATAGAGCGTGGGATCATTAAACCTCTTTTCATCATATTGAAATTCTGTGTTTAGCAAAGCAGGGAATTATGGAGGAACAATGGTATTTTGGATATAAAAGAACTTTCCCTTCCAATTCCTGATATTCTTAAAAGGTCTATCAATGAGAATGGGCACATCCCTTTCACCCCTTTTTGCCAATGTTAACCAATCTCCTCCAGGGTACAAGTTCAAGATCCTCTAAGCACAGTCAATGACGGTTCATACCCATAGGCTTTACACATTACGATGTATGTTGTGAGCTTGACTAGGCCAAAAGTGTTGAACCTAGATATCTGTACTTCGTAGTACTGAAGGAGTTCTAAAATCCAAGGGTGCAAGGGTATCCTAAGGTTAGAGGTGGTGAATGCATGGGTGTATAAGCCTACATAGTTCTTTGGGGCATCAAAATACCTTGATTTACGCTAGGTAACATGATTTTGTATTCCTTGGGAATAGGATAATCGATGAACGCTTTAAGCTCCTCCCTAGTCAAGGTGCAACCTTGTTGTTTGATTACAAACTTCTTATTGGTAGACATGATCCTTCTAATCGACAAAAAAGTATTGAAAACGTAGCAGGTACGAAGGAATACTTTACCTGTTTGCTCGAAAGCTCGCTCGGAAGGAGATTTAGTAGGTGAAAATTTGGGCATGAGATAAAATTGTGTTAGGGTTTTACTGTTTTTTGATTCTAAATACCCTCACACATGTTAAATCTTAGCTCTACACGTGTCCTAAGATATCACCTAACCTCCGGATTTCAAATCCTTTTTAAATTTTGAAGAGACGTTTTGATTCTACCGAGAAAAAGGTGGTTAGGATAAGTACATGCATTAATTACGGGTCAATAGTTGCTAGACTTTTCATCTTCGTTCGCTTTTGTGACGGAGGGAGGTTTCATATCTATTTATGAGTCATAAGCAATATTTCTAGTTCGTACATATCACTTTCGACCTGGGGCTTGATGATCGTACCCTCCGATCAGTCGAAGGACACCCTTCGATCTCGGTTGAATTTGTATTACAAGACCCAAGTCTTTCTTCATAAGTCATTGGTGGCGTAAAATCATTCATCATTGATATGGTTACCGGTTGGGAATTCGCCAACAGAAGACCCATGCCTTCTGAGTCTTCTCTTGAAGCACCAAGACAAAGGAGAACCTTGACTTAGTCTTCCACCACGCTCCCACTATCTCCTTAGCTTCCCGCCAAGACGGAGAGAGTGGGATGAAGCCCTAGCGGTTACCACAAATCATGGGGCCCCCATGATCTCCTCAAACGATGTGCTAACACTCTAAGCTTATTTCTTCATCTATAAATAGGTTGGACGAGTCATTTCAATGGTATGTTCACTCAACACGATTTCACATACTCCATATTACTTACAACACATATCACATACTTACTCTCACGCGGGAGGTGGTTCGCGAGGTCCAACCCTGCGCAATCACTTAACGGTGTCTATTATTTCTTATTGCAGATTGGCTACAAGTTTGGCGCAAGCATATCACCCTCATACCCTTCGATCACCATCGAAGACCTGGTCGTACGAATTATTGTACAATCAACAATGTATATAGACATGAGACCAGGATAGCGTGGGTGGTAACGGCAAGAAAAATGGGATGCTTGCCCTAGGTGAAAGGAGGAAACACCCCTTCCCCCGACAAGCCTTTGCCATATTTAGTTTGACTTACAACAAGAAAGTAGGAAAATGTGTAGACAGAAATAGGGTTGTAAAGAACCGGACGAACATGAATAAAGCTTTGTTCATGTTTGTTTATTTAATTTTAAGCGGACAAATAAACTGACACGAAACGAACGAATTTTCTTGTTCATATTCGTTTATTAAGAAAATGAGTTGTTCATATTCATTTATGTTCGTTTATTAAGACATTAAATGAATCATAAATGGTCGAACATAAATGAAAGTAGAAAAACAAACATAAAATTTATTAAATTATGCATAATATTTTTTTATAAGTGCTATTTTGTTTAAACGAACATATTTTAAAAGTATACAATTAAAGATATATGAACATAAACAAACGTTACTAAATGCATAATCGGACGTTCACAACATAAATGAACGAACATGACTTTTGTTTATGTCCGTTCATCTAGCTAAACGAACGTAAAATATTATTCATGTTTGTTCATATAAAAATAAACGAAAATAAATGAGTGATTCATAAAATGTTCGATGAATGTCGAGTTCGTTTACAACCTAGAAAAAAATGTGAGTTGTTTGTGCATTGAGGCTATTATTAATTATAAAAAATGAGAAAATTAAGGGAATGAGAAATAAAGTGATGCAAACTATTATCGCAAGTCAAAAGAAAAGGAAGAAAAACGTTCAAAGGCTACCCCAACGTTGCTCAGTGAGGCACCTGGAGCATGGGTCACACAACAAGCATGGTTGGGGGTGTTTTTTTTGCCGCGTAAACACAAGAACCAAGAGGAGGAAAGATGAAATCTTCATCTTTGAGGCACTATGCCAGTTAAACGTTTTTATTATTTATTATTGGTTTGTGAGTGTGTGTAGGGTATTTAGCGGTGTATGTTTTTATAAAAGTGAGTATTTTTAATAAATAAAAAATGTGTTGAAAGGTGGAATGATATGAGATGATCGGGATGAAAAGTGAAATGGTGGTGAAGCAGAGAGAATGCTGATGTGACGCTTATATAAAAAGTGAAGTGGTGTGAGGGTTGAAGATAGCCTTACAATGACGTGGAATATCAAAAAATTTAAGGAGGGGCAAACTACACTCTCACCTAATAATTTGTACACGAAGTTGGAATGTTGATGGTGGTTGGTTTCTTCAATAATGTAGCTAGGAATGGTTATGGTTAAAATAATACGACAATGACATCCATGTAAAAGTGGGTCTGGTCTCTGTTTTAGTCCACTTTTGGCATCTTTGTTTCCCCGTTCTATAAAGAATTAAAGATACATGGACTTGCGCATAACATTACTACCATTAATTAGTTTACTATGAGAAATGCTAAACATTTTTATAAAAGTTTTTTACAAATGTGTTTACTCATTGAATGTTGATATTTGTCAGAATTGATAGTTCGATTGTAAAGAGAGAATAAATAAGAAAAACTACATAATATTGTTGTGTGTAGGATGATTTGTAAGAAAATATAATATGAGAGTGTAGCAAAGCTCTTATATAAAGTAACGACTAATCTTAGAGCGGCCGTAATAAGGGTCGAACAACTGAATTTTGGTGACTCAAGACGTGTCGTGCGTTATTATGGTCACCCATAATGACGCATCTTCAACCAAAAAATGGAGGCCTCGGTTTTGTGGACGACCGAGTCTTCGAGTGTGTGTTTGTCTAAGTGTTTGTGTTTTTAGTGAGGTATATTTGTGTTTAGGTGAACTATATTATTATAGTTATGAAGTTGGTTGTCTTATTACACTAAGTTGGTGGTGAAGTTGATTGTAGAGAAAGAAAATTGAGATGATGGTGATGTGGCGGTGGTGAATGCAAGCTTCTTTATTACACATAGTCTTATGTCTCATAATAAGTATTTACTTTCAAAATACACAATTTTTTAGTAAACATCATTACCAACACTTTTCGCAAATCAAATATCATTTCATCTACTAAAATCTCTTCCAATCGATTGAAATTCTAAATGAACAATTATTTTAAATTATCTCAAAATATCAATACGACACATATTATGAAACGCGTGTAGTTTCATATTACAAATAGGTCATTTTACATAGTAATTTATACAAACCGCTACGGTATCTAATTCTGCCAACACATTACGTCAAAATCAACGACCTTTATGATGTAACACAACACTAACTTTGTTATTCCTTCCGTCCCAAAATTGTAGTCCATATTTTCTTTTCGAGATGTCCCAAAATAATTGTCCACTTTCATTTTTTAGTAAAAATTAGAGAATAAAGTGGGGGAATATTCCATTTAAATGGCTGAAAATTAAAATGACTCCACTTTTATTAAAATTTGTGACTTCTCTTTCATGACAATAATTTTGGAACGGAAGGAGTACTAAATAACGTTCATTATGTGTTGTTTAGCAAAATAATCAACAACAATTGTTTGGGTCTACTTTTGATCCACATTTTAATTGACGTGTCAATTTGATAGATGTCTGTGCATTGGGCTATGTTGCTACTATGCCGTTCCCTACCATGTTAACGTTACAGACTTGCAGCTTTATCTAATACGACCGAGTTCTATAATGCTGTAATATAAAATAAGAACTTTACCGTTAAATTATCTTTGATTTAATACCCACATGATATGTAAAAGCAACTAATTAAAGAAATAGTATATCAAATTTTATTTAAGATGCATGGCAGAGTCATTCTCCACACGAGTTAAATAATCTACTAATATAATTATTTGATTGTAAAAAAGTGACTTTATTTCGCTTCTTAAAAATTCACGCTACTACTATGGATAAATCCTCACCATCCATTTAAGATAATCTAATGGTGGGGATTAACCCAAGATTTAATACTTAAACCCAAGTTCATGTTTTTTTATTGTCATTTTTCATTTTCTTTTTATTAACTTTTTTTTTTTTTTTTCTTTTTTTTGTCTTTTTATTATTTTCCGTTTTTATGAATTAACGTTTTTTTTTTTTTTTTTTTTTTTTTTTTTTAAATTTGCTTTATTACGTTTTTTTCCGCTTTTCGTCGTCTGCTTTCATCTGTTTCGTCCGCTTTTCAACGTTTTCGTCAATTTTCTTACGCTTTCATCCATCTTCATATGTTTCGCTCATTTTCTTACCTTTTCGTTCGCTTTCATACGTTTTCGTCCGCTTTCATCGCTTTCTTGTATTTTCGCTCGTTTTCGTCCGCTTTTGCCGCCCGCTTTTCATAGGTTTATATACTTTTAGTCCGCTTTCATAGGTTTATATACGTTTTAGTCCGTTTTCATACGTTTCCGCTTTTTACGCCGCCCGCTTTTCTTACGCTTTTGGTCCGCTTTCATACGTTTCGTCCGTTTTCTTAGGTTTCGTTTGTTTTCACACGTTTCGTCCGCTTTCATACGTTTTCGTCCATTTTCAAACGTTTCGTTTGTTTTTTACGCTTTCATGCACTTTCATCCGCTTTACACGCTTTTCTTCGTTTCAGACGTTTTCGTCCACTTCTATCGTTTTCATCGGTTTCATAGGTTTATATCGTTTTGTCCGCTTTTTTACGTTTTCGTCCATTTTAGGCGCTTTAAATGTTTTAAATCCGCTTTCATACGTTTTTGTCCGCTTTTATACATTTCGTCCGTTTAAGACGCTTTTATCGCTTTTCATTCATTTTATACGTTTTTCCGTTTTCGACGTTTTCGTCGTTTTCATCCGTTTTCATACGTTTTCGTCCGCTTTTTCTAGTTTTTATCGTTTCGTCTATTTTCATACGCTTTTCCTACTTATTATTAAACTCTATTATATTACGTGTCTAATATCAATTGTGATATTTTATAAAAAAAAAATTAATGTCTAATATCACTTGTAATATTTCATAAACAAACAAGCATGTTTTATTAACCTTTAATATCACCCGAGATATTTCATTCTTTCTGTATATTTTATATATTATCACCTAAGTGTTTTCTAATATTTTATAATTTTCGATTCATGATAGTTTTGTACCTTTCATCGCATTGACAAGCGATATTTTTTTAGTGCAACCAAGTGTTATCTATCACTTGTGATATTATACTCTTAGTAGAAAAAAATGGTTAAAGTCTCTTTAGGTGAATTCTTATTTTGTTCAAAAAATGCTAATTTAATGCAACACTTGTTTGAATTTGAGAATATTTCAAATCTCTATTTTCATAGTTTGCTTCATTTTATTCATTTTGATATTTTTAAATGGCACTTATTATCTCTTGTGATATAACATCGTAAGGAAGATGAAGAATATTACATTCTTCATCATGTATGTTTATCAATTTTGATCTCAACAGTAGAATGTGAAATATTACATTCTTACCAAATGTGATAAGAATTTAGTATTTTACCAAGTATATATGAAAGAAATAATAATATACATCACTTATTATATCAATGTGATGATTACTGCTCATTTTTATTTGTGTTTTGAAAATATTTAGGAAGATTTTTGTGTTTTATGATAATATGAAATATTAAAAGGTGTTTAACAGAAAACAAGAGATGTTATGATATTTTGGTTAGACTTGTGGTGACATTTTCTTTTTAATGAATCATTGTGCGTGTTTCGATGGGTTTATAGAGGATTTAAAATATCATCATTGAATCAACAAACTGAAGAAGCTATGCTTGAAGAAAGACAACAAACTTAGAAGTTCAAACACCGTGATATCACACATGATATCACGGTGATCTCACCGCTGATATCACATGATATCACACATACTACCACCGGTGATATCGCGTGATATCGCGGTGATATCACCGTGTTATCACATACGATATCACGTGTGATATCGTGAGATATTACAAGTGAGGTGATATCACCCGTGATATCACGGTGTTGAGCTTCCTTATTTGTTTATAAAGATGTGCTTTCTTCAACCATGCTTCTTTAGTTTCGATTCAACTATGATATTTTCAAATCCCGCGATAAAACCCATCAAACATGCACAATGTATCCATTAAATAGAAAATCCACCACAAGTCTAACAAAAGTATCATAACATCTCTTTTTTCGATTGAACAACTTTTCTAATATTTTATAATATCATAAAACACAAAAATCTTCCTAAATATTTTCAAAACACAATCATCACATTCTTAGTTGAGTATCACAACCGATAACACATACATGATGAAGAATGTAATACTTTTCATCTTCCTTACGAGGTTATATCACAAGAGATAAATAAGCGTCACTTACAAATATTAAAATGAAAACGTTGAAAACGGACAAAATGTCTAAAAACGATATCAATGCATAATAACGATAAAAGCGGATGAAAACGTATGAAAATTGCCGAAAACGCCTAAAATGGATGAAACGAAAACGAATGACAACGTATGAAAACGGACGAAACGTATAAAACGGATGAAAATACATAAAACGTAAAAATACGACGAAAACTTCTAAAACGGACGAAAATACATGAAAACCTAAAAACAAACAAAAGTATGAAAATGGATGAAATGGTCAAAATGTGAAACGGACGAAAACGTGAAACCATAAAACACGTGCGGCGTATGAAAATGGACGAAACGAAAGAAAACGGACGAAACGAAGAAATGGACGAAACGTGTGAAACGAACGAAACGTAAGAAAATGGACGAAAACCTAAGAAAACAAACGAAACGTAAGAAAACAGATAAAACGTATGAAAACGGACCTAAACGGGCGGCGTAAGAAACATAATGAAACGTATGAAAACGAGCGGAAACGTATAAAACCGACGAATACGTCTTAAAATGTATTTAAAATGTCTAAAAGCGGTGGAAAGCGATGAAACGGACAAAAACGCCTAAAACATACCAAAGCGTATATAAACGTGTGAAAACGTCGAAAACGGACTAAACGTAAAAACGGATGTAAACGTTTAAACGGATGAAAGCAGACGGCGTAAAAAATGACGAAACATATGAACACGAATCGGCGTATAAAACGAATCGGCGTATGAATACGTATGAAAGCGTATGAAAGCGAAAAAAAAAAAAAAAAAAAAAAATAATAATAATAAGGTGAATTTAAAATTAAAAAAATAATGAAAAAAGCGTGAAGTTAAAAAAATTAAATAAAAGCGTGAATTGAAAAAAAAGAAAAAAAAAAAAAAAAAAAAACATGATTTTAAAATAATAACGTGAGTTCCACAAACAAAAATAATAATAATAATAAAATAAAAAATAAAATGTTAATAAATAAGAGAGAAAAAGAAAAAGAAAAGGATAAAAAAAATGACTTGGGTTTATATTAAATCTTGTGTTTATCCCAACCATTAGATCAAACTAGATGGATGGTGGGGATTTATCCCTAGAAGACCAAAATAAGAGTAGATTCAAAATTCCTCTAAAAGAATATAAGATCTTTGACCGCGTTATGGCGGACGTCAAGCTACACATAACTTAGAATGTGACAAAATTATTTCATTGAGTTTAAAACTCAAAAAACCGGGATAATGTAATTTGAGTAATTTAAATTCGTGTAAATCGAAATTTCAAATTCATTTACATCTTAATAAAGTTTTATTGTTTTTCTTGAATCTAACACGTAGTTACGATTGTTAAACTATAGTTTTAAACGGTTCTCTTAAGTTTTATATGGTGCTGTAACTTTTTAAATAACTTGAAACTTTAAAGGAAATAGTTTTAAAACATATTTCCTCCGTCCCATAATTATTCAATGTTGATTTTTTAAGTCTTTAATTTTCAACTTTTATTTTAAATATTTTTATTTGTGTTATATATTACTTAATACAAAATATATGAATAGATTGAGTTTTAAATGTATTTTTATTGGTATAATTTCATCAATTTTTATATAACATAAATAAACATATTTAAGATCAAAATTGTAAAATAAAAACTTTAAAAATCAACACTAAACAATAATTATAGAACGGAGATAGTAGTAAACAAAATTAATATTTGCAAAGTTGCAATTATTGAGCCCTCGACGGTTGTTTTATTGTCAACTTATTACACCACTAAACCAATAGCACAATTATGTTATCTAGAATACTATTTTATCACTTTTTGTTTGTTACGGCTTAGTGCATAAATATTATCACCACTTTAGACTACACAAAATGAAGGGTGAGCCATCACCCTCATCCTCCCACATCACACGCTATTTCCATTGTATGGCTCTTGGGTCACGCGTGAAGCAAGTCAACTTCTTGATAGAAATTTCTCGTTTACGTTTTTGTAACGGTGAGTTTAAACTCGTGACATAGTCGGACAAAGATCAAGTTAACAAAAAAGTTAGATAATAATTTTGAGAATGGTGTAATTATCATCAAACGGAAGACTTTCTAGGAAAAGACATATGAATTGATGCAATTGAGACCCTTTGCTTTCTTTTTCGTTGGATGTTACTTTCAGGTATCTAACATTTGCCTTTCTTTTTCTTACTTTTAAATCAAGAATCATTCCAATTTGAAACTTTGCATTTCATTTGTGTTTATTTCATAAATGATTCTCTAATTGAGACGTGTAGGTTTTTCTGTGTATATATAATTAGTGTTGTTTAATTTGTATATATGGGTCACATGTTAAAGAGAGTCTCACAGTTTGGGTGTCACTATTTGAATGACCAACGGCTATTAATTGGTCCTCATTATTCTCCAGCATCAGACCACATAATCAATGACTAGTCATTCAAAAGTTGACACATAGGCCGTGAGACCTTTTTTAACATGTGCTCTTACCAAGTTAAAAAAATCCGTACAATAAAGATATTATTCTTATTTAAATTTGTTTCCATATATTGCAACATTGGATGCTTTTAGTTGCATTATTGGAACACTAGGTCTAGAAGTGGGCGAATAAATTGATGGTACTTTGCTTTATATATGGACCATATTTTACATTACAATTACATAGAATGATGTATATCTTTTACCTATAACACTTCAGAGCTTGTTTGTTGAAATTGTTGATTACGTGTTGTCTCGTCAAGAAGGTCTAGTTGAATATGTTCCCTTTAAATAATATAAAATGGAAAAAAGATAGGTAATTAGGAAAAATATAAGATCACCTATAGACACTCATAGACACATAATAGAGAACAAAAAAAGTTATACTAAGTTATTCTGTAATTTTGTTCAAATATAAGGGCGTACATTAAACATTTTTCGTATGAGATAAGTCATCATTTTGTAAAATTCATAAGTGCAAGAATTTCAATACCAACATTTTGCAAATGTTAAGAACTACTATTCATCTAAAGTATAGTTTCTAACATGTCAAAAATGCCCCTTCAAGTTTTATATAAATATAAAATAGCCTTTAAACAAAAAGTCAAAGACGTCAAGAACCATCTCGCATTACACATCGGATTCAACACATGATGATTTTAATCTCAACGACGAAGCGGATAAATCAGAGGAAGGAGAAGTTTGGGAAGTTCTACTAATGAGCAAAGACATATAGGTAAGAAGAAAGTGTCAACATTGTCCGATACATCATAATCCTCAGTTGCTGCACCTATTGTTGATTTCTTTTCTAAACTGGAAGAAAATCGAGCTTCAACATGCCATACTGCACCACCCAACAACGCTCGTGGGTGAAACCACAAAGGGACGAATGACTATGCAATGAGGGTGGTGCAGTATGACATGTTGTTGTAGCCCAAAAAAATATAAATGCATGTTATTCAGACCGTGTACCTTGCTCTCTAAGTTAGTGATTAAGTTGGTTAAAAAGAAGAAGAAGAAAAAAAAAAAAAAAAAAAAAAAAAAAAAAAAAAAAAACGAGTTGTCATTGCTAAGTGATTGTGATGAATGTGGTCATGATACCACCTTCTTACATATAGTCTTAAACATACCTTAATCTATTAAACGTGACAATTATCAATATGACTTTAATATCATATGAATAATACTAGTTATAATCGCCATCTTGCATGCGCTTTTTAACAAAAAATTTATTTTGATCAATCTCGAATATTGTATTTTTAAAATAATTACATATAATTATATACTTATGCATGAGTTTTTCATTATCCATTAATATCCATTAAATTTTGTATAATCAAATTTTGTAAAAACATTTTGTTATATAACTCAAGATTCAATCAGATTTAATCGATATAGATGTTGATGTCCTATTTAAATTTCACTATCGATATACGATGTACACAAGACGCGAAGTTTAATTCTTGCATAATAAACGTTGATGAAGTTAAAATATACTCCTTAACGCTTTTTAAAAATGTTTTTCTACATATCCTTATATAAATAAATAAAATTACATGAGTAGTTGTTATAAAGTACATTCAATGCTTTTTTCTTCATATTACAAGAAATTTCGACTTACAATTTGATAATTATATTCCATTTTCAATAATTTAGTTGTATTTAATATTCAAATTAGTCCACATTTATCATACTTTTAATATGAAATAAATGAGTCATTAGAAACATATATAGTAAAAAAAAATGATATTTATAATCTTATGTATATTTATATGTTGGAGTTTTAAAACAACACACATTGTATTATTAAGTTATAAAGTATATGGGGTATAAAGTATAAGGGTGTATTTGTTTAATTTCTAAAGTTACTAAAAAACATGGACTTATAATATTACACTTAACTCTACAATTTTTAAAAATTTAACAACTAAAGTTTTATTAATTACCCTTCTTTTTAAGTTTTTATTTTCACAAATTTGACATATATTTTTATGCTTTTTCTTCTCAACCAAAGCTTCCACCAAATTAATTAAAGGTTGGTAAAATCAATTTAATTTTGACTTTTTATTAACCAATCACATCACACGATTTTCTTTACGCCAAGAAATCAAGCCTCCTATCTAGCGATTTTTTTGAATAAGAATGAATCGACAAAATCACTCGAAATGATGTAATTCCTTTATTATATAAAGATTTCAAAATTATAGTAAAACTCAATATAAATACATTATCTTGAAAAACTTGGAATGGATAGGCACACCAAGGAGACCAAGAATGGTTGGTTTAAAACTTTGGAGTTGACATATTATATTTCGTCTTTTCGATACAAAATTATATAAGTATTTTTTTCATGAAAAAAAAAATGAAAACAAACATGAAAAGAAATGAGAACCTTACATTTCCAAGTCAGCAAATGACAAGGACAGAATCATTGCTCAAAGTTCTCGTACTTTATCACGAATTCACGATATATGATATCCTATTAACTTGTCGTCTCATGATATATTCAACTTATTCAGAATTAAAAAAGTGGTCCATTATTCACGTACCTCATCCTCACCCACGTTCGACTTTTTTAATTAGTATTTTCAGAAACTATTTCTTTTGTTATTTTCCATGTAAACAAAACACCAAAAGAGGTTTGGGAATATTTCAACTAAGAATTCTTTATATCTATCTAACATGTCATGATCTATTACGAGATATTCCAATAATTAATGTAAGTTTTACTAGTCCTTGTTAAGGCATATCTTTTAGGATCTAATTGATAATAATAAAATATTTGTTATCAGGTTGATTTTGTAAATTACTAGGATAACCTACGTGAAATATCTAGGTAATACCACCAAACTGTATATGACAATATCTAACTTCCAATTGAGTAAAACTTACACTAACTTTCGATTAAAATTGCTAATGCATCATTTGTTTTATCTAAAATAAACCATTTGATGTGATAGCTTGCCATACAAATTTGTAAGTAAAATATTTATTTTTATCTTTTTTTTAGCAAAAGTAAAATCTGAAAACTTAAATATATCTGCTTCAAAATGGTTAAAAATCCGTAGTTTGACCTTCCCTTGGTCGCCAACGCATGACTGTTTCGAGAGTTAAACTATTAAATATAGAAGGTGATTTGCACAATTTTATTTTTGATTGGGACACTTTAAAACATGTATTAAATAGTTGTATTGTAATATAAATTGCTTTAATTGTTTGTATATTGAGTGTCTCAATCAAATTTATGAGCGTGACAATCACTTCTTATAAAAAGTGCTTTAAGCCTTACAATTATACGGTATGGATTTTATAAAACCATATGTATTTTTGTGTCTGTGTAAGGCCTCAACTTTTAATTAGTAGGGTGCGTTTAGTTTATGAATATCGAAATCATGTAATGACAATGATAGTTATTGGAAGTGTTTGGTTGAGTACTATAATAATCAAATTATGAGTTTATACTCATAGCCTCATTCTAGTAGGAAGAGGTTGATTTTTAAGCATTCCTTTAAGTCCTTTTTGTTTTGACATATTCATTTTTCACCACAAGAAAAAGAAATAAAATATTACTTAACCGTCTTTGAAATTTTATATTTTATATTTAAAAAAAAGTAAAATAGGCCCATCTTGGGCAATCTGATACCCATATCATATTATTATAACAAACACAAATCGAAAATGATGTCTTTATTCTCATTCCACCCTATAATCTCCACAATCTTCTTTTCGTACATATATTTACACTAAAAAGTTGTTTCATTCGTGTTTGATTTTGCAAGATACACATTGTTCCGCAATAGATTTAGTCTATAATGTCATTGTATAATGCGTAGCCTATTAACCGAAAGGTAACATACAAGCTCCAGTTTTAACAAACAAAAGTGCCTATCACTCTATATTCTTATACTTGGTCTCATAAGTCTACTTCCAAGATGAGTAAATTGGATAGGTTTCTTATTTCGGAAGGTCTTTTGACGTTATCTCCCTCCTTATCGGCTTTATGTCTTGATAGGCATTTATCCGATCATCGTCCAATTCTTATGCGTGAGTTAAATGTGAATTACGGCCTTACTCCATTCCGTATTTTTCACTCTTGGTTTCAAAAGAAAGGATTTGATAAAATGGTGGAAGATTCGTGGAAGTCTTAAGTCTTTTTGCAGCAAAACAATATCATTAAATTAAAGAAGAAACTTCAGGCGCTAAAGACCTCGATTAAACTATGGATTAAAGATGAAAAGCTGTGTTCGAATGCAACTAAGATGTCTATTCAGAATCGTTTATCTGAATTGGATAAACTGATTGATCTAGGAAGATGTAATGAGAAGCTTGTTAGTGAAAGATCTAAATTGTTAAACGAGCTTCATGACCTCAATTCAACAGCTTCTCTAGATATGTTTCAGAAAGCAAAAATTCGTTGCGCAATTGAAGGAGATGAAAATTCTAAATTGTTTCATGGAATTATTAATTAAAAAATATCTCAATTGGCTATCCGTAGGGTCTTAGTCGAAGGTGATTGGATTGTTGAACCTTCCATCGTGAAAAATGAATTCTTGAATCATTTTTCTAATAGATTCGCTGATCCAAGTTCTCCTAGACTCGTCCTCAAATCCCATTCTTCTTCTACTTTGTCTTCGGATCAGCTGGCAGATCTTGCAAGCAAGGTATCCTATGAGGAAATCAGGAGAACAGTCTGGGATTGTGGTACTAACAAATCTCCGGGTTCTGATAGTTTTACCTTTGAATTCTTTCGTAGGTATTGAAAAATCATTGACATTGATGTTGTGGTTGTTGTTTCGCAATTTTTCTCCTCAGGCATTCTTCTGCCATGGTGTAACTCATCGTTTATTGCTTTAATTCCTAAGATGCAAGAAGCTAATGTGGTTAAAGATTTTCGACCTATAAGTTTAATAGGTAGTGCGTACAAGATTATTGCTAAAATCTCAGCTAACCGTTTGGGTCTTGTCATCTCGAGCCTTATTAGTGACGTTCAATCGGCCTTCGTCTCTAATCGCCAAATACTTGATGGACCTTTCATTCTTAACGAGCATTTGTCGTGGTGCAAACATAAAAAATCTAAAGCCATGATATTTAAAGTGGACTTCGAAAAGGCTTTTGACTCGGTGAGATGGGATTATTTAGATGATGTATTAAATAAATTTGGATTCGGAGTTAAATGACGTGGTTGGATCCAAGGTTGTCTAAATTCTGCTATGGGATCTATTCTTATCAATGGAAGCCCGACAAGAGAATTTAAATTTCACAAAGGTTTGAAGCAGGGAGATCCGTTATCCCCTTTTCTTTTCATTCTGATTATGGAAAGCTTGCACATTTCTTTTAGAAATGTGGTCAATGCTGGTCTTTACAAGGGCATTCAGATTGATGATTCGTTGATGTTATCTCATTTGTTTTATGTTGACGATGTGGTGTTTGTTGGTAAATGGGATAAACATAACATTGCTACCACAATTAATGCTTAAGTGTTTTTTCTTAGCTTCGGGCCTCAAGATAAACATGCACAAAAGTAAGCTTATAGGCATTGGAATTCCTCAAGAAGAAGTTCGTTCATCAGCTGAGTCTATTGGCTGCTCTACCTTTCATGTTCTTTTTAATTTCCTTGGTGTTAAAGTGGGGGGGTTTGATGTCTAGACGTAGTTCTTGGTAGGAGGTCATTGGTAAGCTTTCCTCTCGTTTATCCAAATGGAAACTTAAAAGCTTTCCCCATTGGTGTCCGGCTCACTTTAATTAAATCAGTCTTAAGTTCTTTACCATTGTACCATATGTCCATCTTCAAATGTCCTATGGGTGTTCTTAATATTTTGGAATCAATTTGTCGAATTTTTTTTAATGGTGTGGCTAAAGCTCGCGTTGATTGGCTGGAAAAAGATTTTGGCTTCCAAGAAAAACTTAGGGCTTGGTGTCTCAAGTTATTTTCCCCTTAACCGAGCCCTTCTCTTCAAGTGAATATGGCGTTTTATCTACCAAGACTCCTCCTTATGGGTTTGTTTCATTCAGTCCATGTATGAAAGGAAAGGTGCACTGGAAAACTCGCATTCTTTACCTACGCGCAACTCTCCTTTGCTTGATATTATTCGCGAAGTCAGACATTTATCTCTTAAAGGTATTGATCTTCTTTCTTTTGTAAAAAAAAAGTTGGTAATGGTGAAACTTCTTCGTTTTGGGAAGACTGATGGCTTTCAGATTCTCCTTTAAATCTCATTTACCCAAGACTTTTTATGTTGGAGTTGGACAATATTATATCTATTGCTGCAAAGATGAGTGATACGCCCCTAATATCTTCCTTTAGAAGAGTGCCTAAAGGAGGAATTGAAGAAGCTCAGTTTATCCCATGTTCTTCTTTCTCAAAGTAACGATCGTTGGGTTTGGAACTTAGAGTCATCGGGTGATTTTTCGGTGAAGTCGGCTCGCTCCTTTATTGATGACTCGTTGTTGCCAAAGGCGAAGGTCCCTACTAGATGGGTTTATGTGGTTCTCATTAAAATTAATATCTTCGGGTGGAGAGTTTGTTTAGATAAGTTGCCCACTAGGGCTTAACCTTTCTTTGCGAGGCGTTAACATTCCCTCTATCCTAGTCCTCTATGTAGTATTACCGTGAAATCATCCTCCCATCTTCTTTTTTCTTGTCATTTGGCTCGTTCTTTGATGCATAAGGTAGCCCGTTGGTGGGTGTTGGATATCCATGACTTTAATTCGTATGGGGATTGGCTTGTTTGGCTCAATATGAGGTTACATTCGAAGCTTAAGGAGATTTTGGAAGGTACTTGTTACGTCATGTGGTGGGTTATTTGAAAGTTTTGTAACCAAGTCTTATTTGGCCCTACTCAACCGCGTTTGGAGCTTTTTTTGACGACATTGTTCATTTGTCTTATTCTTAGTGTTCTAATAGATGTAAGTTTAATTTTGATTTGAAACGATCTAGTTATCTTTTTCTATAATCTCTTTTAACTCCTTATTAGTTTTTTACTGTATAAAATAGCCGTTAAGAAAAAACAAGTAATTGCCATTAAAAGATGTAGAAAATTGGCTAGTGAGACTCACGTAACTAAAAAAACATGGAAGATTGAAACAACCACGAACCAAACTCAAAATCACACCACGTAGCTCCAAACCATGCAACGTGTCAACATAAACACAAACCTTAAACCAGCTAGACAAAACGTGGCGTCACCACCCAACCTTCACTCACCATATAAACTCCACCGTTGACCAACCATACAAAAACAGTCAACGATGGGAGGCGGCACTGAACAAGACTGGAGAAAAATGGCAGACACAACCAAAATGAGTCCAGAAGAAGTGAAAAACCTAGGAGTAGAATCATCAAAACGACCACCTGGTCATAACCCTGGCGGCGTGCTACACCAACGTCGTAGTTTGCCTTTTAGTATCACTACTATGACTGTCGTAGGGTTTGTTATGGCGGCTGGTATTGGTTATGGTGTTTTGTATGCTTATAAGAAACCAGAAGCTAGTGCACTTGATGTTGCTAAGGTTACTGCTGGTGTTGCTGATGCTTCTAATACGCATCCACGTCCTAAACCTAAGACGCAACTGGAGGACACTAGTCCTAGGAAATAGGTTCGATGTACGTAGTTCGTGTTGTTCGTTGTTTTTTTTTTCAACGAATGCTATCTCTATAGTTCTTGTCTTATCAACTTTTTTTTTACGTATGAGAAGTCTCGGTATTTACCAAGTGATATGTTATACAATGATTATGATGTTATGGGATTTACCTATCGTATGTTATGTCCTGACTAACCACCAGCAAATGACCTAGAGGTAAGGTCTTTAATTGGCTTTTAAATAAGAGGTCAAGGGTTTGAACCCCACAAGGTGTGTACATTTGGGGTGGTCGGTGAATTGACGGGCGTGAAACTGTCTCGAGATTAACTTAAGATTAGGGATGGCAACGGGGCGGGGAATGTCGGGATTGTATTTACCAATCTCCATTCCTGTTTTCACTCTCCATCCCCGTCTCCATCGGGGAATTGCTTTAAATCCCCCATCCCCAAGGGGATCGGGGATCCTTGTGGGGATTCCACTACAACATTCGTCGCTTTCGCAGGCGACGTTTCAGACCTTTCGGTGGGGACATGTCTCCTGTTATACCATTTTCCGGGGACATGTCCTCGCCGAAAAATCCCCGGCAATGCCTTCTCGGGGATACTTTTCCCGGGGACTGTTCACAACTTTCACCGGGGAGTTGTGGGTCCCGCAGCCGATTGTCACCGGTCAAACATATGCGACGTGGCACGGTGTTTTGCAGGGACACGTTCCTGGGAAAATGACAAGCTGAAGTTTATCCAGAACCTCTTGTCCGTGACATGTCCTCGGGGGAAATGGAAACTACCAAAAATATATGTCTCTTTTGCCGGGGACATGTCCCCGGTGAAAGACCTTGACCCATTTCTCCGGAAAAAATCTACAATGTAAGAACCTGTTTTCAACCTATTTTATGCTACAACAACACAAAATCGCTAAACATAATATCATATATAACCAAATGGTCCAAATTCGCTACAACACAATCAATAACCTAAAATCGCCAATGGTCCAAAACTATACATAAGCTACCTATCACGCAAATGGTCCAAAACTATCGTATAATCCATTTAACGGGAATCATAAACATGTTATTCTCTACAAACATATCCTAACACATAAGGCTCGAACTCGTGTTCACCGGTGGTTTTGTCGAGTTGACTTAGATATCTTACGCTTTTCGTGTTTGTCCAAAGCTTAACTGCGTATTTTAAATAGTTTAGGGTTTTAGGTAATGAGAACTATCCAAGCATCGGGTATCAAAGAGACTCTTTAAACCATTAGGGTTGAATTGGTCATTTTAACAATTAGGGTAGGATGGTGGATTTGGGGACCTAAACCAAGATCGTGGCAGGGTGTTGGGGTCTACCCGTTCATGTAATAACACTTTAAGTAGGTTAATGAGATCATGTTGTGTTGATCGCTTGTGATACAAAAGATTTGATCGTGTTTGCATCGACTATTTGAGCAATGTGCATATAGTTGAAGGTTCACGAAAACAAAGGAATGATGTTAGTGTGTCTAGTTAAGTGCTATTACACCATTTCAGACAACATTTCATTCTGTTATATTATTGTGGATATAAGAGTTTGAATTTCTTAAACAACATTGTTTGATCATAATGAATTTTTTAACGCCCTGTCGGAAAAAGTAGACATCAATGCGACTCTATGCTCGAGGTAGTATAATCCGCCATTGTATTATATTTATCAAACAACAAAAATGAACTTACGGCGGTGACACGTGGCTTCTCGATGGTTCTGGCGAGGCACACGGTTTCTTGGTCCACAGATACGAGGAAAGTGTCTGACCGTTTCTTATTCTGGTTTGTAATGGTTACCCGATGATGAGTTGAATATTGAAGGGTAAAAGTAGTGCAAAATGGTTTAGCCCCGCTTTGAGAGTTCATAGCATGCGTGTTTTAGTGTATGTTTTTGGTTAGAAACTCCATGTGTGTGTGAGAGAGGGTCGGAGATTATAAAAGATAGATGAAAGGGTTTGTAATGATAGTGATGGCGAGTGAAGTGGAGTTAATGAGGCACTCACAAACCCTTTCATATCTCTCGCCACCATTATATCTCTATCATTACACACCATTTCATACCTCTTCTTATCATCTCTAACCCCTCTCTCTCATACAAACTCATGGGTTTCTCACCAAAAACACACACTAAAACACACAATAAAACACTCTCGAACCAAGCTAAACCCTTTTGCACCACCTTTTACCCTTCAAGATTCAACCTCATCATCGTGTAACCATAACAAACTATAACAAGATACGGGTCAGACACTTTCTCAGATTCTTGTGGACTAAAAACCGTGTGCCTCCTCGCCAAACCATCGTAGAAGCCACGTGTCACCGCCGCTAAGTTCATTTTTTTGTTTGATAAATATAATACAATGGCTGATTATACTACCTTGAGCATAGAGTTGCCATTGATGTCTAGTTCTTTTCCGACAGGCAAGTTAAAAAAAATCCATTATGATCAAACAATGTTGTTTAAAAAATTCAAACTCTTATATCCACAATAATATAACAGAATGAAATGTTGTCGGGAAATGGTGTAATAGCACTTTAACTAGACACACTAACATCATTCATTTGTTTTCAAAGAACCTCAACCCTAGACACACGGTGTTCAAAAGTCTTAAGCAAACATGATCAAATCTTTGTATCACGGCGATGAAACAACATGATCTCATTAACATAGTTAAAGTGCTGTTGCACATGAAAGGGGTGGACCCCAACACCTGCCAAGATCTTGGTTTAAGTCCCAAAATCTACCATCCTACTCTCCTACCCTACAACAACAACATACCCATCCTCACGAGGCCTTGTTAAAATGACCAATTCAACCCTAATGGTTTAAAGGGTCTTTTTGATATCCGATGCTTGGATAGTTCTCATTACCTAAAACCTAAACTATTTAAAATACGCAACGACATATCTTACCTTTTGGTCTCGGTACGTGGTCGCGGTTTGCACTCGGTGACGGTGAGACATTATATTCCTACAAGTAAAAAGCAAAGCACATATTAAAACTATATTATTGAGCGTTAACAAAACACTAGAATTCATGTACTCTTTTGCCCGTGCAAGTTAAAGCGAAATTGCTACTTATATCGTCAAAAGCAAATAAAAGGCTGAATTAGAGGTGTTATTACTTATTATATAAGGAAAATATGCAACTAAACTCGAAACTAGCGATCACAAAGCTTAACCAAACTAGCGGGCACAACTTTTCACTTTACTTTTTTATACATGTAGTTACACAAAGCTTAACCAAACTAGCAACTAACTTCCATCTCAAAGACCTACTTCTATGAATGCGAAAACCAAACTAGCGGTCGCAAAGCTTAACCAAACTAGCGTGCACAACTTTTCACTTTTACTTTTTTTATACATGTAGTTACACAAAGCTTAACCAAACTAGCAACTAACTTCCATCTCAGAGATCCTACTTCTATGAATGCGAAAACCAAACTAGGAGTCACAAAGCTTAACCAAACTAGCAACACAAAAACTGGTCCTAACAAAATATTACCAACCGAAAAAAAAAAAAAAAAAAAAAGACATATATGGAGTAATATTGCCAACTGAAAAAAGAAGAAGACATATATGGAGTAATATCACGCCTAACAAAATATTACCAACAAAATAAGGCAATGTTCAAACCACATTCTTGGTGGGTTTTTTTTCATCTCATTTGTGAAACATATGAGATTAACTTCCATCTCATTTGTGAAAAAGCGAATATCAACGGCGGTGGTGGAGGTGGTGCGGTGATGGAGGTGGTGCGGTGGTGGAGGGTGGTGCGGTGATGGAGGTGATGAAGGAGTGCGGTGGGCGGCGGCGGTGTCTTTTTTTTTTTTTTTTTTTTTTTTTTTTTTTTTTTTATCTCATTTGTGAAACAGATCCGTGTTAATAATTGAGGTCAATTGTTCAGCTTTTCTCGGGGCGTGTCCCGGGAAGAATATGTTTGTCTTTGCTTGACTTTTTGGGGGATAAGTCTCGGGGAAGGTTATGGCGGGATAAAGTAAAAGATGGGAGGAAAAATAAATTTTTGCGAAACGTTTTACCGGGGACATGTCCCGGCAAAGGTTTAAAAGCAACATAAATATCAAAAAAAGAAAAAGAAAAAAACTTATTATTATTTTCAATAACTAAATTAATAACAAATCAATTTAAATTTAACATAAAAATTTTCTATCATATTAAACGACCGAGTATATGTGCTATAGTATATGTATCATGTTAAACGAGCGAGTATATGTGCTATTGGTATACGTATCATGTTAAACGACCGAGTATATGTGCTATTGGTATCGTATCATGTTAAACGACCGAGTATATGTGCTATAGTATCGTATCATGTTAAGCGACCGAGTATATGTGCTATTGGTATCGTGTCATGTTAAGCGACCGAGTATCGGTGCTATGGTATCGTGTCATGTTAAGCGACCGAGTATCGGTGCTATGGTATCGTATCATGTTAAGCGACCGAGTATCGGTGCTATGGTATCGTATCATGTTAAGCGGCGGTATATGTGCTATTGGTATCGTATCATGTTAAGCGACCGAGTACAGGTGCTATAGTATACGTATCATGTTAAACGACCGAGTATCGGTGCTATGGTATACGTGTCATGTTAAACGACCGAGTATCGGTGCTATGGTATACGTGTCATGTCTAACGACCGACTATAGGTGCTATGGTATACGTGTCATGTTTAACGACCGACTACAGGTGTTATGGTATACGTATCATGTTTAACGACCCGACTATAGGTGCTACGGTATACATATCATGTTTAACGACCTTGATTTGTTCCCTTTTACCAGTATTATTTTGTAACGACAGACGATGGAACTATACATATGCCGAGTATCGGTACTATGGTATCGTATCATGTTAAGCGACCGAGCATCGGTGCTATGGTATCGTATCATGTTAAGCGGCGGTATATGTGCTATTGGTATACGTATCATGTTAAGCGACCGAGTATATGTGCTATTGGTATCGTATCATGTTAAACGACCGAGTATAGGTGCTATTGGTATCGTATCATGTTAAACGACCGAGTATAGGTGCTATGGTATCGTATCATGTTAAGCGACCGAGTATCGGTGCTATGGTATCGTATCATGTTAAGCGGCGGTATATGTGCTATTGGTATCGTATCATGTTAAGCGACCGAGTATAGGTGCTATAGTATCGTATCATGTTAAGCGACCGAGTATAGGTGCTATGGTATCGTATCATGTTAAGCGACCGAGTATCGGTGCTATGGTATCGTGTCATGTCTAACGACCGACTATAGGTGCTATGGTATACGTGTCATGTCTAACGACCGACTATAGGTGCTATGATATACGTGTCATGTTTAACGACCGACTACAGGTGTTATGGTATACGTATCATGTTTAACGACCCGACTATAGGTGCTACGGTATATGTATTATGTTTAACGACCTTGATTTGTTCCCTTTTACCAGTATTATTTTGTAACGACAGACGATGGAGCTATACATATGCCGAGTATCGGTGCTATGGTATACGTATCATGTTAAACGACCGAGTATATGTGCTATTGGTATACGTATCATGTTAAACGACCGAGTATATGTGCTATTGGTATCGTATCATGTTAAACGACGAGTATAGGTTCTATAGTATCGTATCATGTTAAGCGACCGAGCATCGGTGCTATGGTATCGTATCATGTTAAGCGAGCGAGTATATGTGCTATTGGTATCGTATCATGTTAAGCGACCGAGTATATGTGCTATTGGTATCGTATCATGTTAAGCGACCGACTATAGGTGCTATGGTATCGTATCATGTCTAACGACCGACTACGGTGTTATGGTGGACTATAGGTGCTATGATATCGTGTCATGTCTAACGGCCGACTCACAAAAGCTACGGTATCGTATCATGTTTAACGACCCGACTATAGGTGCTACGGTATCGTATCATGTTTAACGACCTTGATTTGTTCCACTTTACGGTATTATTTTGTAACGACGACGATGGAACTATACATATGCCGTTTAAATAGTTGCAATAAAGGGTAAGCATATTTTAAATATAACTTTTCGGGGACAAGTCCCAGGAAACACTGGCGGAATTTTCACGCGCAATTGCATGCTTTTGGACTTTGGTCAAAGTTGGTGAGCGTAAAACATACTTCTGCGAGGACTTGTCCCGGGAAAATGTTCGAATTTTGACTATCGGTCAAACTTTGATTAAAAGCTCACCACTTTAGCCGGGGACAAGTCCCCGCCGAAACTACCAGTTGAATTTTTAGCAACAGGGCAGCGGATCCATGTGCCACGTCAGATCCAATTTTGTTGTCCCCGGGGAAAGCTTCCTCGCCCGTCCATCCGATTGTTGCAGTGTTCGGGGTTTTCAATCCTTATGAACTAACATAAAGTTTTCACCAAGTCATCGAAAATATAAAGAATTTTAACTCAAATTGTTTCAAGAAACGTGCATATATCACACATAGTAGGATTCCTACAAGTTCAATTTAACTTTAAAGCATCCTCAACATTGTACATCACATGTAATATACAAGCAATATGTATCATATGTGTCTATTCAGCCAAAATAATAAGTAAAATGTGATTGGTGCTTACGTTTCTAATTATAAAAGTACTTGATTTTATAAATATCATATATGCATATAAATATACACGTCGATACTCATAAACATATATACATATACAAGTTAATCGAGTATGGATATAAGATATAAATTCTAAATATTGATACACTAGAAAGATCGGAGTTGGGGTTGGGTTGAGGATTTATGCTATTCCTATCCCCGCCCTATCTCGGTTTTATATTTTGGGATTCTCATCCCATCCTCAGTCAACTCGGGGATTCCCAATCAAAATCGGGTTTGGAGATCGGGTCCTCATCGGGTGTGGATTTTTTTGCCATCTCTACCTGAGACGGCTGCGTATATTTGAGTCGAATAAAATAGCTCGCCCTCCCCGGCAACCTAAACAGATATAACCACACCCGTTTTATGTAGGTAGTGACTCGCGCGTGAGACCGGACCACGGATCGACCGCCCATTTGCCCTTTCCTCATAATGATACTTTAAATTGTTTCTCCATGTTTATGGAATATCTCTATTATAATTTTTGTTTCGGTTTTAGTGCAATGCAATGACGCATAGTATATAAGGTTTTACGTCCATAATTCCATACATTAAAAACCCGTATATGGGTTAATACGTACAGGACTAGCATTGTTGGAGTGATATTGTTTGATGGGGTTGGGATTGTCTTAAGTTGTAAAATAACTTGAGTCGAGTTAAAGGGATCTGACTTATTGGATTTGATATAATGTTTCATTTAATTATTGGATCAATTTAATTTCAATCGAAAGATTTAAAATATCTAATTCAATTGCTCAAATTAAAGGTTTTTATTGGTCGTTGAATCAAATCGAATAATTTCACGCGTATACAACTTGGCAAGAGTTATAAAACAATTTCAGACAATCCCAACCTGTCATTAATTGCCTTGGTTGGTTGTTGTGATTTCATAATAAATTTAACATCTATTAAAGAGAAACACAAGTAATTAATTTGCATTAATATCTAGGAGGCGTTTTATTTTACTTACTCATAAATTCACTCACATCAATGAACAAATTAAACCAGCACTGTTTATTTAGTTTGATTTAACGGTGAGGTTTAATCTAAAATTTAATATGTCAGTCTAAGTTTATGGTTTTTCTTGTCTTTATGTTTTTCTTATTTATTCATTTTTTTTGTCTTTTTTTAATTCACGTTTTTTGATTCACAACATTTTACTTTCTTTTTCTTTGTTTATTTTTTTTAATTCATTTTTTTTTCTTGGTGTTCATACTTTTTCGTCTGTTTTCGCTCGTTTTCATACGTTTTCGTCCGTTTTCATACGTTTTCGTTCGCTTTCATACGTTTTCGTCCGTTTAAACGTATTTTTACGTTTTCGTCTGTTTTCAGACGTGCTTTTCTGCTTTTATCGTTTCGTCCTTTTCATCTTATTTGTGCATTTTCGTCAATTTTCTTACATTTTCGTCCGTTTTCATACGTTTCTAAATATCACAAGTGATATTCTTGTGATTTTCTGAACATCACTTGTGATATTCTAAATGTCACTTGTGATTTTCATATTACAAAACATTAGTTGAAATCACATGATATTCGAATATCGCGAATATCATTTGTGATATTCGAATAAAGGGTTTGATCGCATACCATTTTTTTGATCATGCACACACTATACAACACCGTAATGGAAAAATGTGGTGTATGCATTAAAAAATAGTGTAACGTATCAACAACCTGAATATCACATAATATCATTTGTGATATTGAAGCGTATGAAAACATCGAAATGTTCAAAACGTGAAAGCGGACGAATATTATGAAAACGGACGAAATGTATGAAAGCGTAAAAACGTGTAAACGACAAAAAGTATGAATAATGGACTAAAAGCGTGAAGGCGGACGGCGTAAAAGATGATTTAAAACGTGTGAAGCGTATAAAACGCAGCGTAAGAAAGCGGACGGCGTATTTAATCGAGACGGCGTATAAAGCGAAGAAAAAACATGAATTTAAAAATAAATAAAAATAAAAATAACGTCGACTAGAACGTGAATAAAAAATGTAAATTAAAAATAAAAGACAAAAAAATATGAATGAATAAGAAAGACAAAAAAAATCAACTTAGATTTACATATTAAATACGTATTAATTTAATCATCACTATTAAATAAAGCTAGATAAATAGTAAGAATTTATCATATGTTAAACAACAAAGTAAGTGTAATCATTTAAACTTTTCTCTAATATGTAGAGTACCTTCTTTAAAAATGCGGGTGCCATGAAACAATTTAGCTACGTAACTTAGTAAACCATGCTTAAAAGTTGTGACATAATTAAGTGTCGTAAAGTATGTTCGTGGTTAGTCGAAAGAAAATCGTAAATTAGATGGGCGGGTATTCCATACACCCTTCGTATTATTGCACCTCTTTGATTAATAAATAATTATTATCTATCTTAAAGAAGCAGAGCGTAAAGCCTTCTTTCGCCACGTAATAAAATTAATTCTTAAGTTTGAGTTGGCGAAAATAAGCGCGAGGTTTAAGTAGCGTTAAAGTAGTCCTTTACCATTAATTTCTATGTATAGCAATTTGGCAAAAATAGTCCTGGGTTTAAGTGTAAAGCAGCAGTAAGTCTTGTAGAATTAATAATATCTATAGCGAATTTGGCGAAAGTGAATTAGAAGGTTTAGATTATTCGTTCTAATCGTCGGCTGTAGAATGAAAATAAACAAACAAATTTTTGGTTATTCGTCGGTCAAATTCACGTCTAAAGAATCACATTGCGTCGTGCGGCTTTCTATTCGTTATTACTATTAGTCGATATAGTTTACATATCTATTAGTTAGTATTTGTATTAGACCCATTTATATGTTTGAAGGCCTAGCCCACATGTTAGTTCTAGAATTCTCTATGTACAATTATATATACGGTTGTTTTTATGAATGCAAATCAAGGAAACATAATCACCTTCCAATATGGTAATCAGAGCCAATTAACTCTTCTATTTTCTCTCTAAACAAATCTCGTAAACCCCATCTCAATCTCAATTCTGGAATCCTTTTCATTCTTTCTTCTTGCCGCACTTTGTATTCTTTTGTTGAATATTTAATTGCATAGCCACACAAATATATCATCACCATTCACCACGTAAAAGATTCCAAGTGTGTCAGGCATTTGTTAATTTTCATTTTCTTGTCCATTGGTTGGTTTGACTAATACAATTCTTTTGTATTATGTATCAATCTCCTAAAACCATAGTTGATGAAATCCCAACAGTTGGCTCCTCTATGGCTAGTATATTAAAAAATAATCATGCTAGGTCATCACAGAATAAGATATGGAATAGTTACACCACCAATTCATTTATCGCTCAACCAACTCGAACTGCAGTTCTGGCCCAACAACTCCAGGCGGCCCAACAGGCCCATAACATGGTCACTACTCAACAGTTTGCAACAGTCCAGCAGGCCCAATTGGCCCGGTCATTTTTCCCACAGGTACAGCAGGCCCACTTGGCCCAACAAGCCCAACCATATGCTCCGTTGTCTTCCGCAGGCATACTCGGACCCGCACCCGCCTTGTACCCAACTCAAGCCATGCCACTTCCTAGTGCTTTTAGCACTATGACTTTGCAAGACCCGACATGGAACATGGATACGGTGCTCCTCTCATTTAAATTCTAACGCAAGTAACTTAAGTCTTGTTTTTAATAAGCGTTTATTCCCATACATACATGTTGGCGACGGTAATTCTATTCCGTTACCAACACCGGACATAGCATTATTCCTTCTTTTCATCGTCCTCTGCACCTCCATAATGTACTTGTCACCCTAACATCATCAAAATCTTATTTACGTTAGTCGGTTCTTAGGGATAATAATTGCACTATTGAATTCGATGCCTTTGGTTTTTCGTGAAGGATTTCTTGACTCGTCATATCCTCCTTCACGTGACAACTGGGTGATCTCTATCCGGTTACCAAGCCGCGTCACTATCCCCACCGCTTTTGTCTCCACAAATTCTTCCACATGGCATCAACGTCTCGGTCATCCCGTGACGAAGTCTACTGATCTCTTGTTTCTCGTAATTTTATTTCATGTAATAAAACTAAGTCTACATGTTTGTCATGCTTGCCAACTTGGCAAACATGTGAAACTTCCCTTTCATAGTTCGACTTCTCTTGTTGAACATTGTTTTGATATTATTCATTGGTTTATGGACTTCTCCATTGTTAGTTCTAGTGGTTTTAAATATTATGTCCTTTTCTCGATCATTACTCTCACTACTTGTGGATTTACCTCTTCGTTCTAAATCGATATGTTCTCCAAATTTTTGCATTTCGTACTTATGTTAAAAATCAATTTAAATGTGAAATAAAAGTTTCCAATGTGATCATGGTGGTGAGTTCGATAATAACCGACTCCACACACTTTTTGCTAATAATGGTATTCAACTTAGATTTTCTTGCCTAAAACCTCTCAACAAAATGGCAAGGCGGAAAGAATGATCCGCACCATAAATAACGTCATCCGTACACTCCTTTTCAAGCACACCTACCACCCACCTTTGGGTCGAGGCTCTCCATATGGCCACTATCTCCTCGACCTTCTTCCTCAACCGCCATCAACAATGAAATCCCATACACAAGACTTTTCCACAAGGAACCCGACTACTCCCGTTTACGCATATTCGGTGCCTTTGTTACCCCACCTTCACTCCCTCACAAACTTGCGCCACGAGCAACCCGTGTATTTTTTGGGCTTTCCGCGTATCATCGTGGTTACTGCTGCCTAGACCTTGAAACAAACAAAATTATACTCTCTAGACATGTCACCTTCGATGAAACCCAATTTCCTACCGATCCATGACACCCACATCTCCTCCATCATATACATTTTAGAACCCGTCTACTTCCCACTTCTAAGCCACTCTAACCAATCATATTGCGCCCCATCAAACAACAACAACATCAATCCAACTCACTCAACCCAAACCAAACAAACATTCTCGCCCAATATATCGCCCACCCCACTTCCCAAACTCACGCTACCAACCAACAACCCCCTAGCCCAACCACTAGCCCATTAACGCATAACCACACTAGCCCATTAACGCATAACCACACTCAACCCAATAACCAAACCATCACCACCTCCGCTCCACAACCCACTAACAACTCTACAACAACCAATACCTCGGCCCAATCCCCACAGCCCGCTAATGAACCACCTCGAACTCACCGCATGGTCACTAGGTCTCAATTGGGCATTGTCAAACCAGTCGATCGTTTATCCTTACATACGTCTTCCATTTCCCCTATACCTAAATCTCCATTTATTGCTTTAAAAGATCCTCGATGGCGTAATGCTATGTATGATGAGTATAATCGTTGGTTAAAAGTGGTACTTGGGTTCTTGTACCAAGGCCTCCGGTGTTAATATGGTTCGCTCTATGTGGTTATTTAAGCATAAGTTTCATCTTGACGGGACTTTGAGCCGTTATAAGGCTCGTTTGGTTGCTAATGGCGATAACCGACAACTTGGTGTTGATTGTGATGAGACATTTAGTCCGGTTGTCAAACCGCTACCATTCGCCTTTGTCCTTAGCCTTGCTTTGTGTCTCGCATGGCCTATCCATCGACTTGATGTTAAGAATGCATTTCTTAACGGTGATCTATCTGAGGCGTATACATGCATCACCCTCCGGTTTTGTTGATTCTAGATACCTCATCATGTTTGTCTTTTGCGAGATCCCTATATGGATGAAGCAAGCACCTCGTGCTTGGTTTCATTTCTTGCGGATATGCCACCGTGGTTGGTTTTATCATAGTCGATGTGATTCTTCATTATTTATTCTTCGACGGGGTTGAGGTTGCTTATTTACTTATATATGTGGATGACATTATTCTTACGACCTCTTCTACTGACTCTACTTGTTGATTATTACCTCTTTACGGTGAGTTTGACATGGTGATCTCGGGCACTTAATTATTTTCTCGGTATCTCTGGCATTCGGCATTCTACAGGATTATTTTTGTCTCAACGGAAGTATGCTCTTCAGCTTCTTGAGCGTGCTCACATGGTTAATTGTAACCCTTCTCGGACACCAGTTGATACGGAGTCCAAAATGGGTCCCGAAGGCGTTCCTGTTCAGGATCCTACTTTGTATCGCAGTCTTGCAGGTGGCCTACAGTATCTCACGTTTACACGTCCGGATCTATCTTATGCAGTACAACAGATTTGTCTTTATATGCATGATCCGCGGGAGCCACATTTAGCAGCTCTCAAACGTATCTTGCGATACGTTCAGGGAACTTTGGATTTTGGTTTACAACATATGCATCCTCCACTACTTCTTTGGTTGGTTATCTTGATCTTGATTGGCGGGTTGTCCATCGACACGCCGGTCTGCCAGTTTATTGTGTATTTTGGGTGATAATTTACTATCTTGGTCCTCGGCGTCAACACACCCTCTCCCGCTCGGTCTGAAATCAATACCGAGGTGTTGCTAACGTTGTGGCGAGGCGCATGGCCGTGTCGCTTCCGTGAGTTACATTTTCCTTTATCGATTGCCACTCTTGTTTCTTGTGATAACGTTAGTGCCATTTATATGTCCTTGACCCCATTCAACATCAACGGACGAAACACATTGAGATCGACATTCACTTCGTACGTGACATGGTTACCGCTGGTCAGGTTCGAGTTCTACATGTACCCTCACGCTATCAGTATGCCGATATCTTCACCAAGGGACTGCCCTCGGTTTTGTTTGAAGATTTTCGATCCAGTTTGAGCGTACGGCCTCCTCCCGCTCCAACTGCGGGGGCATATTAGTCAATATAGTTTACATATCTATTAGTTAGTATTTGTATTAGACCCATTTATATGTTTGAAGGCCTAGCCCACATGTTAGTTCTAGAATTCTCTATGTACAATTATATATACGGTTGTTTTATGAATGCAAATCAAGGAAACATAATCACCTTCCAATAATTACTTCTTCCATCTAAAAGCATTGTTCATTCATAAAAAAAAAAAAAAAAAACATGCGGTTTTAAAAATATCATCGTCGAGAGGTTTTCTTTTCTTTTTTTTTACATTTTCGATAATAACAATTTTACTCTTATAAAACTTAAAGTCAAAGATAATATGGTAACATGGTAAACTTGATTTATATATGCCATCTATCTTTAAAAGTAAGTAATTAATTTGAGACAACTCCAAAAAGTAATTTGATTTATATATCGATCTATTTTAAAAGTTAATAATTAATTTGGGACGACTAAAAAATGACAAAAGACGAAGGAAATATTATTTCCACCTACGTATTTTTATTATTTTCTTCTAAATCTATTAATTCTACCTTTAGTTGATATCGATATAGCCTTCCGTATTTTTATAGATCTAATGAATCATCCTAACTATTTGTTTTTGATCTAAATTAATAAAAGTTATTTTTCACCTTTTTAAAATAAAAATAAAACATCTTGCAAATGGTAAATTGTTAGCGACAAAAAATAGACTATCGCGACGTGAAATTTTTATATTTTAGTGAGCGGGAGCTTGATATCTTTTGATTATTTTTCAAGTTTTGTTTTGGAGTTAACTTTTATGTCTTAAAAAAATCACACATAATTTGTATGTTAGGAATCACGTGTGATTTCACAAATCACGTGTGATTTCATAAAATCACATGAGATTTAAAAATAGCAAATCACATGTGATTTCACCAGACGTAAATTTCAGCATTTACAAATAAATATCGAAAAAAAGTTTCTTGAAAGTATATAGAAGTGTCCATTTAGAAAGAAATAATTTAATTCTCGTCGTGATGGTATGATTTCTTTTCGCGTAACGATTAACGATTCTGAGATATTTAATTTTTTAAATGGTGAAGTTTATTTATTTATTTTATTTTTTAGATAAAAATGAGTGGCCGGATTAGTTCATTGAATCTTTAGATCGAGAATATTGGATCTACACTAAACTTTTCTCACCATACTATAATCATCTAATCGGGAAGATTTTTTTCCAGTGTGTTGTTCCGCATCTTCGTTATTACATACCTAACATCTTCGTTATTCGATAAGAAGAAAACGTGAAATACACAACCAGCTGAAAATATGGGACGACACTAGGAATATGTTTTAATCAAAAATATGTGAAGTAGCGCAAGTTACATCAGCCACAAATCAAATATTAGTGATAATGTCGACGGTTAAACCTCAACCAGATTCAACCTGATATTGATTTTAGAGTCGTGGGTAACGTCACATCATAAGAATTAAGAAATGAGCTAAATTGTTACACTTAGATTCTAAGTGATATCGTTTTTTAGTTCTTTCATGTATTGATGGTAGAGTTGGAAATTTAAGACCCACTAATTAAATTTGGTATAAGTTGGATAAATATTTTTAATGAGATGGGTTTAGTTAGGTTTTGTTAATTAAATAATATAGATAGGTTTATATGAGTTTAGTTGGGTATTAATCGTCACGCTTGATGCATTCTTTTCGATACTCATGTTGACTATAAGCTAGAGCTAAAATAGTAATTAATTTGTTAAGCTAACCTGAAGTACAAGCTTAGTCAGCGTGGTACGACGGAGCTGGTGCCAACATATAATATTGCATTGCATATTATCTTGAACCGAATTAATTGAAGAAGTGGTTGAATTTGCAAAGGAAATGCGTGTAAAACCAGATAATGTCATTTGGACGGGCTTCAAGAATCTACAAAAACATCAATGTAGTTGAACTGTGCCTTCAATGCCTTATTGAACTTGAAACTCGGAACCCTTTTAACTATGTGATGCTGTCAAATATATACGGTGATGCCTTGGCTCGGTCAAAAGTAGCAATGAGGAACACAGGGCTAAAAGATACCGGGCTGCAGCTTGATTGAGGTGGATGATGAAGTAGTTGAGTTATATGCCTTTGACGAGAGGCATTCCAAGACAGAAGATATATATTCTGCATTGAGAAGATTTATAAAACTGTCGAAAGCTTTTGGGTATGTGAAAGATCTAACAGAATATGAACAAGAAACCTAAAATAGTATGTGAATTACGTTATTGTTTTATGCTTCTCATACCATTTGTGGCCAAACTGGCTATGTCATATTGCTATTGATCTATTCATCTTTAATTCGTGCCAATCTATTGTGTACGTCTTACACGCAGGATGAGTTCCATATGATTAGCATAAGATATAAAACAATTTTTAGCAAGGTTTTTAAGATCGGGATCGTAAGATCAGATTGTGATTCTAAGATCCTATTATAATGTCATTTTTTAATGATCTTTAATGTTATTTAAATCTACAAATCCCTACTTTATAAAGGAGGGTTTGTTTGAATCACATATCCCTCAAAATTCTGAAAAAATGACACGTGACATTTAAATTACCCAAAACTCCTTGCCGTCGATCAATAATAATTACGAAATAATTAAACACAAAACCGTATCAAGCCATACTATACTCTATCAAATTAATTGCTCCTAATTTAAAATTTGTATCAAATTTGGAGAAGGCTATCAAAATCGATTCATAATCGAACCTTGCCCAATTAAATGTTTATTATCAATCAAAAACACCGAATCAATAGCGAGATAACAAACACACACAAATTCTCACAAACCCTAACAAAATTAATGAATAAAATTTAGATCCACATCCTAGAATCAAAAACATTTGGATGAACACCTTTCTAAAATCACAAACCAAAAACATCTACGCAGATGATCCGGCGATTCTAAGGTAATTTTATAATTTTTTTTGTTTCGATTGAATAAAAAAGTTTAGCCATCGGTTTTAATATATGATGGATTAGGGATTAGCTATGTATACATTTATTGATTATGATAGTTGATTTTATTTTTGCCTACCAAGTGTTTGATGAAAGTCCCAAATGATTTTTTTTGAAACATGTTGTTTTCGAATGTAGTTTTTGTGTGATTAAGCTGGATATAAAGTGTTTGTGGAATTGTTTAACAATTGTGGATTTTTTAATGGAATTGTTTTATGAAATAAATTCAAGTGTATCCGTAGTGCAATTGGTCTTGGTAGTCCATGTATGCGGTCGGTTTGCTATTCTTGAATAGTCTGAAATCTGAATCGATAATTAGCTGTTAAAACTTTGTTGTATGAAGACCTACTTAAGTGTTCTTTGGCCTTGAAATTGTAATATTCTATTTTGACGGTGTTAAGCGTTTGGCAAGTTGTAAAGGATAAAATACAAGTGTATCTTTTCAGTTATCATGGTTTAGCCATTGCACTCTGTTTGTTCATCTTTGTCTTTTAAAAAGATGGTTTTGTGTCTTATCTAAGCATTCCGCAACCCATAATGTTAGAACTCTAAAATGAAATACGACATTATTATGCATGAATTTGAAACCTTTTATACAAAGATTATCAATGTTGAAAACCGATTTAATGTTTTTGGTTACAAAATTGCTCACGGAATACCAATATATTTTCTAATAGCTTATGTAGTCATGTGTACAAATAAAGTAGAATGACTAAAGCTTGAAAAATAAAAATGTATAAAATTTGGTTAATACAAGTAATGTTATTTTCATTATTCTTTGAGGTTTCTCATGAGTTCGAGATAATAGTGTTGTCGGTATGGTTGGGATGTCTTGAGCGACTAATTTAGGAAATATGAACTTTTAGGTAATCTTAAAATATTTGCTCATATAGATGCTTACTCATTATGGATTATAACTATCTATGTGGTAGATTTGTTATATACATGTAGAGATCGAGATAAGAGGGTGTTTGGGGTTGCTCTACATGGACATTTATTCTAAGCAGTTACTAATCTCTACTATGAAAAGTCAAAATCTTTTCGGTTTGTAACCAACTCCTTATATGGTGGGATCTTTGCTCCACTTGAGATCTCTACGCAAGTTCCAACAAAGTGGCGGTTGGATTAAAGCATTACTTGAAAAAGCCGAGAATGAAAGGATGCATCTCATGACTATGGTGGAGCTTGTGAAACCAAAATGGTATGAAAGGCTTGGTTCTAACGATCCGAGGGTCTTCTTGATCGTTTTTGTCATATACATGGTATCCCAAGCGGCACACATAATTGTCGGATATCTTGAAGAAGAGGTGGTACATTCATACAGGAGTTTCTAAAGGACATTGAGAGTGGTGCAATTGAAAATGTTGCGACTCCACTATTGCTATAGACTATTGGAGGCGCCAAAGGCGTAACCTTGAAGGATGTCATAAGCGTCATCAGTGATGAAGCTCATCTTCGTGATGTCAACCATTTTGCTTTTGTAAGTTTCTTGGCAACCATTTTGGATATATACCATGGTAGTAGCAAGTTGGGTGGGTTGGGTAACGGGTCAAACCAGATGCTTTTCAGGTTGAAGAGCGTGGATCAAAACAATATAGATTAGCCGGAAGAACTTTTTGTACATAGTTTTATTTTATTATTATTATTTTTACTTAATTAAAATGCTCAATATGTGAATATGGTTAGGGAAGTTTTATATAATGATATGATTTCGGTTTTATGATGTCTGAGTTTGGTTCATGTTTGATATCACAAAATACATATTCAATCATATTTGAAATTGAAGAAAAATTGGTGTGTGAGATTTTGAAGGTGTGATTTGTTCTTTTGATTGAATGAATTTGGTCTTGATTGAGGTAACTTTTGTATTTTGTTTCACATGTTATATCTATATAAACTTAATCGGTTAAATACTATTTAGTTTATCTATAACAATTCGGACCATTAATTAAGTATTGTTCCTTATGGCTAACATTTAAATTGATGCGATTCTTTGGGCGGGACTTCTTGGGACAAAAAATGGCTAAAGGACAATATATTATTTATCGACTTTTGCGACCAAACAACTTTGCTTTGGTTAACGGATATTATTAACAACAAAAGCGTCGCGGTGATATTAAGGTGGACCTGAACTCGAAGGTAAAGTGGACATACATGACTATCGATTATGTATCACTGACCATGTAGATATACACAACTATCACGGTCGGTTGAATTTGCACATCAACAACTTTGTTGCACCTAATAATGGGGCATTCGTGTTAGCTTACATACCGAGCTCACGAGCTTATAGAACTTTTGATAATGGGGTATTCGTGTTAGCTTATTTACATCAGCAACTTTGTTGCACATAATAATGGCTTATGAAGTTGCTTGGTTGAGCTTGTGGCTTATTCGGTCTTTTTTTTTTGGCTAATGAGGCTATTTAAGTGTAGTGAGGCCATCAAGCTTCACGGATTGACACCATATACAAACGGAAAAGGCACTTCTCGAGTTGAACTTGAATAGGAGGTATACAAATTTAAACATTAAATGGGAGAAACTTTATTTTTTCTCATTTGTAATGCCTATTATGATGCTAAATTATGTGCTTTTTTAATGTCGTTATTTCAGCAAAGTGATGGCGGCTTACGAGCGCGTTAGGGGTCAAAGGAACTTCCTTTTAAATCGAGCAAGTTTTTCAACACCTAGGCAGTGAACATAATCGTTGTAGTGTAGTATTAGGGTAAGCCACGGGTATTGATATCGTTCTCTGGGGAATCTGAATGCTAGTTGAAAATTACTACGCTAAGGTTGGGGTTGGAAGATTATTTTTATCTTTTTATGTTTTTAGGAAATGGAAAATCACGAATCTCGGGGTTTGGATTTGGGGTTGGTATTTCTACCGATTACTCTACTTATCTAATTATCTAATCTAATCTAGTGGGTAGTCTATGTCTAATTATTGTGTGCTCGTATGATGATTTAAAGATGTGTTTACTTAGGTTTTATTACTCCTTAATTATCTTCTATTGATGGTTGAATTGTCACGTCCTTATTCTTAATCGCGTTGTGTGTCTAAGGTCGTAGGGTATGCGTTTATCCCTAACTCTTTGAAACTACCAAAGGTTATTGCCAACAAAATCTCTAGGATTTATAAACATAACGCTAAGGTACTCTTCGGATATTTTAGCCTACAATGACTCTAGGTAACTATAAGCTAAGGTTCACAAAGATTAATCAAGCATTAACTACACAACGAATGATCTATCGCAATACTAGATCATTAACAATTAAGATAAGAGACAACCAATCAATATTCAATAATTAAGTTTCATATTCCTAAGCAAACACACAAGTAAATTAGCGGGACATGGGAAACATGCAAGCATACACAAATAATTGAAGACATAATTGAATTAATGAAGTAAAACACTTATCTTGATGTAAGATAGGGTATGGAACCCTAAAATCTTGTACAAGACAGCCTTGATTCGGTTTAGGTTTTACTCCACAAAACTACACGAAAACTAAAAATTCGGTTTCTATATATAATGTTACAAATCGACGGCGTCACCTTTTAGGTTGTGGCGGTCGTCAATCGTCGTCATTAGGGTTTCGTCTTGGCTACGTTAGCGTTGTGGCGTCACCTTATGTCCGTGGCGCCGTCGCCTTCAATCTATGACGTCGTCTAGATCAAATCTAGGCCGTCGGTACCGCAGCGCCTACTCTTTTAAAACACGATGCGTCACTTGAAAATAAGCAATTTGGCTCTTGAGTCGTCACAAAACATGTCTGACGGCGTCACACTTAGAACTGGCGCGTCCCTTATGTTTTAGCGACACAGTGTCTCGATTCTTGACTTTGGCCATTTTCTTCGTATATTCGAGCCTTTTCGTCCGAATAAGTGTCATTCCGACAATTTGCCTTCAAGAGACCTAAAAGTGAAAAGGAGCGAAATTAGGTAATAACGGATACAAAGTGATCAATTAAGGGCTTAAATGACCCTCAAAATGGTACCTTTAAATCCTTATCAAATATCCCTACACTTGGTATTTGCTTGTCCTAAAGCAAATGTGCTTTTAATGATTAATTTATAAGTTAGGGGTCATGAAGCATTGGTTTAAAACAATCCACAACACATATAAGCCCATAAAAGTCATAAAAGCACGGAAATTACATACTAGCACCTCATATGGGGTGTTTGGATACCCATCTCTCGGGTGTACATGAAATATATCAAAGTGGAAATGGAAGATAAGCGGTCATTAACGGTCCTAGTACATAGATTACCATAGGCTTGAGACTAGATCAAACCTCCATCGCTATGGCGTAAGCACCTTGGAAAGACTATCCAAGAGGTCTTTTAAAGGGTTGTAATGTAAGGCTTACGGTAGGGAAACAAAGGGTTTGGTGGGATAGGCGATTTAGTGGTGGCAAGTCAAAAATCTTTATGTTACAAGCAAGAGAAGAATGGCGTTGCTAAGCCAAGACTCGACACTCTAAACTCTAGATAACTGAAATAAACATACATAAATTTAAAGATAGATGTAGGATGGTAGCAGTTTTTTTTTTTTTTTTTTTTTTTTTTTACACTATATTTTTTCTTTTCTCTTTTCTATTTTTTCGATTTTTTTTTTCGTTTTTTTTCTTATACACTTTTACTCTACCATCCTCTACGATAACATCAAAATAATAAGGATTTATAGGCACATCCCTACACTTGAGTTTTATTACTCTAACACTAATTTGACCCGAATTGAAAAGATCAAAACACTTGGGTACATTATTACACAAATAAAGGAATTTGAATTTAACATTCCCTTCCGTCATTCATAAACTTTAACTTTTCCCATGAGTCCCAATCGTCCCAAAGCGTATACAAGGATATGACTCGACTTAGCAACTTATGCAAGCAACTATATAATTGAACTAAGAGTTTAGTGTGATAACAATAATGCACTAAAAGTGAGTGCATACAAGGTAGGCTAAAGCGATTTGGGTGTACATTTGGAGGTGGGGTGTAAACAATGCTCTTCATTGATATTCCGGAAAATCGAAAAATCACGAGAACCGTGAAAAGGATAGGCTCAGAGGGGTTAACTAGGGGTATCGTGTACTAAAGATGAGTACAACGCAAGGGTGTGGGGGAATTACTCAACCGAGGTGGAAGAAGTAATTATATTACAGGTATCAAACAAGGGTTATCCTAATGCCTCTTATCATTTAGTTATTCCTAACTACACAAGTGTAGTCTTACTAGCGATCTAGGGATGCATCACAAAATAAGTTCTAGAATCTATTATACTACCGGTTCATACTCTAAGCATTAAAGATGAATGCTTTAATTCCTACTAATCTAAGAGCGATATTCACATTTTGGGTGGAATATAGGTGGTAAAGGGTTTGTGCTAGTCATGTAACTTCCTATCCATGAGACGCTTTTGTTAACACTAATGGCCCACTCCTATATGTCATGAAAAATTAAAAATTTGGTGCCAAAATTACCCTAAACGACATTTTCTCATGGTTTATTACACAAATGCAATTGGACAAAGCAAATAATAGGATAAGCATAGTTTCAAAGTTCCCATTTTATTTTCCTCCTACACTTAAAGCGAACATTGTCCCCAATGTTCCCCGAACATATCAAAGTTATGATAATAGAAGGTAATTAAAACAAAAGAAACTAATACTCCCAGATTAGCTCGGTGGGATCCATGTGTGAAGTAGTGGTTAAATCTTTCTTCAGAAGAATATTATCGTGAAAGCTCCTTCCAATCTTTTGTATCATCTTGATAAATTAAACGGTACACTTGAAGAAAACAAACGAAACCTTCGTAAAATCGGCGGTAACAATATATATACAAGACTACTAAACTAAGATATAATGCTTGTGGAATAGATGTTTACAAATTTTTCTTTGAAAATTAAGACACGAAAATTCTAAAATTTATAAGTAGCACGAAAACGAGAAAAAGTAGATAAAACATTTTGCTCCTCTGGCGCCGTCAGTTGCGACCACAGCCGTCAGTTATCGATAAGCGGTCCGCGATTTTACGGAAAAAATTACGGAAAATTTATATCTTTAGAATCTGGAAAAGTCACGCAAAACCATCCATTATGACTCGATACAAGCATTTGACTCGAACAAACACATGTATATCTTTTAATTAATTGAAATTCTCATGTTTACGTTTCTTTTGAAAGCGTGTAATCCTCCTACACTTATCCCTTATGTAAAATACCTTTATATGTAATTAAGGCGAGTTTAAAGACAAAATAAAGCATTTTACAAATTAAACATGAAATAAATAATCACTAAAAGATATCGACACACAAATAAAATGAAAAACAAAAACACAAGGGTTGTCTCCTAGAAGCGCTTGTTTTGTTCGAGTCACGACCTTGACTCTACTCTTATTTAACGGATAAAGGGAAGTTTTTCTATACTTAAGCTTAAGTGCGGGTGATAGTAGCGATACACACCCTTAGGGTGGAAATTTGCTACGTGGGGAGAGGGTGATGGGTGATTTATATGTTCAAAAGTGTGCTCCATTCATTATAATCTTACCTAATTCTATTGGTGTAGCGAATTGGATCAAATCTCTCTCTAAAATGGATCATCTTCTATCAACTTCAAAAGATTCTTAGTTAGGGATCCATCTTGACCTAATAAACCCGGTTTAAACCCATAATGTTTCTTGTTATCAATCATGAATGGGTGATATAAGTTGTAAGGTCATGGGTTACTCCTATATTAGCTTCCACTCTACATGGCCTAGAGTCTACCACCTTTATCAAGCAACTACCGGACTATTTATTTTGATGGGTGGATTGGGGCTAATTCAATTCCAAGATTCACATCTAAAGGCGGAAAATTGGGTAAGGATTTTGGTTGAGGCTCCGGTTCATCAAAATTAGGAACTTCCCTAGGACTAAGAGAGGTCATGACAACAAGCATCTAAACCTACATTCTCTAGTGGCGTTTGGTCCAAAGGTTCTATATCAATCGGGTTCCTATAGTCTCTTCTACTTTTTACGGGTAAGTTATAGGCGATGTGTGTTCCTCAAGTGATGGTAGGGCTTGTGGGCTTGGAGTTTCCACCTCATTCTCCATTATATCTAGATCTCCTAAATGTTCATCATGTGTTTTAGTATGATCTAACCCAAATACACTCCTAAGTATCTCAATCCTTCTTTAGCCATTTCAAATTCTTGGTCCGATTCACAAGAATCATTCTTAAAAATTTGATCACTATGTTCTATTTGCCAAAAGGATTCCTCACGCGTGTCATATGTTTTGGTGAAATCAATCCCACGCATGCAACTAGGTAGTTCAACTATAACCATCTCACAATCTTGTTCGGTTTAGGTTCCATGTTCTTAAAAACTAGGTCTTTTGATCATGATGCCTAAGGTTGGATAAATCCTCCTTATCCATTTCCTCAAGTTGTGACAACCGATGGTTTATGCTAGGAGGCTTTTCTCAAAATTTTCGGAGGGTCTTACTAAAAGGAGTTAATTCTAACAATGATCGTTGAATAGAAGCCACACAAGCACAAAATTTATCAAATCCATCCAACCTTACACCCGTCTCCTTTTGGATATCTCTAAGATCACTCACAAATTCATTAGAACAATAAAAGTAATCCAATCTGAAATTCAATTATTCCTCATTTTAATGATTCAAATGCAACTTCACTTGCCATAGCGACAAATGAAAAGGGTTTCATGAACACAAACACAAAGAAGGGGATAGACTACAAGGAAGCTAAAAATGAGAAAAAGCTTACTTGATAGGAATCAAGTAAGGAAACCTAAACGGTGAACTCTAACTAGCTATTCTATTCCCGGCGGTGCCAAAACTTGATGACGCTTACGGCGCTTCGGGGTCAAAGGAACTTCCTTTTCGTCGAGCACCTCAGGAAAAGGGAATTGAAATCACACTCTCTCTCATAATTCACGTGTTTATTTTTGGGTGATCACTCAATTGCTCAGTCATGGCGAGTATTCTATCATAGGCTTGGAAAAGATACTAATCTCCACCACTAGAGTCTATAGATGCATATATTTTAAAAGGCAATGGGTTGACACAACATAGGCTTATGGGGTTATTTTGTCATTACTAACGAGCTACGGCGAAGGGGACAAAACCAATGATACATGACCAAATCCATGGCCAAGACACCAATGATTGCTTGCTTCCTCACCTAAACTCGATTCATGACTAAGGGTAGGATAAGACATGGAAAATTTTAAATGGGTGTAAATAAAAAGACACGCAACAAATAGATTCCTAAGTCTACAGTTGCCCCACCACTAGTCGCATTCACTCCCATAGCAAAAATCGAGGGTCAAGAGTCAAGGGGTCTTCAATACACGAGTCAATGCATATAAAATGTAGCGTAGCGCCTCATAATCTCCATAAACTAGGCAAATAAATGCATTAACTCGGCCTTCATCATCAATGAAAAAAGAATGTGCTATATAAAAATTTTAATATTTGGGTAATTTTAGCACATTTTTATCAAAAAAATTATAAAATCAACTATTTCTATATCTCATCCCCTGACTTGAAATGTACAATGTCCCCATTATACGAATATTGATTAAAATTTGAAAGGCGAGATAGAAATGTTCGGGTTTCTAATTTTATCCGTAAGACAAAAAGGATTTAAAAATTTGCGCCTAGTTGAACAAAGCGAGAACACTAATCATAAATAAATACTTGCTTGCATGCTTTTTTTTTTTTTTTTTTTTTTTTTCATCCATTTTTTTCATTTGTTTTTATTTTTTATTATTATTATTTTTTGCAAGACAAGGTATACATGTATATAAACGATACGAACATAAAAAGCATCCCCCACTGAGATCGCCTATCATCTAAACCCGATTTTCTTCCACAACCCTTTATTCAAAACCCATGACTTTCACTAGTGGAACCAAAATTAACCAACAATACCGGACCATGGACATAAGGAACTACGAGGTAGGCTGGGCGATGGGTGTAACAAAACATATATTGGGTGAACAAAATGAAAGGAAAGGCTCTGAAGGGTGTATCTAGGGGTATCTTGCACTAATGATGAGTGCAACAAACAAGGTTTAACAGGAGGATTGACTGATTGATGTGAAAAGCCAATATACACAAAACATAAATGATGGGCTATTTGGGTTTAATCCTAAAATTACCTTATATCCTAGCTGCACCGATCACACCAAGTTACCTCAGTGTAATGCTCATGATAATGGTCTCGAAAAGATATACAAGGCCAAGTTCTAAAGTCTACTACACCACCCAAGACACTCATTTTATGGAATTATGTATCGGGGAAAACAAAGGCTTATCCTCACACAATGGAAATATAGGGTAGGTGTGCTCGGTCTAGATTAATCCAGTTAAGTAATGATAAACATGTCAAAATTTTACTAATGAAACATTTTTTTATCAAAAACTAGAAAAATAAGGGTAAATAAAATCAAGCAGGTGTCAATGTCTAATCCCTTCCCCCCACTTGGGTCATACTTAAGAATATAAATGAAAGATAAGAAGGGTTAGAATTGAAACAGAAAACTCCCATGGGTTTGCTCGGCATGATCGAAGACTCACGAGTAAACGTGTCCCGCTTTGAGATCTATGAGCAAACTTTAATAACCTGAATTCACATAAGACAACCAAACGCATCATACTAGAAAAACAACAAGCAATAAAAGAAAAAGAAAAACCTAACTCACTTTCGTAGGAATCACGGTTGCATTTAGCGTATGCAACAAGCCTTTTAAACCACTTGGTGTCCCAAGTGGACGAGTGAAGTCTCGTGAGGGTTTACAGGGAACACACCCACAAAGTTCATTTAAAATACTAATACAAGGTTATTGTGTTTTAAAATGAAAGAATTAAAGCGAGAGAAGGTTACGCCATAACTCTTATGAGAGTTACGCCGTAACTAGCAAAACGACATAAGTCGCAGTTTAATGGTTACGGTAATCAGGAGATGGTATTCTGCCGTAATTATTAATCGTCATTAATTCTTTGCTAAAATTGGGTTAAGGCGTAATCACTAAGATGAGTTACGCCAGAACTCTGGTCTCGATCAAGAAATTGCGACAATTACTTCCTCGTATCCCGCAAAATTGGTTAGAAAACACAAAACCCAACTATACTAATAAAATGAAAAGAAAAGATAGGCATGAGGTGCCTCCCACAGCGCTTGTTTTGTTCGAGTCACGAGCTTGACTCCACCCTTATTTACTACGTAAAGGGTGTTCATCCCTCACTTGAAATCAAGTGTGGGTGAAAATAGCAATAAACTCCATGAGGTGTGAATTTGTTATGGGATGGAAATGATAAATTATGATCATACCGAAAGGAGATGTCATTTCCTCCATACCTTACCCGCATTAGTTGATGGCATTGATGATTTGTTTACCTCGTGATGTGGGCGATTAATCGGCTCATATGTCTCCTTGTTAATCAACGGTGTCCAAGATTTTGTCTTCTAATTCCTTTGCAAGATCAACTAGAATTGGTTCGAGATCCAAGCTTCATAACCATTATCGGGTGATGTGATGGGTTGTACGATTTCATCCATGATTTCAGCATCCTGAATAGAAAAACAAGCAAGATTGTTAGGAATAAAAGAAGAGTTAGAAGTCATACCGTTTTGTGTTGTGGTTGATTTCTCATTGGCTTGTGGAATAGCTTCATCACCCTGTAAGCTCTTTGCTTCCATTTTCTTTGATTGATCATTGCCTATTTCTTCATCTCTTGCAACCTTTAATCGTCCTGGAAATGGGATAGGTGGTTCATAAGGTCTGATATAAGGTAAATCACTAGGAACCGGTTCGTTGTTGACTACTTTCATCTTTCCCACCGTTGCTTTGATAGTTCCAACCGCATTCTTTTTACTTTCCAGGACCTTTTGGTTTAATTCTTCAACCTTAGCCTCCAAACTTCTCCTCTTGGTGTCAAGGTTTTTTAAATTTAGGTCCGCGTCCTCCTTGAATTTCTAATCCATTCATCATTCGAGTCGTCCATCCTTTTAGATTATCCGAGAACTTATTGACTTCTTCCAATGACTCAATATACCGCCTCGCTCATATTCTTCTTGTAGAGATTGCTCTTGTATAGCATGAATGCTCTTCGGCCATCTTCATATCACATCCAAGTCTATCAAGTCGCTTGGTGATGTCGCCAATGTCATCCAAGTCGTTGCTATTTAATAGCCCAGTGGTTGCTCCATCATACCAATTTCGTGAATGGTCACCGTCATTTCAATTGATCTAAGGGCTTGTGCGGTGGCATTGTAGGAATAGGTCCTTGAGAGTCGAGCATTTAGCGGGACGAGATGTTTAAACCTTTGTAGAAAATAAGGACCATCGATGGTTCTTGATATCATCGTTGGGCATCCGTAAAGAAGGTCATTATATCTTTCCCAAGCTTCATCTAGCGTTTCATCCATCTTCCGTCTCGAAACTCCTTATTTCTTCCATCTTCTTGGTAATCTTTGAAGTAGGATAATATCTTCTAATAAATGCTTTCTCCAAAAGATTCCATGTATTGATCGACCTAGCAGGAAGCATCTTCATCCATCTTCGTTGCACCACTGAGTGTAATTGGGAACACTCTAAGCATTAATGCATCTTGAGTGACTCACGAGTGTGGAAAAGATCCGCGATCTCCAATACTCTTCGCATATGCAGGTGGGCATCTTCATCATTAGTTCCCGCTAAAAGCTTTTGTCTAAGTTCCCTCATGAACCGGAAGTCGATCTCAAAGTCGATGTCATCATTCAATTCGGGGCATACCATGCCCGATCTTTGGTTATCTCGAGTCAACGCAATATATTCTTCCATAGTGAGCATGTCAAAATATGAATCTTCCAATCTGAAATATCAAAACAAACAAAAAGCGGAAAAGAAGAAAAGAAAACTAAAACAAAATAAAAGAAAATAAACTTAAATTAAAATCCTAAATAGCTCCCGGAACGGCGCCAAAAACTTGATGCAGTGTTTTATCGACCATGTCTTAATATTTATTATGTCTCGTTATACCTATGGTCTACCCTAGTGCACTAAGGGCGGTGTACCGGTCGTGTGTAGTGTAGTATTCGGTAAAACCGAGGTCGTCCCAAGAGCTACGTGGATTGGAAATTAACTTAAGTCTATGTCATGATTTTAATTGCTTATAAGATTGAAATAATAAAACTAACTAATAAAACAAGGAAATAAAAGAAAGCAGATAAAGGCAAGAGTTGTAATCAATGAAGAAGAGTGGTGCTAACCTAGTTAATCCTCCTAGCTAGTTATGTCTACGCCTACTTACTTCCAATTACTTGTGGGGTCAAAGTCGAGAGGACATCATTTGGTCAATTCGCCATAACCTATCAAAGAAAGATGCCACCACAGAGAAATCGGTAGCACCATCATAAGTCCTGTTGTTCCCGGTCCCCAAGCCGAGTCACTAAGTACCGCTAAATGCTAGATTTATAATAGTGAGTGCCCGACGGTTAGAACTTAGACACTCACCCCTAATTCTTAAGTTCATCTAAACGATAGGTGATCATTGGTCAAATCGCACAAGTAGAAAGGGTCTTCATTGGTCATATCTTACCCTTCCGTCTCAAATCTGCTCACCTAGAGTCACTTGGTCATATCTCCTAGGCAATTGGCCTCACCGCCATTCAAAACTACCAACCAAGGGTGGCTACCAATAAACTATGCATGCATACACTTAGAAATAATTGTCTGTATAAAGTAAATGCAAGCAAAACAATTAAAGAATTATAACTAGGCCAAGACTGTGGTGCTTAGCCAAACATATAATAAATCATACCAACAAAATGAATAAATCATAAATTGAATTGAACATACTTGTTTGATACAAATTACTTGACGTAGAGCTAATAATGATGATGATTGCGAGTGAATTCTTCCTTCAAACTGGCTTGATCTGCTAGAAAATGCCCCAGAGTGGTGCCTAATCGACCCACGAGAGAGGTGAAGAGAGATGCTTTACAATGCAGTTTAGGGTCGATTTATAGGTCATGACATAGTTACGACGTAACCTTATGCAAATTACGCCGTAACTAAAGATCACAGAAGAAATATGGACCTCGAATAGTTAGGTCGAATTAAAATAAATAGTTACGCCGTAACTACTAGTAGTAAATCACAACCGTAGTTTTGTCATCCATTCTTTATCTTGAAACTTATTTGCACTAGTTGTTACTTTTGGCCCTCAAGTAGTCGTTGATTCAAATTAAGTCCAAAAGCCTTAATAATACTTACGGTTTCAGCCACTCGTCGTTCTTGATATATTTATACTTGGTCCTCAAGTGAATAAAATAAATATTAACTTGCCGCTCTAATCCTCGGACCTCGAAACTTTGCGCCAAGTAGTTAATTACGGCGTAACTAATTATTCGAGTTACGCCATAATCCTTCTTCATCTCATAACTATCCCCTCCGAAATTATCTCTACGGCGTAACTAATTTGCAACCTTACGTCGTAACCTTCACAAAAATAATTACGACGTAACCATAATAATTGGTTCGCGTATCCTTCAAAGCTCATATTTACGCCAGAACCTTATTAGCGATTCGGCGTAACCTTCACAATTAATTCATAGGCCTCTTAAATCAATCTTCGAATATATCTCTTGGCCTTTTATCACTTCTTTTCCGCTCCAATGCCTCATTTAACCTGAAATGCAATTATGAACGAATTTGATATATAAAAGATCAGGCTAATTTGATGTTATCAGGTGTCTATATGGTTTTTTTTGGTTATCATATATCTTAAACTCAACAGTGGCATCACGAGCCTTGTATAACAAGTAATTAATTACTGAAACACATAAAACAAATAAACTGATTGTGTTATTAATTGTATGTGTAGATCTAGGGTTTGCAAAACCTAAACCCTAATTTTTTTGGGGCGATTTTTACGCCCTAATTAGGGTTTTGTAAACTGCTTTTAATTGGATTAGAAACCCTAGGTTGCATGCAATTTTATGTGTTAAATTATGTAACTCTTGATTAATTACATTAATTGTTAAGTGTGATTTATATCCATGATAAATACATGCATGTTTTTATCATGGATCCGCTTTTATTGTATGTTTTACTTGGTTAAGTGATATACACTAAAATTTTGATAGATCTAAAATTGGGAAGACCTCAATCATTATTATTAAATCAATTATGTGCTATGTGGTATATGCTTTAATTTTGACTTGCACAATTGATGAATCGATGCATGTGGCTCACCTTGTACATTGCTGAAAATGGGTGAAAGTCTTAATTAGACATATACATATTGACAGATTTAGAATTGATTATTGATAGGATTTATCAAAAGGTTTGCATGTTTATGTATTCAATGGTTATATATTTATTTTTTAAATACTTGCTTGGTTGTTATGTGTAACAAGGGTATTTTTATAAAAAAAATAAACTGACCTAAACAATGGTGAAAGATGTATTTTTTAAGCGTAGTAATCATAATCGTTTAATTGATTTATTTTTACACAAAATAGTTAGAACGACTCACCCATTAAGACAAACTGTGTGATGGGTACAAGGTTGGTACGCATTAAATTGTGACCTTAAAGATGAGGGTATGCAATATGCTTGTGACGACCTAATTCTCCGCTCGTTTGTGCGCCTTAATGGAGCTACCAAGCATTCCTATGTGTGCATAAAATCTTAAGGGTGAATTTACTTTAAATTCTATCGTCACTTTTGTGGTAATTATCCGAATAACTTGAGTCTTATGACTCTTGCAAAGATGAGGATATAATGGTAATTAAAGGTAATTCTTTAATTGGTTATCCAATACCTCGATTAAAGTTTGATAATGCAAAGCTTAAACATTAAAACAAGGATATAAATGTTTTAATAAAACCTACGCTACTGAAGATGAATGCATGACATCTTTGTACATATTTGATTGACATCAAAATTATTACCCTTAATTTAAGTTATATGTCATCCAACGAAACGGAAACACACGAGATTACCTTTTATTTGCGTGAGAACGTGACTTAGATCGTAATCAAATGGTAAAATGTCCACGTGGCGTGAACGGGCATGGATGATTTTTCGTTTCTTAAGTTGGACAACTTAATTGAGTAAAGCGGTGAGAAATGGCAACTAAAGGCATAAGATGGGATAAAACATGTTTACATGGCAATTGAAATTGGCTATATGTAAATCCCATAAATCTAGGAATTGCAATTGAAATTGGCAATTGAGAAAAAGCTAAACCATTTTGTATAAATTCATTACTAGCAGATCAACTGACGTGATGAGATTATGACAATTTGGATCCTAGTTCAATAATAATTAATTGGTTATATGAATATGAACCTCGAGTATTTAATTTTTTATTGAAAAGGAAAATTATCAAAATACTAGTTATGGTTTTTTGAAATTTTTCTATAGATGGCTCATTACGCTGAAAACACTATGAGCTTAATGAGTGCTGCTTTCAAAGATATGATTGGAAAAGACAAACCGACCGCCCAAATTTCAATGATTGGCATCGTGCACTTAGGATCATCCTTTGTGTTGCCAAAGACTTGAGATTTTGACTACACCTCCGCCCGATGCTCCTCTCAATACGGCCACCGCTCTTGAACAAGAGGAGTATCGTGTTGAATATGAGAAGCACAATGATGTGGCGTGTCTTATGATTTCGGGATGTCTCGCTCAATTGCAAAACAATTTGAGCACTATCCGCCTATGAGCATGCTAGATGAACTCAAACGTATGTTTGAGAAGCCACTAGCAATTGAATTGTATGAACTTATTGATAAGGTTCATAGCGCAAGCTAGAGGTTGGTAAATCTGCTCGACCACGCCCCGAGTTGAAACATCACTTGGACCAATTGGAGAAGCTCGGTTGTGGTTACTCCCAAGATGTATGTGTCGGCCTCATCAATCACTCCTTTAATCAGAACGATTGGTGATTTTGTGCGACAAGATAACATGCATTGCACGGGAAGACGTTGAATGAGTTACATGCAATGCTTGTAGACTTTGAGAAGAGATTACCAAGAAGGCTCCTACACCGTTGTACTAGCAATAGAAGGTGGTAGGGTGAATAAGCCAAAGCCGCAAGCGGATAAGAAAGAAATGAAAAGGAAAGAGGAAACAAGTTTTCATCCCACCGACTCCCAAGAAGAACCACCTAAGTAAAAGGTGAATCCTAAAAGGATTGACTTGCCATCATCTATAACTCACCGGTCATTGGAAGCGGAACTGCCGGTGTATCTCGAATGAGTGCCTCGAATAAAAATAAGATGGTGCCTAGCTCATCGGTATTTTTATGTTTGAATTATTTTCTTTTCCTCATAAGCAAAATTATCGGATATATGATACATGATGTGGTACTCACATCCGTAATACATCGCAGGACTTAGAGGCGAAGAAGTTTCGACACGGGAGAAAGATACTTGTCGCTGGCAATGGAAAGCGTGCGATGAGTCGAAGCCATAGGGACTTTTGATTTAGTGTTGCCTTCAGGCGTAATTCTTGAACTAAATAATTGTCATTATGCACCTCTATTGTTAGGGGTGTTATTTCGCTTTGTTAAAAGATATTGGTTTTATGCACACTTTTACCGCTTATGAAATTTCGCTTTCTTTTAATAATGTTTTTTATTTTAATGCAATTCCTATACTTGGTGTGTTTGAAATTGATATGGATGGTTGTGTATCCAATAAAAATAATTCGTTGTATAGCATTAGCAATAAGAAGAGCAAGTCTAATCGTGACTCTTCTTATCTTTGACATTGTCGCCTTTTATATAGGCAAGAAACGCATGGAAAAGCCGCAACATGAAGGGCTTTACAAAGTGTCGATGATGAATCATTTGACAAATGCGAGTCTTGCATAGTGGGAAGATGACAAGGAAACCTTTTTCATAGCAAGTGGAAAGGTCTTCGATCTACTTGGATTAATACACACCGATGTGTGTGGTCCACTTAGACATGTGTCAAAACGTGGTGCTACCTACTTAACCTTTACGGATGATTTTAGTCGTTATGGTTATGTTTATTTACTTAAACATAAACATGAAGTCTTTGAAACATTTAAGGTTTTCAAAAGTGAAATAGAATTACAACTAGGTAAAAGATTAAAGCTCTTCGATCCGATAGAGGTGGTGAATATATAAGCCAAAAGTTCAAAGATTACTTAATGAGTGTGGAATTATCCAAGACTCACATCTCCTTATACTCCACAACAAAATGGTGTATTCACGAAAGGAGATCGTACTTTACTTGACATGGTACGATCAATGTTTGAACTTACGACTCTTCCTTTTACTTTTGGGATTATGACCTTGAAACTACTATTCGAATTTTAAATATGGTTCCAACGAAGAAGGTTGTTAAGACTCCATATGAAATATGGACAGGAAAAGCTCCCAACTTTTCTTACTTAAAGGTCCGGGATGTGAGGCGCTTGTTAAACGTGACTCACCAGATAAGCTCAAACCCATATCTCTTAAGTGTATCTTTGTAGGATACCCCAGGAAACTATGGGTTACTACTTCTACTACCCACCGAGAACAAAGTCATAGTGGCTAGGTATGGATCTTCCTTGAAAGGAATCTCATATATCAAGAACTCAGCTGGGAGAGTATATGATCCGAATATGATCAAGAAGATACAACACCTTCTCGATAATACTAGCCAACTTCAAGAAGAGCCTCGAAAGCTTAGGCGCCCTCCCGGTCGCTCCCATTCGTAGGTGTGAAAGGACTATACGTGCATCTGACCGTCTATGTCTTAACGTAGAGGTAGAGGAAAATATGGTTGGGGATCTTAATGAACCTGCCAACTATAAAGTTGCCATGACTGATCCTGAAAAGGATAAATGGCAGATTGCTATGAATGGGGAAATGCAATCCATAAAAGATAATGATGTCTGGATTGAAGTTGACCTTCCTCCTAATGCTAAATTCATTGGAAGTAAGTGGATATTCAAGAAGAAAACGACATGGATGGCAATGTACACACCTACAAGGCTCGTCACGGTAGCTAAAGGTTTTACTCAAACCTATGGCATTGATTACGAGGAGACGTTATCTCCTGTAGCGGACATAAGAGCTATTAGGATTATCATAGCCATAGCCGCACACTATGACTATGAGATTTTGCGGATGGATGTCAAAACCGCCTTTCGAATGATCGTCTAGATGAAGACATCTATATGGCACACCTGAGGGGTTTGTGAATCCACTATTTCCAACCGTAGGCAAGCTTAAAAGGTCCATTTATAGACTAAAGCAAGCATCAAGGCAATGGAATAAAAGATTTAATGGAGAAATCAAAAGTTTTGGATTTACTCAGAATCTTGATGAGCCATGTGTATATCACAAAGCTAGTGGGAGTCATGTTACTTTCCTTGTTCTGTATGTCGATGACATATTAATCATGAGAAATCATATACCAAGTCTAAATGAGGTGAAAGCCTATCTTGGTAAATGTTTCTCGATGAAGAACGTAGGGGAAGCAACATACATACTTGGAATCAAGATCTACCGGGATAGATCAAGGCGGCTAATTGGTTTAAGCCAAAGTGCTTACATTGACAAAATATTGAAGAGATTCAATATGCAAAATTCCAAGAAGGATTTTGCCAATGCAAGTAAATCATGGGTTGAAAATGTGAGGTCAGGCTTCAACACCGCAGGTGGCGCTTATGATAAGGATTTAAAATGTATACTTTTAAGGGGTCATTTAAGCCCTTAATTGATCACTTTTGTATCCGTTACTACCTAATTTCGCTCTTTTCACTTTTTAGGTCTCTTGAAGGCAAATTGTTGGAATGACACTTATTCGGACGAAAAGGAGCGAATATACTAAGAAAATGGCCAAAGTCAAGAATCGAGACACTCAGTCAATTTGAAACATAAAGGCGACGTCGGGTTATACTTGTAACGGCGCCGGGATATTTCTTATGACGACTCAAGAGCCAAATTGCTTATTATCAGTAGCGCATCGGGTTTTAAAGAGTAGGGCATCGCACTCAAACGGCCTAGATTTGATCCAAACGACGTTAGAGACCTAAGGCGATGGCTTGACGGACATAAGGTGACGCGTCACGATATTAACGTACAAGATGAAACCCTAATGATGGCGACCGACGGCCACAATTAAAGAGTGACGCCGTCGCGATTGTAACATTATATATAGACATCAAATTTTTCAATTTTCAGTGTGTAGTTTTGTGGAGTAAAAACCTAAACCGAACCAAGGCTGTCTTGTACAGTATTTTAGGGTTTCATACCCTATTTTACATCAAGATAAGTGTTTTACTTCATTAATTCAATTATGTCTTCAATTGATTGTGTGTATGCTTGCATGTTTTCCATGTCTGGCTAATTTACTTGTGTGTTTGCTTAGGTAATATGAAACTTAGTTATTGAATATTGGTTGGTTGTCTCTTATCTTAATTGTTATTGACCTATTATTGTGGTTGGTCATCTGTTGTGTCATTAATGCTTGATTAATCTTTATGAACCTTAGCTTATAGTCACTAGTGGAATCGTAGGCTAAACATCCAAAGAGTACCTTAGAGTTAAGTTTATGAATTCTAGAGATTTTTTAGTCATTAACCTTTGGTAGCTTCAAAGAGTTAGGGATAAACGCATACCCTACGACCTTAGATACACAACGCGATTAAGAATAAGGACGTGACAATTCAACCATCAATAGGAGATAACTAGGGAGTAATAAAACCTAAGTAAATACATTTTTAAACATCATACGAGCACACAACAATAGACATAGACTACCCCTAGCTTAGTTAATTAGATTAGATAATAGTAGAAGTAATCGGTAGAAATACCAACTCCCAAATCCAAACCCCGAGATTCGTAATTTCAATTTTCTAAAAAACATAAAAAGCTAAAAAATAATCTTCCTCAACCCCAACCTTATCGTAGTAATTTCTCACTAGCACTCCTATTCCCCTAGAGAGCGATATCAATACCCGTGGCTTACCCTAATACTACACTACAACGATTAGGTTCACTGTCTAGGGTGTTATAAAACTTGCTCGACAAAAAGGAAGTTCCTTTGACCCCGAACGCCGTGTAAGCGTATCAAGTTTTTAGGCGCGCCGTGGAATAGAATAGCTAGTTAGGAGTTCACCTCGTTTAAGTTTCCTTGCTTGATTCCTATCAAGTAAGCCTTTTTCCCATTTGTAGCTTCCTCGTAGTCTATCCCCTTCTTCGTGACCTTTGTTCAGAAACCCCATCACTTTTCATCATGGAAGGTGATAACCCACCACCATTCATCAACCTACCACCAAATGACCCGCCAAGAGCCCGTACTCTTCTTTGAATACTCGAGACCAAGCCACCTAGGCTATAGAAACACCATTGAGCTTCCGACCAAGCCCAAACTATGGTCGATAATATCAAATAGTCCCAATATTAAGTGTCAATTTCCCGTTAATGCTCGTTATTTATATCATTTATATGGATTTACGCTTGTTTTCCATTGTTTTACACTTTCAAGTAAATTATAGAATCGAGCTAAAGAGACGCGAAATGGAAACGTTACTAAAGATTTATCACAAGATGCTTATTCTCAAGAGGTTACGGCGAACTCGCCTCTCACATTACGCAGTAACTATTGCGCGACCACAAGTCCAACTCATCAAGAGGTTACGGCGTAACTCCTTCCAAAGATTACGACGTAACTCCATTAGGTCAAAAAGGTTTCACGCCGTGATACTTACGCCGTAATCATCGCATCATTTACGACGTAACCAGATTATTGAAGACTACGGCGTAACCACTTATAAGGTTACCGCAACCAGCGCATCTAGCGATTTACGGAGGTTACTGTAACTCATATTTTAGTTACGCCCAGAACCCGCACTGCCTATAAATACCCCACCTAATTCCAAAGATTTCTATTCATTCCATTCCACACACAATACAAAGGAGAACATGGGAAAATACTCAAGGAAGGTCTAGGAAGCATACGGAGTCGTTTCCAAGGGAGAAGTCACACCATTACGATAAGCTTTAGCGTTTATTATTTCTTTTACTTTCAATTCATGTATTTCGCACCTTTGAATATTGAATTGATGTGCATGATTAATATGAGCGCTAAGCACCCTTTGGTGCTAGCCTAGTTATGATTCCTTAATTGTTTTGTTTGCATTTACCTTTACTCCGCACAATTATTTCTAAGTGTATGCATGCATAGTTCTTGGTAGTCACCCCCAGTTGGTAGTTTGAATGGCGGTAGAGGCCAATTGCCTAGAGATATGACCAAATGACCCTAGGTGAGTGGACCGAGACGGAAGGGTAAGATATGACCAACCCACGACCCTTTCTACTTGTGCGATTTGACCAACCGATCACCTATCGCTTGGATGAACTTAAGAATTGGGGTGTAGTGTCTAAGTTCCTAACCGTCGGGCACTCACTATTTAGAATCTAGCATGTAGCGGTACTTAATGACTCGGCTTAGGGACCAGGAACAACTAGACTTATGACGTGCACCCGATTTCTCCCGTGGTGGCATCTTTGTTAATAGGTTAGCTGAATTGACCAAATGTTGTCCTCTCGAATTTGACCCCACCAAGTAATTGGAAGTAGGTAGACGAGACATAACTAGTTAGGATGATTGACTAGGTTAGCACCACTATTCCTCTATTGATTTCCTTTCTACCATTTAATTGCTTTTATATTCTCGCATTCGTAGTTTAATTAATTAAAACCCTATCAAACCATTTATATTCGTGACAATTAGACTTAGTAATTATCCACACACATAGCTCTTGGGACGACCTCGGCTTTACCATTTACTACACTACACACGACCGATGCAAGTGTCTGTTAGTGCATTAGGGTAGACCATAGGTATAGCGAGACATTATAAATATTAAGACCGTCAAGAAACTCGCATCAATGGCCCTTCAATCCGACACTATTCGGTTGGTGCAAAACGGATGTGCATTCCATGGACTTCGTTCGAAGATCCTAATAAGCATCTTAAGGATTTCTTAAATCGCCGATTCCATCGACCTCGATGCTACTACTCGGAGACCATGCGCTTCGTCTCTTCCAATTCTCTCACGGGACCAAGCTAGTAATTGGCTTGAGCGACTTCCTGCGGCCCATCTCAAGTTGGGATGATCTCACCTCTCGCTTCCTTGCTCAATTTTTCCCACCGGGAGAACCATTGCTTAGGAATGGAATCTTGATGTTCCAACAACGTCAAGGTGAATCTCTCTACGAAGCATGGACTCGATTCAAGGACTTACTCCATAGAGTTCCTCATCACGGCATTGATCTTTGGCTTTAAGTCCAACTACTTCCCCACTAAGCGATCCATTGACCAAGTGGTCGGTGGAAAACTTAGTGATCTCACCGCGGAAGAATCGTGAGGTATAATAGAGGACCTTGCTCTTTATGAAAACAAAAGTTGGAATGACCTCCGTGAGTTGCCCAAAACCGTAAAGGTGATAACGCCACACGCGCTCGGGGTCAAGGAAACTTCCTTTTCTTCGAGCAAGTTTTATAACACCCTAGGCAAAGTGAACCTAATCGTTGTAGTGTAGTAATTAGGGTAAGCCACGGTATTGATATCGTTCTCTGGGAATAGGAATGCTAGTAAGGAGTTACTACGCTAAGGTTAAGGTTGAGGAAGATTATTTTTTATCTTTTTATGTTTTATGAAATGGAAAGGTACTAATCTCGGTATTGGATTGGGGTTGGTATTTCACCGATTACTCTACTATTATCTAATTATCTAAACTAAGGTTGTGGGAGTCTATGTCTAATTAATGTTGGTGGTTGAATTGTCACGCCCTTATTCCTAGTCATGCGTTGTGTGTCTAAAGTTGTAGGGTATGCTTTCTCCCAACTCTTTGAACTTACCAAAGGGTCTTGTCTACAAACCCACTAGGATGATAAACTCCTACTCTAAGGCGCTTTGGATGGTTTAGCCTACAACTACTCGTAATTATATTCTAAGGTTCACAAAGATGAATCAAGCATTATACACAACGAATGACCTATCGCATTACTAGATCATTAATCAACTAAGATAAGAAACAACCAATCAATATTTAATAATTAAGTTTCATACTTTCTAAGCAAACACACAAATAAATTAGCTTGACATGGAGAACATGCAAGCCTACACACAAATAATCAAAGACATAATTGAATTAATGAAGTAAAGACTTATCTTGATGTAAGATAGGGTTTAAAACCCTAAAATACTGTATAAGACACCTTAGGTTCGGTTTTAGGTTTTACCCAAAAGACTCTCCACACAAAGACCGAAAAATTCGGATTCTATATATAAGCTTACAATTGCGACGACGCCACCTTATGTTTAGTGACGCCGTCGTCGCCGCTCATTAGGGTTTCGTCTTGGCCACGTTAACCTTGCGACGGCGCCACCTATGTCCGCGACGCCGTCCTCTTCGCCTTCGACGTCGTCTCGATTGCATCTAGGCCGCTTGAGTAGCGACGGCCTACTCTTTCACAACTAGACGTCGCCACTTGAAAATACGAGTTTTGGTTCGGACCGTCACACATTTTGGGACGGCGCCGCCATTAGCACCGACGCGTCGCTTTCTAGTTTCGTAAACTCATGAGTGTCTCGATTTTGACTTTAGCCATTTTCTTCATATATTCGCCTTTTCGTTCAAATAAGTGCCATTCCAAAGATTTTGTCTTCAAGAGACCTAAAAGTGAAAAGGAACGATATTAAGCAATAACGGATACAAAAGTGATCAAATAAGGACTTAAACGACCCTCAAAATGGTACCTTTTAAAACCTTATCAAATATCCCTACACTTGTTATTTGCTTGTCCTCAAGCAAATGTGCTTTTAGCCAATTAATTTATAAGTTGTGGTTCATGAAGCATTAATTCAAAACGGTCCACAACACATATAAGCCCCTAAAAGTCATAACAAGCACGGAATTACATACTAGCACCTCACATGGGGTGTTTGGATACTCACATCTCTCGGGTGTATATATGAAATATAACAAAATAGGAAATGGAAGATAAACACTCATTAACCGTCCTAGTACATAGATTACCATAGGCTCGAGAATAGATCAAACCTCCATCGCTTTGGCGTAGCACCTAGGAAAGATTATCAAAGAGGTCTTTAAAGGGTTGTAATGTTAGGCTTACTGTAGGAAACAAGGGTTTGGTGGGATAGGCTATTTAGTGGTGGCAAGTCAAAATCTCTATGTTAAATGCATACAAGAATGGCGCTATAAGCCAAGACTCGACACTCTAAACTCTAGATAATCAAATAAACAAACATAAATTTAAAGGATAGATGTAAGATGGTAGCCAGATGTTTTTTTTTTTTTTTTTTTTTTTTTTTTTCATACATTTTACTCTACCATCCTCTAAGATAACATCAAAATACTAGGGATTTACAGGCATATCCCTACACTGAGTTTTTATTACTCTAACACTAATTTGACCCGATTTGAAAGATCAAAACACTTGGGGTACATTATTACGCAAACAAAGGAATTTGAATTTTAACGTTCCCTTCCCGTCATTTCATAAACTTTAACTTTTCCATGAATCCCAATCGTCCCAAAATCAGATACTGACTTAGCAACTTATGCAAGCAACTAGATAATTGAACTAAGGGTTTTGGGGTGATAACAAACATTTGCACTAAAAGTGAGTGCATAAGGGTAGGCTAAGGCGATTTGGGTGTATATTTGGGGGGGGTGTAAACAATGCTCTTCATTGATATTCCGAAGACCAAAACATCACGAGAACCGAGAAAAGGATAGGCTCGAGGGGTTAACTAGGGTATCGTGTACTAAAGATGAGTACAACACAAAGGGTGCGGGGAATTACTCAACCGATGTGGAAGAAGTAATTATATTACAATATTAAACAAGGGTTATCCTAATGCCTCTTATCATTTAGTTATTACTAACTACACAAGTGTAGCCTCACTTGCGATCTCGGAATGCATCACAAAACAAGTTCTAGAATCTAATATACTACTGGTTCACACTCTAAGCATTAAAGATGAATGCTTTAATTCCTACTAATCTAAGGCGATCCTCACATTTTGGTGGAATTTGGGTGGTAAAGGGTTTTTGTGCTAGTCATGCAACTTCCTATCCATGAGACGCTTTTGTTAAGACTAATGGCCCACCCTATATGTTATGAAAATTTTAAATTTGGTGCCAAAATTACCCTAACCGACATTTTCTCATGGTTTATTACACAATCACAATTGGACAAAGCAAATAGTCAAGGATAAGCATAGTTTCAAAGTTCTCGCTTTATTTTCCTCCCTACACTTAAACCGAACATTGTCCCCAATGTTCCCTGAAAGTATCAAAGTTATGATAATGGAAGGTAATTAAAAACGAAAGAAACTAATACTCCCGATTAGCTTGGTAAAATCCGTAAAGTGGTGGTTAAACTTTTCAAGAAGAATTATTATGTGAAAAGCTCCTTCCAATCTTATGTAATTTCTTCTTGACAAACTAAACCGCACACTGAAGAAAACAAACGAAACCTTCACAGAAAATCAAGTGGTAATAATATATAAGACTTGATTTAAACTAGGATATAATGCTTGTGGAATGGATGTTTAAAGAATTTCTAAGAAAATTAAGACCGGAAAATTCCAAAAATTTATAAGTAGCTCGAAAAAGAGAAAAAGTTAGAAGTTGTTTCGCCCTCCCGACGCCAGTTGCGATCTCGACGCACCGTCAAGTTATCCTCGACAAAAAGCGATTCGATTTTCGAAAAAATTCTAAAAAATTTTTATCTTTAAAACTGGAAAAATTTCCAAAAACATCCATTATGACTCGATACAAGCATTTGACTCTAACAAACAAACATATATATCTTTTAGTTAATTGTTATTCTCATGTTTACGCTTTTTTTGAAACGTGTGTAATCCTCCCTACACTTATCCCTTATGTAAAATACCTTTATATGCAATTAAGACAAGGTTAAAAACAAAATAAAGCATTTTTACAAATTTAAACATGAGAATTAATAATCAATAAAGATATAAGACACACAAATAAAAAGGAAAAGGAAAACACATGGGTTGCCTCCCAAGAAGCGCTTGTTTTTGTTCGAGTCACGAGCCCCGACTCTCACCCTTATTTAACGTAGACAAAGGGAGGTTTTCCCTACACTTAAGTTTAAGTGCGGGTGATAGTTAATACACACCCTTAGGGTGGAAATTTGCTACGTGAGGAGAGGGTGATGGGTGATTTATATGCTCAAAGGAGTGTGCTCTATTCATTATAAGCTTACCTAAGTCTATTGGTGTAGCGGGTGAATCAAATCTCTCTCTAAAATGGATTATCTTCATCAACTTCAAAAGATTCTTAGTTAAGGATCCATCTTGACCTAATAAACCCGGTTTAAACCCATAGTGTTTCTTGTTATCAACCATGAATGGGTGATATAAGTGTGTAAGGTCATGGGTTACTCCTATATTAGCTTCTACTCTACATGGCCTAGAATCTACCACCTTTATCAAGCAACTACCCGGACTATCTATTTTGATGGGTGGATTGGGGCCTAATTCAATTCCAAGATTCACATCTAAAGACGGAAAATTGGGTAAGGTTTTTGGTTGAGGCTCGGTTCATCAAAATTAGAACTTCCTAGGACTAAGAGAGGTCATGATAACAAGCATCTAAACCTACATTCTCTAGTGGCGTTTGGTCCAAAGGTTCTCTATCAATCGGGTTCCTATAGTCTCTTCTACTTCTTCCGGTAAGTTATAGGTGATGTGTGTCCTCAAGTGATGGTAGGACTCATGGGTTATCCGATGGGATTGGATTTTCTACCTATCCTCCATCTTATCAAGATCACCTATGGATTCATTTTTACCGTGGTAGCGCCTAACCATGACATGCACCTTGGCACCTCAACTCTAATCATCTCCTTCCTAAACAACCTTTCGATCAAGTTTCCAAATTGAAAATAGGTCTAAAGATTCGCTTTTTGGGTCCCATGTTCCACTTCTAAATCATGCGTGAATCTCAAAGGTTTCCCATGCATTCGAACACCACGTCCCCAAATATCCCCATCCGCTACATAGTCAAGTCTCCTTTGGGTTTCGCAGGCGTACGAGTGTAAAAGAATTGTAGTGGAAACAAGAATCAATACCATGATAAAGGACTTTTGTAATAAATATTTAATTGAGTCCACGCCCGAAATGGATTCATCATGATGTTGCTGGAACCTCAAGATCTCATTTTGGAGTGGAAGGGTAAATTATGTAGTAGATTTCACCGATTGGGTGAAAGTTTTGTGATTCGCCTCCATAACGGCTAACTAATAGTCAATGAAAATGGTTACGAACAAAGGTCACGAAGAAGGGGATAGACTTAAGAGAAAGCTAAAAATTTGAAAAATTTACTTGATAGGAATCAAGCAAAGAACCTAAACGAAAGTGGACTACTAACTAGCTATTCTATTCACCAAGCGCGCGCCAAAACTTGATAACGCCACACGCGCCGTTGGGGTCAAGGAAACTTCCTTTCTTCGAGAAAGTTTTATAACACCCCAGGCAATGAACCTAATCGCTGTAGTGTAGTAATTAGGGTAAGCCACGGTATTGATATCGCTCTCTGTGGAATAGGAATGCTAGTAAGGAGTTACTAGGCTAAGGTTAAGGTTGAGGAAGATTATTTTTATCTTTTATGTTTTATGAAATGGAAAGGTACGAATCTCGGTATTGATCGGGGTTGGTATTTCACCGATTACTCTACTATTATCTAATTATCTAAACTAAGGTCATGGAGTCTATGTCTAATTAATGTGTGCTCGATGATAGTTTAAAGATGTGTTTACTTAGTTTGTATTACTCCTCAATTATCTCCTATTGGTGGTTGAATTGTCACGCCCTTATTCCTAGTCACGTTGTGTGTCTAAAGTTGTAGGGTATGCGCTTCTCTCTAACTCTTTGAACTTACCAAAGTGGTCTCGCCTACAAACCCACTAGTGGATGATAAACTCCTACTCTAAGCGCCTTTGGATGGTTTAGCCTACAACTACTCGTGTAATTATATTCTAAGGTTCACAAAGATGAATCAAGCATTAAGTACACAACTAATGACTTATCGCATTACTAGATCATTAATCAACTAAGATAAGAAACAACCAATCAATATTCAATAATTAAGTTTCATACTTTCTAAGCAAACACAAATAAATTAGCCGGACATGGAGAACATGCAAGCATACACAAAATAATCAAAGACATAATTGAATTAATGAAGTAAAGACTTATCTTGATGTATGATAGGTTTAAAACCCTAAAATACCGTACAAGACACCTTAGGTTCGGTTTTAGGTTTTACCCAAAAGACTCTCCACAAAGACCGAAAAATTCGATTCTATATATAAGATTACAATTGCGACGGCGTCACCTTATGTTTAGTGACGCCGCCGTGTCGCCGCCATTGTGGTTTCGTCTTGGCCACGTTAACCTTGCGACGGCGCCACCTTATGTCCGTGACGCCGTCCTCTTCAGCCTTCCGACGTTGTCCGGATTGCATCTAGGCCGTCTCGAGTAGCGACGACCTACTCTTTCACAACTAGACGTTGTCACTTGAAAATACGAGTTTTGGGTTCCGGACCGTCACAATAATTTTGGGACGGCCGCCATTAGCACCGACGCCGCCGCTTTCTAGTTTCAAAGAATCGTGAGTGTCTCGATTTTGACTTTAGCCATTTTCTTCATATATTCGCGCCTTTTCGTCCAAATAAGTGCCATTCTAGCATTTTGCCTTCAAGAGACCTAAAAGTGAAAAGGAACGATATTAAGCAATAACGGATACAAAGTGATCAAATAAGGACTTAAACGACCCTCAAATGGTACCTTTTAAAACCTTATCAAAGGCAATCTCCTTGCCTCCCTCGACTCACAATCTTCCGACCAGTAGGATGCTCGAACTCAAGATCAAGTTAAATTCAATGAGCTCCTACCAAAATTCTAAGTCTTCACGCCAAGTGAACAAAGTTTCTTCCTCGTGTGAGCCATGTAGTGGTCCTCATAACACTTATGCTTGCACAAAATTCCCGGACAAACCTCCGTTGACTACGCATCCTCGCGCATCAATGGAACGGAGGAAGATTCTCACAACACCCGGACCTAGGACTTTCAATGACCCCGAGAAGCGTGGAAGGAAAACCCGACTTATTGGGGACAAACCAAAGAATTCACATATAATGATTTCTCGCCCCCCGATGAGTGTAAAATACTCATCATTTTGGTTAACCGAATCAAAAACGCTTAAAATGCTCGTAATGCATCAAAATACCAAAATATTCTAAAATTGCATTTTATATGTTTCGATGCAAAATGTTCAAAACAGATGAAAAATGAGCTAAGTTTGCATAATTGGCGCTTACCCCAAGTTTCAAAAATTGTCGAAATAGTCCATGAGCACATAATTTCAAAAGAAAAATCACCAAAGGTCCTTTTAAAATCATAAGTTGTCAAAATTAGTCCTTTGGTGAAAAATATCAAAAGTTTTGAGAAATTACAAATTGGTCCTTCAAGTTTCAAATTTGGAAAAAATGGTCCTCGAAATTTGAAAATGTCAAGTTTGGTCCTTATACTATTGGAGATTGTCACTTTTAGTCCCTTGAGCAACTTTGCGTAATTGGCGTATGTGGTCCCTTGAATTTCAAATTTCACAACAAGTCCTTGTGTATTTAAAACCCTTTAACACCTTTCGCCTTGTCAAAACACTTCATGACCCCGCCAGCCTTTGGACCCCTTCATTTGACCCTTTCTCTTTAATAATATAACCCACCAAACCCATAAGTCAAACAAAGCAACCCTACGCCGCTTTTTCCTGCCTTCCCAACATCTAGCCCCGCAACACTCAACACCCATCCCTCCTCCTCACTATCACTCCTCCATGTCCCTCATCCTCAACAACCTTCCAAATAGCATTTAATGCCCCCCTCCTTTGCACTCAACCTCCAACCGGCATAAACCATTTTCCGCCAAATATGATCCTATGGCTAATATTATTTGAAGCCATCCAATGGTCCCTGAGACATGTGGGATTAGCTCGAGAGAAGAGAAACATGATGGTGTATAAAAGGAAGCAAGAAGAGAAGAAAGGCGAGATTTTAGTTTTAAAATTCCTTTATGTCGCTTTTTTATAATTGTTTTAGTTTAAGTCAAAATCTTGTGATTTCGCTTTCTATGTATTAACTTTTAGTTGGATAATCATTGTAAGGCATTTTAAGTTTCAATCCAAAGTTTTAGTTTGGTTTAATGTTTCATCGTTAATCGTTAAAAATTCACTTTCAAACTCTTTCACTCAAGCTTCTAAAAGCTTCTATTTAAGTGCAAATAGGTTTATATAAGCTATCGAATGCTTTTGATAAGCCTACAATTAAGTTTCAAACAACTTGGGTACATGGTCAACAAAAGTCAAACTGGAGCCAAAATTGGGAAATGGTGATGAATCTGGGTAATGCAGAGCTTGGATGGGTTGAAATAGACTAGGTTAGAATAGGTTTGGTTTTGGTTTTAAGTCGCATACAAGTTCGACACCTCGTGAGTAGTCAGTTTACTTTCCATTTTCACCGGCTTTGCATATTGTGTTTGTATTTGTAATTGAAGTCATAAACCTGCTCAAACTTGTTTATCTAGTTGTATTTAGGTCATTCAAACTCGCTTGATCAATGATATATGATAGTTCAAGAGTTAGCTTTTTAATTTGCAATTCAAATATAAAGGCGTGTTTGGATTTGTCACAAACCGATTGAGGTTAGTTCATGGTAGATCCTTGTTGCTCTAGGCTTGTTTAGCTCATATATACTCATTTGAGTCGCTTAATTGCACCTCGCACACCTCTAAAGTCAAAATCATGTCTCAACTGTTCTAAGTCCTTATCTGTTAAAAACTTGTGAAACCAAAAACTTGTTTTGTGTTTATAATTCATAGATACAACTTGCGTAGTCTCATTTCACCTTATTACATCAATCTCATCCTTAAAATCGCTTGCAAAGTTCATCTTAGTCAACATTTCATTCTTACTTAAAAAGTCAAATTTGCAAAAGTCATTTACGCCAACCGAGTTGATTTTAATGGATTCATTTCGGTCAAAATCAAGAAAACTTGTGGCTTTAAAAGTTCAACCGGTCTAGTTTATTGTTGTGATTTTTGTGTATTTTTGTAAATTTTCTATAAGCTCTAAAGTGGCTTTTCAAATGGATTTAATATGCCTCAGTAACTCGACTCAAGATACACCGAGTCTCAGACAGGGTTTTGCAGGTTTGGGAAAAGCTCATCGAGCTCATCTTTGGCTCATCTGTGGTTTAGACATACCTAGCTGTGTCTAGTTTAGGTTCCAAATATTGCTTTTCAGCTTACTTATTTGGTGGCTTATTTTCTAGCTATCAAGTAGTGCCTAAACTGCTTTTTTAGATAAAAGCTCAAAACATCAAATCATGATAGTTTGGATTTCAGTAGTTTAGGACAGTTGTTTTAGTTCATTTTGAGTACTTTAACATAATACAGCTTCTATAACAGTTTGGTGCTTGTTTGTGGTTGTTGGCTTATTTTAAGTTGTTTATTTATAAGCACTTGTGGTTGCGCTTCATATTCCTTCACATAACCCCATGTTTTATATTTTCCTAGATTCTTAATATTATTATAGACTTTTCTTGAATTTTTCAGATTTTTCCAAGTCTGTTTGGTATTTTTCTTGATTTAAATCAAATTTTAGCACTTTTAATTAGCATTTAATACAAATAAATCGTAAAAGTTTCAAAAATAATTTTTCATTTTTTTAAGTTAAGATAAATATAAAAGCCAAAAATATTTTTCTAGATTTTTCTTAGTTAAATTTGTATTTTTAAGTAATTTAAGTAGTTTTAAATAGTTTTAATTCATAAAAATACAAAATATTCGAAAAATACAAAATAGTTTTGAAAATTCTATTTTGTTATTTTAGATTTTTCCAAGTCATTATTTTATTTTTCTAACTTTATTTCATATTTTCTTGTATTTTAGGCTATTATTAAATAGTTAAAATTAGTTTTAATTAATAATAATTAGATATATAGTTATAAAATAATTTTCTTTTTCTAATAATTTTCTTTTAACTTTAGGATTGTAAAATGTCATTTTTCATATTTTAGATTTATATTGTTTTAGTTTCATATTTTCTTTTTACGCCACGTAGTTTTAAATTTAGTTTTATAAAACATAAAATCAAAACATCATTTTAAATATAGTGATAGCGTTTATTTAATATATTTTATCTTTTAATTCTCTTTAATTTGCATTTAAGCCTTTGTAATTATAGGGTATTTCAGTAGTTATAATCATTCTCAAACTCTTTTCCGCTCAAATCTCTCGATCACTATATCGTTTGGTGATTCTTCGATAGCTCATTGGGACATAACGACCCGGGAAACACTATACCCCCCGATCTTCATTGCATTCTCGTGCCCGAGCTGCTTTTAAGTTTCATACGGCCATTCATGTGGTCACAGGTGAGAAAACTTGACTGGCTTAGCACGGATCACCCCCATCTCATGGCCCTAACCAACAAAACATAGAATGGATGTTGCAACACCTAGTCGCATCCGAAGAAGCTCAAATAGCTAAGCTCTAATCGCTTTAACCAACAACAAGCCAATATGGATAGGAAGATAGTAACCTTTTGAAAGCCATAACCAATAGTGATAGAAGGTTAATGCTATCTCAACTCCCGAATCCCCGGTGCAGAGATTAAGGACCCAAGCAAGTTAGCTAAGCATGTTCAATTCACAATACCATCACCTTAGTGAAACCTAATAGAACAAATGACGAAGCAAACCATGAGACGGTGCTTGAGGATAGGGAACTCCTAGGAATGAAACAACCGAGGAAGTAGATGACGCTGGCAATGACTATTTCAAATAAGTTTCCTGTAAGAAGAACTCTCTCGCCATCCACACTTAGTACGAGACCTCCGTCACATGTATGTTAGAAAAGCCCTAGGATCAAGTTTGGGAACCCTTGGAATCTTAACATACCATGTCGATAGACACCTTTGTGGCAAAGCATACATTAACCGCAAGTCCCCAATAAATATCATGATTAGCACCGCTATAATTGGGTAATGAAGAAGCTCGTCCCAACTAGGCAAGATCTCGATAATCCTAGGGTTAGTTGCAATTTTCTTGGTAGAGTTAAAGGATTGCCCGCCTCATGTAGGAAGTTTCATGTTTCCTACGGATTTCATAGTGGTAAATGATATTAGCACGACCATAGATCCTAGCTTGTCCCATGTTATTCTAGGAAAGCCTTTCATAAAAAACACCAGGATGACTTATGATCCATCATTAGGGATAGTGAGGTTCAAGGATGAGACCGATGATGTAGCTTACCAAATGCTGTTTAAGATTGAGAAGTTTTCATCACTCTCCAATGACGAAAAGGAACTTAAACTATCGGTCTACTATAGGAATGAGGAGGATAAGGAGAAGGGAGTAGATTATGTAATGGCCAAGATTTTCGGTTTCTATAAGGATTGCCTGGAACTAGGACCGGAGTATAGGCAAGGTTGTAAAAATCGCTAGGCGCTAGTGAGGCGGTCGGGTAGGGCCTAGCGATTAATCGGTTAGGCGGGGATTAATCGGGGATTAATCGGATTGGAATTTTTATACAAAAAAATAGTATTATTAGATATTATATTATATTATATGTATGAGGTAAGAATAGGGCATCAAATTTCAAATATTTCATGTAAGATATAACTTTTCACATACACATCAAACCATAACACAAGGTGGCGATAAGATGGAATTCTAGAGAGAAAGTTAGAGGTTTAGGGAACTTAGTGAGAGAAAGTGAAAGATATTATTATGAGCTCCAACTCTCTACCTTGGGAGGTAGAGAGTATTTATAGTCTTACACAATCGCCACACTTTGGGTGTGGATCGTGCATACACTGGTAAAGACCCGTCCGTCCTCCACGGTGTTACTTAACTAAATTACTACTTAACTTAAAAGAACTACGACTACGAGCTTTAACGATTACATATACTGAGGTGACCGACTCTTTAATACCGGAATTTCTAATTCCTAACAATCTCCCTAAGGAGGTCACCTCAATAATGTACCAAAATTACATAGAATACAAATAAATATAACATTTAACAATTGATCTTGCATTCTTGATGTAGTCCTTGCTCCTAGGCTCGTAGTCATTGATTCTTCACAATGCATGTTAGGTAATTCCGCCGGAGGTCTTTATCGATCCACGGATGATACGCTTGAGCCATCTTGGAGATCATCATCTATCAAAATCTCGAGACATCCATTGTGGTGTTGTGACTTTGGGACCGACATGCTCACATTTTGGATCATGATTTCTTCTCATCGAGTAATGAAGCATTTGTTGAATCATGATATTGGCGCAGCAGAAGGTAAGCATGGAGTGAAAATATCGTAGTCATTGATGCACTAATCATGATTTCTTTTGAGATGAATGTGTTAAGTGAGCATGCGGCTATGGATTGACCGCTTCATTCGATCACCGCAAACGCCGCAAGCGACTGCATACAACAAGCTTAGCAATGAATCGCACGAAAGTGTCTTTGATCACTTTCGATGAATCGAGGTACACGGCCCACGGTTCCTCGCTGATCGACAAGCATCGCCTGTGATCGTAGGATTCCTAAGAATCTCCTTGACAGGGTTTCGCAATGTTCTAGTCGCTCTCAAACCGAACATCTCAAAGAAGACAACACGGAGCGAGTGAACCAAATAATTTTAAGTCCATCTGATCAAGAGAAGAGATTTGAAAACAATCGTATTGTTCAATAGAAATTGTTTTTGCAATACAACGAAGGTTTTATTGAAAATCAATTATCAATCATAAAATACCTTTGGTTTGAAAAATGAGTACACAATGATGTGCTAAAGAAAAGAGTTTTTAAGCACAAAGACCGGTTTTTCAAAGGTATCCGTCAATCCCTAACTCGAACTGTGATTGATTCAAGAAATTGAATCGCCCATTGTTTCTGCTCAGCTGTCACATGGTTGATCTATATGATAGATCTCACATGCCACCTACCAGAGCTTGTTTGATGTTGGCTCCGTAAGGCTTTCCATCTTCATTGTGAATGTAAACACATCACTCGATGTTCCGCAATACCACAAGGATAGCGCGAGGACTCAAGATATAATCTCTTCCACATTGTGTGAAACAGAGTCTTCATTGAAAGTGTCCTAGTGAGATTTATTGATGATCTCGTGGCTCTAGACTCAATTTGTGCATATTTGGATCCTATAATCGAGACTGTGGAGTAGGGTCTCCTTCTTCAATATCAACCATCTCTAAGAGAAAGTCGAGAAAATGTCTGTTCCCATGAGAATGAAACAAGCCCTTTAAGAGGAACTTGAGTGGTTTGAAAGTTGAAGTGCAAGGCCACCGGGTCCATGACGCCTTGTCTTCAATACCATGTTACTATCAAGAGTATATGAAGTGAACCCGTTTCTCGCCTAAGGTTGAATTAATGGAGGGCTATTTGTTTTCACCCTATTTTCATTCAATTCTTTTAATTCTTCAACCCTTCAAGGCTTACCGAGACTTCATAGCTATTACCTTGTTGGGTTTATTCCAAGACTTAGCTCACCTTAGTCCGCACTCTTCCCATATCTCATTTTTCTCCTTTCTCATCATACCCAAGGACTTCTACACTAACTAGTGGATTGTCTCGGTAGATCCCTCCTGCTCAAGCGGATCATGGGAACCAATACCTAACCTTATCATCCTTATATCACCGTATATAAAGTAAAGTTGGTCGGTCAATTTGGTATTGTTCATCCGCCATTGATCCAATTGAAAACCATTTGAAAATCAATTCGTATACTTGTGATATATAATCAAAGCATTTTGTACTTGAATTGTTTTTGATATTTTTAGAACGAGAACTCCCCTCAACATGTGCATCAAGTATTTGAAAATGTTTTGCACACGGAGGCAAGAGAAAGAATTAACTTCTTTGATTACCATTTTCTAAAGATATCAACATCACTTCCCACATCAAATCAAGTAGGTATAGCATTTCCGGAAGGATGAGGTTTCCATAATTTGCTCCCTCAATATGTGCCTCGAGGTTTGAAAAGAGTTTTGCACATACTAGAGGAACTTGCACATTGAGAAAAGTTGATCACATTTCGATCATAGGTTTAAGATAGATGCTCCCTCAACATGTGCATGGAAAATTTGAAATCGCTTGTCACATGCGGGTGATAGCATGTACATCCTTATAAAACCATTTACCTAATTATCAATCCAGCTTTAAATCACACATTCTCCCCGATCACAATTATCAAATCATTTGAGATTTGTGATCTCTTATTGATTTAAATTGATTTTGAAAGCTTTTAAGGAGAATTGTGACTTGATTATGAAAGCGTTTGAACTCGATTTGATCGGATTTTAAGACTTTAAACCCATTGATAAACATGCATGTATATCTTTTGAAAACAATTTAATGCCAAATAACTTTTTAATTTAATTGAAATCATTCTCCCTCAATCAATGACATGGTTGTTGATCGAGAGATAGAGATTTTGACAAATAAGTCCCGATGATTATCAAAATAGAAACCGAGTTATTTTTTCAAAGCATTTAGTTTTCAGCAGATAAATGTTTAGAGAATCGTAGCATAGAATTTGAAAACATGGTAAAACATGGCTCGTTTTTCTTTAAAAACTGGTTATTGCCTCGAAATGACAATAAACCATTTCTCTTTCTCTCTCATTTTTTTTTTTTTTTTTTTTTTTTTAAATTCGACCAACATCTAAAGACCCGTGTCATTCTTTGAATGACAAAGACAAAGACGTAGAGATATTATCGAATCGAAAATAAAAACATGACAAATTGACAAATTTTTGAAGATTTTTCAATTTTCGTATTTTTATGGATTTTGAAGGTTTTATATTTTTCTATTTGATTTTGAGGATTTTATACTTTTGTATTTTGTTTTTCAATAGATAATTACAAGATATAGATGAAGATAGACCTTACTCCTCGCCTTCCTCCTCAAGACGCTTTGAGAGTTTCGTTGAAGGCTTTTCAAACCAAGACGTGGAAGAATAAACTCAAACCGTTCTCTTGGAAGAGCTTTGGTGAAGATGTCCGCTAATCGATATTCGAGACCTCACAAAATATAGTTCCACCACACCTTTTTCCACTTGTTCCCGATGAAATGATGTCGAATGTCGATATGCTTTGCTCTTGAGTGTTGAACGTTGTTGCATGAGAGAGCAATAGCACTTTATTATCACAAGATGTAGGATTTTGTTGAATTCAAAGCCATAGTCGATAATCGAGATCTCATCCATAAGATTTGAGCACAACAAGATGACATGGCTATGTACTCACCTCTGTAGAGGAAATAGAAGTACTCATTTGCTTCTTTGAAGACCACCACAAGCTTATCACCCAAAATCGAAAGCACCTCCCGACGTATTTCGACGTGTATCTTGACAACTGCATGATCGCAGATCCGTGATAGGTCGTTAGTGACATACCGGTGTCCTTCGGTACCATAGTCCCATGTTGATGGTTCCTTGAGATACCGAAGACCCGCTTAATCGCTTTCAAGGTGCTTTTTAGTAGGCTTAGCTCGGTATCTAGCACACATGCACACAGAGAACAAAATGTCCGGTCCATCGCGTTGAGATACATCGTGATCCAATCATACCCGATATTTAGTTTGGTCAATCATGATCCCCGAGAGGTCCTCATCTAGTTTGGTTCGGTCAATCATGGGGTGTCAACAGGTCACTTGAATCAAATCCAAATTTCTTTAAAATCTCTGCATATTTAGATTGATTTATGAAAATGCTCCGGACTTTGAGAAATTTGTAATCCCAAGAAAATGACATTTGTCCCATCATTGACATTTGAAACTTTGAACTCATTTCATTTGAAAAACGATCACATTCCATTGGGTCACCGAGGCAAAGATAATATCATCAACATAAATTTGAACATGAATCAAATGTTTGCCTCGACTTCCGGTGAACAATGTAGATCAATCGCCTTTGATGAATCCGTTGATAGAAGAAACTTTGACAAAGGTATCATACCATGCCCTTGGAGCTTGCTTTAAACCGAAAGAGCCTTCTTCAAATGATAAACGTGAGTAGGATGTTCTTGGCTCATGAATCCTTCAGTTACCGACGAGACAACTTCCTTAAGATCTCCGCTCGTAAATGCCGCCTTTACATCCATCCGATATACCACCATGTTCTTACTAGCAAGATTAGCCAAAAGATTCTCGATTGCCTCGATTCGAGCAACCGAGCAAAAGATTCTTCAAAGTCTATACCCTCCTCTTGACGATATCCTTTAGCAACTAATCGAGCCTTGTTCTTCAACACATCACCATGCTCATCAAGTTTTACTTTGAAAATCCATTTTAGAGCTATAATCATAGCACAGTCCCGAGCAGTACTAACTCCCATACATCAAGACGATCAAACTCATGAATTTCATCTTGCATAGCATTGAACCAAACTATCTTCATTCATAGCGCTTTAACATCTTTTGGTTCGATCTTAGATAGTACGGAGTTGAAGAAGCACCATAAGGCATCGGGTCATGAAGTTGCTTCCGTGTTGATACAGGCGGAGGGATTTAATGATGTTGTCTAGTGGATGATCGTGAGTCCATTTTCCGAGGTGTTCATGTGGCATTTGTCGAGGAACTCAAGTAGTCGAGTCGATGTCTCCTCAAGAAGGTGGTTCAAGATGATTCGTGAGTAGCAAATATGTTTTCAAATGGAGCATCTTCAGAGTCGCAGGGATTAACTTCATCATTGATGCTGAAACATTTCCATGATGTACATTTGAAGAATGATGATTTGTTGATGAGATCAAGGATCAAGCAGCAGTGCTTCTTGACTTACGATATAGAAACTCGATGGATTGACTTCATTCACGGAATATGAGCATCCTCTCGTTGTGGATCAAGACCTCATTAGTAGTAGACTCATACAGCTCATCAAACATTGGATCAAATAATTTCTTTACATCATCTTCGATGGAGGTACATATGGCGCTTTCTAGAGAGGAGTTTGGAACAAGGATGAACCAATAGGACTCGATTTGAAGTGCGGGTCCCGAAATGGAGTGTCCAGAGCCATTTGACCGTCACCATCAAACGAATGTGAATTGTTTCCATGATATTTCGGTTCTTTTGTTGTAGATTCGTATCCTTTTGTTTGGTGCATATCCTACAAATACTCCAATGTCGCCTTTAGCTCTAAGTTTGCCCAAGTCTTGACCTCATTAGTTGGATAGCACAAGGCACCAAACACACGAAGGAAAGATAGATTAGGTTTTCTGTGTGACAAGTTCATATGGAGTTTTCCATGAATGGTGTGAATCGTGAACGATTTTGTGTGTAGCATGCAGCGGGCAATTGCTTCACCCGTAGAAACATTGGAACCTTTGAGTAGATCAAGATTGTTCTAGCAGCTTTCAACAAGAGTACGATTTCGCCTTTCAACTACACCGCTCGCTGAGGGGTTCGTGGAACACTTTTTGATGGTCGATTCCAACGCTTTCATAGAATTCACTAAGTTGTTTGTTGACAAACCCGCCCATTGTCTGCTCGATAACTCGACAGCTTTGTTTAGTCTAACTCGTAATTGCTTGATGAGTTTGATGATGATATCGTGAGTTTCATCCTTTGTCCTTAAGAACTTGACCTGTGAATCTAGAATAATCATCAACCACAACTAACACATATTTCTTCCCAAAGATATTCTCGCACCCTCATTGGTCCACATAAATCCATATGAATCATATGAAGAACTTCGTGATGTAGTTAGTGGTTTGGGTTTATGGGCATACTTCTTGCTTTTTCCCAATTGACATGTCGAACAAAGATGATCCTTTTCATACTTTAGTCTAGGTAAACCTACAACTAAGTCCTTTCCGAAAGATCGTTGATGGTGCCAAGTTCAAGTAATTGAGACGACGATGCCATAACCATGACTTTGTCTTTGAAGCCTTTGATAACAAGCAGATTGGTGAAGCTCTCATCATGTCATCGATAGAGATAGTGTAAAGGTTTGAGCCACGAGTTCCTTTCAACAGCTCCTTACCATTAAGATTTCTAACGAAGGTGTATGTTTTCAAGGCTACTTCTAGATCGTAATCACGTAATTGACCAACAGAGAATGATTATGACCTAAACCTTCCACATAATACACTGAGATGACACTATCACCAACAACATAATCTCCATAACCCATAATAGCAATCGAAATGATCATTACCAAATCTAATAAATTCCGATGAATTTGCTCACGGTTCATGAGCGTGACCGTCCTCCAATATATGTTGAACACCGAGTCCGTGTACCACGTAATCGATTTGAACGATCTGCAGCTGAACATGCATAAGAATGGATAATCGATAATTGGGATCCCCATGCAAGAATGGGTTCCATTTGGTTAGTAGCAATTGGACCACCCACATCGAAATAGAAGCATTCATATCGATAAATGAGTTAATGGAATCATTGAATAGATGCAATACTAGTGTCTCAGATTAACCCTATTTATAGTGTGACCACTTCTTAAGGGAATAGTTCTACCAAGAGGTATCCATTTTCTAGTGGGCATTATCTCGATTAGTCTTATGACCAATGTATCCAATAAAAGCCTATTCTCAATAATGTTCTTCCGGGTTTCCATTGTTTTCAACTCTTCGCTTTTGCCTTTTAGCCTTTTTAGTATGAGTTTTAGCATTAACAATACTAATCGGACAATTAACATCATTAGGCAAAGCATTGACATCACATCCATGATTAGAAATGAATTCAAGCAAACATCGTAACAAGTTTTGCAAATAGTATCGAATTCAATTAATTACAAGACGCTTATGGCTAATACTAGAATCAACACGATTGCTTTATTCGATTCAAACATAAGGTTCCTAGATTGTTCTTCACTTTCTTCCAAAGGCACATTCTTAGCTTGAGAGGTCCTATCATTCCTTGTATTGTCTTGAGACTTTGACCCGCTCCCTTTAATGTCACCGACACTCCCGTAGGAATGGAACATTAGTTTGTTTACTACTTTGCACCACCGCTTAGATGTGCCGATCTCGAACTACATGTGTGCACTACGGTTCACTTTCGCAAAGCTAGATGTACCGAGATTAGTACTCCTAGAAGGCACATTTGAGTTCTCTTTCTTAGCATCGATGATCTAGAATCGAACTACTCAATGGTACACTACTTCTCACATTCAAGCCATTGGGAATCGAGTGCATGTCATGTTTGGCTTTAGGCATCGAGCATGGAATTAAAGGGTTAACTCTCTCACCTAATGTCTTTGGGCATATTGTGATCAAGCATTCTAAGATTTCTTGAGATCGTTTGGCATATGAGCATGCATGTCCAATTGCATTATCATGAGGTTTCTAGCTTATCCTCTTCAACAATCTCACGCAGCATTCTAAGCAATCCTTAAGGGATGAGAAATATGTTTGAATGGCAAGTTTGTTATTCCTTAGATGAGGGGACATATGTCACGATAAAGCATATTTATTACTAGAGTAAACCTTAGATACAACATTCTCCTCATTGATCATTGGCATTTTCCCTTTTACCTGACTCTTTAGATTCTCGATTTCCTTTTGCAATGAAGTTATTTGTTCGTTGTTTTTGTTACGAGTGACTTTAATTGATTCAAACAACTCATTGAAATGACGTTTAACCTTTTCATTTTCTTCTAGAAAACTTTCGTTTTCCTTTTGTAAAGCATTTACTAGATTTTGAAGATGAAACGTTTGAGAATTCTCGAGAATCTAAAGAGGAGGCATTTGGGAGCCCGATATATTGTTCGTATGACCCTTTAATTGAGAGATTTGGGCTTTCAATTTTCTCGATCGTGTTACATCGAGCATGAATCGCTCATCTCGCTTGTTAATTTGAAAATCGCATCAAACTCGAGCATCTAAGATGTCTTGATATTTGAAGTTTTGACATTTTCTTTGAGATGTTGATATTTTAGTTGTAGATTAAAATACTCAACTTCTAGTTTAGAAAATGTTTAACCAAATTGTCATGATCATCCAGCTCAATTTTCTCATTTAGTTTAGAATTAGTTTTTCAAGCTCAATGACACGATCATGGGAGACTTTCAGGCTACTGATAGTTCATGAAATTTGGAAGCATTAATAGAGCAATTTGAAGCGTTGAAAACACATCTTATGCAACACATTCAAGAATAAGATTCTCATTTAGTGTATGCAAGTTCTTTCTCTCAATCTCATTGTATTTTAGTGCACGCATAATCACTAACTTCAAAGAACCATTGCATCAAATTCCTTTTCCATACCCTTTAATATCGCCTTCTACCCCTTTTTAAGACTCTCAAAGTGATCTTTTAGAAGTTTAAAGAATGGCATGACCTCGCTAAATAACATTCTTTCATTTGTTCAAAACCCTTTCACCTTCGCCATACCAAATGGAGTGATCCTTTTCTTACAAGTTTTCTCAAAATCAACAAATAGTTGAATATAACGACACAATTAATGTCTTGCTTTTAGTGGCAATTGTTCTAGGTACAAGATGCATAGGTGTATTAGGAGGATACACAGCTTTCTAGGCATTTTCCAAGGGAGGGTTTGTTTCTACAATATTTTCGACTTTCGCTTATCTAAATCCATTTTCCGTAAGACTTGTTCTGGAGTCAACAAAGTCTCGAGGCTTAAACTTGTTCAAGGAAATCAGTTTTCCTTCTTGTAATCATGAGGAGAGAAGATTATGTTTTTCTTTGCATTTGGGATCATTTTGCTTCTTATTCATCTTTTCCTAGTGATTTCGCTTAATATCTTATCTTCCTCGGTGCACTCAACGCAACTAGGTTTCGCCTAGGTTTAAGGACTTCATTACCATCATAAATTACCTTATGAGCATTTCTAGCCTTTTAATTACCTCCGGATTTGGTTCCTCTATAAGGGAACGCTATGCTTATCGCTTAGAACTCTATGCTTAGTGATCATGTGAGCGATCAATGGTGTTTTTGTAAATACAACTTGTTTTCAAGTTTGTTTTTCAAAGTTTTCGATTAGAAAATCTCTCAAGAGTTTTGATTCCTTTGCATTAAATTCTTGCTTAAGCATTTTCACATTTTCTTGAAGTTCTTGTTTTTGCTTAATGTTTTAGAAAGTTTTTCTTGCAAGGAATTTAATTCTTGTTTCAATACTTCTTCTCTAAACTTACTTTTCTAATTACTGCACTCACTTGGACATCCATTTCGCTCACGAGTGGTCAACTCAAATTTTGCCCGTTGTTCATAAATAGCAACACGCCTTATAGGCATTTAGTTCGAAATTATGGAATCATTAGAGCACATGCAAGGTATTCATCAAAGACATAGTCATTGTTGATCGCAGAAGATGCACTACTTGGTACAATTTCACTTTCACTTTGTTTCACGATTGATCGTATGGGACAATATTGATATTACCCATATTTTCAATATTTGATTCAAAAGTTTCATTGGTTGTACTTTGTCATGCATCCGCTGCACATCAAAGATCATCGTATAGTTTTAATACCTCGAGATGAGTTTGTCCTTGATGTGCCACTTGTGGTGAGGAAGAGATCTTGGGAGAAACCATTGGAGAGATGCTAGCCATAAAGATTGTGTGCAGAGGTCCATCATCTACATCGAGTCGTAAGCATCACGATCGGCGACTTGAAAGGCATTCGATGATTGTGACCTATCTCCGAATAGTCGCTCATCCACATCCGCATCATAGGTCTTTGCATTGCCCTCAAAGAAGAAACAACAATTCCTCTTCATCCAACGCAAGACCATTGTCCCGAGCTTGTGCCAAGAACATCTTATCTCAAGTAATCAAAGATTCTCGAGGACGCTTTGAGATGTGCGCCCTTGCAATGTGTCCTTCACCACCATGCTTGTAGCATTTGATTGGCTTAGGTTGACCTTGGTTACCATTTCTTCCTCGATTCTGTTTCCAACATAACCTCTCCCGCCCACCTCTTCCCCGATCATACTTGCTTTTCCCGAATCGTTGCACCACGATCCTTCCATCTTTAATGATGGCTTGATTATGTGGGTTAGATGCGCTCAAGGTTGTTGTTGGTTTGTGGGAGAATTCATGTTTTGACTAATGAGTAGAGCTAGTTGATTAACAATGTTATCCACGCGTGCATCAAAGATCGCCTTGTTTGAACATAGGATCGGAATGAGTTTGTGATTACCATTACCCAAGGGTATGACTTGTGATGCTTTGGTTGTGATTCCAATGTTTGAGTAGAAGGTCATTGAGTCATTAGACTAACTTGTCTCTCCCTCAGTTGGTTTTGAACCGATTGAGAATCAATTTTCAAACATGGCATGTCTCTCATTCAAGGAGGAAGGCATAGAGTTGCTCATAGTTTGTGTTCTTCAATCCTTAAGTAAGCTTCACAATGTAACAAACTTGTGCCATTCGGGATTCATGTTGTTCACAAATTTTGAATTCAACCGAATGTTAGGCATAGTCATTCGATGTTCCTCATGTCATTAACTAACTTATGAAATCTCACATAGTACTCATAGACACTCTCATCGGGTTTCATCTTGAAGTGCTCAAATTCGCCATAGAGTTGGGATTCTCTGCCTTCCATAGTTAGTTCTCAACACAGAGAAGCATCTTAACATTATCCCAAACCGCTTTTGCTTCAAAGATGTTATGATTGATCGACTTGTAGATGTCTTTAGGAAGACCTTGAAGAACAATGTTTGAAGCCCCGATATCCGTGATCAAATCTCTTTTTCTCCTTATCATCAAGCTCATCATACATCTTAGGTCTCATCCATTCCGTAAATAGAGTACCATCTTCATTAGTATCAAGTATGTCTCTAGTCGCTTCAACTCGATATGGTCCTTCATCAATGGATTTTAGAATATTGACACCATTTTCCTTTCCAAGGCAATACAACTCGATTCGTTGAGCCCAAGAATCGTAGTCGCTTCTGTCGAGCATGGGTGGACGAGTATCCGATCCACCGCTTGTACATCCTCGGAATCTGGAGATGACAAGAGGGACGTTGGTGGACATGTTATCGATTATACGGATTTTATAACTCAATGATTAAACCGGAAATAGATTCTTTCACGATTTTACTAAATCAAGAGAAACCGTAAACAATCACTCAAGTCGCTAGATGATAAAGCTCTAAGTCGCTAGAAACAAATCCACTAAGTCGCTACCAATTAATTCGCTAGACGGCCAAGTCGCTAGAATCCCAAGTCGCTAATGAAAAACAAGTCGCTAAATAGTAACTCGCTACGGACCAAGTCGCTAACCAAATTTTGGCGACAATTCGCTACACAAGTCGCTAGAAACTCAAGTCGCTAAAGAGCAACTCACATCGACCAAGTCGCTACCATTAAGTCGCTACCAGTAGTGGAGAGTCCACTACTTGTCCTTTAACTTGCTAGCTCTAACTCGCTAGCTTTTAACACCGTAAGTCGCTACAAAATAATGAAGCAAGTCGCTATGAAGAAAGGTTATCCGTGAACTAACTCGCTACCATGAAAACCATATAAACATCACTTTTCAATCCAAAACAACCCAACCAAGATGATTCAAGCTTACCAAATGAAAACCTAAACACTTATGATGATTCTAAACACAAAAGTACCAACAAAATTCAAACTTTAACACAAGAAATCAACCAAATGATGCAAAAACCACTAAACTTTTTCAAACTCAAAACCACCTAAAACCACTATAAATCCAAAGATGTGCAAGATATGATCTAACCATGGCTCTTGATACCAATTGTAAGATATAACTTTTCACATACACATCAAACCATAACACAAGGTGGCGTATAAGATGGAATTCTAGAGAGAAAGTTAGAGGTTTAGGGAACTTAGTGAGAGAAAGTGAAAGATATTATTATGAGCTCCAACTCTCACCTGGGAGGTAGAGAGTATTTATAGTCTTACACAAATCGCCACACTTTGGGTGTGGATCGGGCATACAGTGGGTAAAGACCGTCATTCCTCCACGGTGTTACTTAACTAAATTACTACTTAACTTAAAAGAACTACGACTCGAGCTTTCTAACGATTACATATACTTGAGGTGACCGACTTTAATACCGGAATTTCTAATTCCTAACATTTCAAGTGTTTAAATATAAGCATAATACATAATTCTTCAAAGTTTTAAGTCAAATATAGATATTATTCGGTTTGTTGACAATTTTAAGCGATCTTTGACCGATTTTGTCCAATTAATCGGGTTGTTGACCGATTTTAAGCTTATTTTGTTCGATTAATCGGTTTGTTGACCGATTTTAAGCAATCTTTGACCAAAACGATTAAATAGGCCGATTATGATAAATCAAGGCACTTAGTGAGCGATCAACGATTATGCGGGGATTAATCGGCCGCCTAGACCGATTTTTACAACAGAGAGTATAGGACCGATTGAGGAAAAGATGACCTCTTAGAAAAAGGCATACTAGGGCATTACTATAACATGGAAAACCCCAATAGAGACCGTCATGAGGAAGAAGGTGACGGTAATGAAGTCACGTAGGGGCACGACTTCGAGTCTAGCTACAAGACTCATAAATAAAGAAAAGTGCTTCGTGAGAGGCAACCCATGCTTAATTGTTTGCTTGTTTGTGTCGTATATGTTTTAAGTGATTGTTTATTCTCATTTTTAAATTTGTAAAAATGCTTTATTTTTCTTTAACCTCGCCTTAATTACATATAAAGGTATTTTACATAAGGGATAAGTGTAGGGAGGATTACACGCTTTCAAAAGAAACGTAAACATAAGAATTTCAATTATCTAAAAGATATATATGTGTGTTTGTTCGAGTCAAATGCTTGTATCGAGTCACAATGGATGTTTTGACGGACTTTTTCCAGATTCTAAAGATAAAAATTTCGAATTTTTTCTAGAAAATCGCACACCGCCTGTCAGATAACTTGACGTCGAGGAGGAGCGAAACAACATGCTAATTTTCTCGTTTTCGTGCTACTCATAAAATTTTTGGAATTTTTCGGTCTTAATTTTCCGTAAAATCAGAAACATTCATTCCACAAGCATTATATCCTAGTTTAGTAGAGTCTTGTATATATATATATTGTTACCACGATTTTACGCCAAGGTTTCGCTTTGTTTTCTTCAAGTGTGCAGTTTAATTTATCAAGAGGATACATAAGATGAGAAGGAGCTTTTTCACGCATAACATTCTTCTTGAAGAAAGATTTAACCTCTACTTCACACATGGATCCTACCGAGCTAATGAGGAAGTATTAATTTCTTTCATTTTAATTACCTTCTATTATCATAACTTTGATACTTTCGGGGAACATTGGGGACAATGTTCGGTTTAAGTAGGGAGGAAAATAAACGGAACTTTGAAACTATGCTTATCCTTGATTATTGCTTTGTCCAATTTCATTTGTGTAATAAACCATGAGAAAATGTAGGTTAAGGTAATTTTGGCACCAAATTTAAAAATTTTCATGACATACAGAGTGGGCCATTAGTCTTAATAAAGCGCCTCATGGATAGGAAATTGCATGACTAGCACAAAACCCTTTACCACCTAAATTCCACCCAAAATGCGAGGATCGCCTTAGATTAGTAGGAATTAAAGCATTCATCTTTAATGCTTAGAGTGTGAACCGTAGTATAATAGATTCTAGAACTTGTTTTGTGATGCATCCCGAGATCGCTAGTAAGACTACACTTGTGTAGTTAGGAATAACTAAATGATAAGAGGCATTAGGATAACCCTTGTTCGATACTCGTAATATAATTACTTCTTCCACATTGGTTGAGTAATTCCCCACACCCTATGCTTGTACTCATCTTTAGTACACGATACCCCTAGTTAACCCCTCCGAGCCTATCCTTTCGCGGTTCTCGTGATGTTTCGGTTTTCTGGAATATCAATAAAGAGCATTGTTTACAATCCACCCCCAAATTTACACCCAAACCGCCTTAGCCTACCTTGTATGCACTCACTTTTAGTGCATTACTGTTATCATACCAAACCCTTAGTTCAATTATCTAGTTGCTTGCATAAGTTGCTAAGTCGAGGCATATCCTTTGTACACAGTTTTGGGACGATAGGGACTCATGAGAAAAGTTAAAGTTTATGAAATGACGGGAAGGGAACGTTAAATTCAAATTCCCTTTATTTGCGTAATAATGTACTCTAAGTGTTTTGATCTTTTCAATTCGGGTCAAATTAGTGTTAGAGTAATAAAAACTCAAGTGTAGGGATGTGCCTATAAATCCATATTATTTTTATGTTATCGTAGAGGATGGTAGAGTAAAAGTGTATGAAAAAAAAATCGAAAAAAAAAGTGTTTAAAAAAAAAAAAATAAATAAATAAAAAATAAAAAAATGGGCTACCATCCTACATCTAAATTTAAATTTATGTTTGTTTGTTTCAGTTAAATAGAGTTTAGAGTGTCGAGTCTTGGCTTAGCAACGCCATTCTTCTCATGCTTGTAACATAAAGATTTTTGACTTGGCACCACTAAATCGCCTATCCCACCAAACCCTTTGTTTCCCTACCATAAGCCTAACATTACAACCCTTTAAAAGACCTCTTGGATAGTCTTTCCTAGGTGCTTACGCCAAAGCGATGGAGGTTTGATCTAGTCTCAAGCCTATGGTAATCTATGTACTAGAACCGTTAATGAGTGTTTATCTTCCATTTCCACTTTGATATATTTCATATACACCGAGAGATGCGAGTATCCAAACACCCTTGTGAGGTGCTAGTTGTTATGACTTTTGGTGGGCTTATATGTGTTCGAATTGCTCTAAACTAATGCTTCATGACCCCTAACTTATAAATTAATTGGCTAAAAGCATATTTGCTTGAGGACAAGCAAATACCAAGTGTAGGGATATTTGATAAGGATTTAAAAGGTACCATTTTGAGGGGTCATTTAAGCCCTTAATTGATCACTTTTGTATCTGTTACAACCTAATTTCATTCCTTTTCACTTTTTAGGTCTCTTGAAGGCAAATTGCTGGAATGACACTTTTCAAACGAAAAGGCGCGAATATACGAAGAAAATGGCCAAAGTCAAGAATCGAGACACTCGAACTCTCGAAACATAAGGCGACGGCGTCGCCAGTTATACTTGTGGACGGCCAGGAGACTTCTTGTGACGACTCGAGAGCCAAATTGCTTATTATCAAATGACGGCATCATGTTTTAAAAGAGTAGGGCGTCGCACTCGAATGACCTAGATTTGATCCGAGACGGCGTCGAGACTCAAGGCGACGGCGCACATGGACATAAAATAACGCCGTCGCGATGTTAACGCCGCTAAGACGAAACCCTAATGACGGCGACCGACGCGCCACAATTAAAGAGTGACGCCGTCGCGATTGTAACATTATATATAGACATCGAATTTTTAGTTTTCGTGTGTAGTTTTGTGGAGTAAAACCTAAACCGAACCAAGGTCGTTTTGTACAGATTTTAGGGTTCCATACCCTATTTTACATCAAGAAGTGTTTTACTTCATTAATTCAATTATGTCTTCAATTGATTGTGTGTATGCTTGCATGATTTCCATGTCCCGCTAATTTACTTGTGTGTTTGCTTAGGTAATATGAAACTTAGTTATTGAATATTGATTGGTTGTCTCTTATCTTAATTGTTATTGACCTAGTATTGCGGTAGGTCATCCGTTGTGTCATTAAAGCTTGATTAATTTTTGTGAACCTTAGCTTATAGTCACTAGTGGAATCGTAGGCTAAACATCCAAAGAGTACCTTAGAGTTAAGTTTATGAATTCTAGAGATTTTGTAGTCATTAACCTTTGGTAGCTTCAAAGAGTTAGGGATAAACGCATATCCTACGACCTTAGACATACAACGCGATTAAGAATAAGGACGTGAGAATTCAACCATCAATAGGAGATAACTAGGGAGTAATAAAACCTAAGTAAATACATTTTTAAACATCATACGAGCACACACCAATAGACATAGACTACCTCTAGCTTAGTTAATTAGATTAGATAATAGTAGAATTAATCGGTAGAAATACCAACTCCCAAATCCAAACCCCGAGATTCGTAATATAAATTTTCTAAAAACATAAAAGCTAAAAATAATCTTCCTCAACCCCAACCTTATCGTAGTAATTTCTCACCAGCATTCCTATTCCCCAGAGAACGATATCAATACCGTGGCTTACCCTAATACTACACTACAACGATTAGGTTCACCGCCTAGGTGTTATAAAACTTGCTCGACGAAAAGGAAGTTCCTTTGACCCCGAACAGCGTGTAAGCATATCGTATGAACAAAGTTCCTTATGCTTGGTGTAGGATCTATCATATATGCGGTGCGATGCACAAGGTCCGATGTGGCGTTTGCTCAAAACCCACTACCGGTATCAATGTAATCCGGTGAAATTCATCGATCGTTGTTAAACATATTCTCAAGTACCTTAGGGCTACAAGAGATATGTTCATAGTGTATGGGGAAATCCGTACATAACATGCATTACGTTACTACGATGCATCTCGAAAGTGTGACAAAGATGATACAAAGTCTCGCACGGGTTACATATTTGTCATCAATGGAGGTGTTGTGGATTGAAAGAGCAAGAAATGTATAACTCTTGCGATGTTTGCTACAAAAGTGAGTACATAGCGCCCCGAGGCTGCCATGGAAGTCGTTTGGATAAGGAAGTTTGTTTCGGGGCTTGGTGTCATGTCGTCGATTGAAAATCCTATTAAAGTATATTGTGACAATTCTGCTGCAATTACTTTTGCTCATGAACCTGGAGTCATGAAGGGCACCAGACACTATCCTAGACAATATCACTATGTTCGAGAGCAAGTCGAAATAGGTGAGATTGAGTTGCTCAAAGTTCACACAGATGATAACCTAGCATATCCTTTAACGAAGGCCTTACCTGGTGAAAAACTTAATCATTTGTCTGATAAGTTTGGACTTCCTTTAGCTAGTAGTTTCATGCATAGTTGTCAGGATCCCGATCCTGATCTTAGGATCTTACGATTTTACGATATTGCAAAGCAAAAACGATCCGGATCCTACATAGGATCTTTGCAAGCTTAAGATCTTATAGGATCCCGATCTTGACCATACGATCTTACGATCTAATCCGATCCGATCTTACTTTTCTCGATTACAAACTAAAAACCTACAAATTTATGGGTTGTTTGTTTGTAGAATTCAAAAACAACATGTTAATGTTTTTAAATATTTTATAATCATAATTTAGGACAACATTTATATGAAACATTCATAGTATTTTGTGGTTATAATGTATTAGAATTTGTAGATTTGTATAAAATTACATAAACTATTAAGAAATAACATTAGAGTAGGATCTTAAGATCCCGATCCGATCTACGATCACGATCTTGCAAAGACGAAAATGATCCCGGTAGGATCCCGATCTTGACAACCTTAATTCATGCCCATCCGTGACTAAGTATTTTAGATAAAAGGATATTGTAAACATTATTATTGAAATGAAATAAAGTATTTTTGTTATGTTTATTTTTTATTTATTATGATATTATCCTATATTTGCATGTTTAAATCCTTAAATAACTTAAGTTATTCTAAATAGTCCGTTGTCATTCAATAACATGGGAATGATATTGAATTAAGACAAATTTGAGTATTAGTTAGAATATACTTGAAAGTATATTGATGCGTAGCATGACTAATTTCGGATGATATTCAATAAATCGAGTATAGGACTTATCCCACCTACATGATGGTACTTTATGGATCTTAGTCATTAAGTACATCATGAATATTTATACTCGACTTGAGATACCGAGATATTTCATGGATGTAGTGCATTTCGAGAAGCAATCTAACGCTATACGAATCGGTAGTTATAAGGGTTGTTTTCGTAGTGTTGCGAAATTTATGAATTACGCTGTAGTCAAACGGGATTTGTTTCCTTCAAATTTATTTTGAAGTATAATAATGCCGGGCCCTCGTAGGGTTGTCAAGATGTTTGCATGGCCATGCCCAAAGTATTCTAGAATATGTTAAGAATTGGTAATCTTGATCAATCATATAAAGCGAGAAACAAAATAGTTAATTAAGAAATGAGTGAGATCCATATTCTTATTAACATGGTATTAGAAACAAAGGATGAATATGATGATGAATCATCAAATTGGTTTTCTCCGTAAAACCATACACGAGTTGTACCGGGGCATTGGCGTGTTGCTAGACGCTAACCAATGTCATTACACGCTTTGTAAACATATCCAAGTGGGGCTGAAATTTACATATTTATAAATACGTGAATGTCCTGGATTCGAACTCGTGACCACGGATTTCAAACATTACGAATGAGAATTAAAGTTAAATAATTAATTATAATTGATTACGATTAATTATTAAACAAAACTCGACTAACGATCGTTAAGTATTTAACGGAAAATAACTAACGACCGTTAAATGTAAAGAGAAGGACTTGTAGTGAAAAATCTTAAAATAGAAAAGATATAGGTATCCCTGGGCTTATGGTGGTTTAGCAATAGGGAGGGTTTCACAACCCAAACCCTAACGTGTTCCCAAAGAGTTTTGTAAATGATGCGAGTTTTATTGACTGTGTCTTAATATTTATAGTGTCTCGCTATACCTATGGTTCACCCTAATGCACTAACAGGCAGTGTGCCGGTCGTGTGTAGTGTAGTAAACGGTAAAGCCGAGGTCGTCCCAAGAGCTATGTCGCCGATAATTACTAAGTCTAATTGTCACGTAATATAAATGGTTTGATAGGGTTTTAATTAATTAAACTACGAATGCGTAATATAAAAGCAATTAAATGGTAGAAGGAAATCAATAGAGGAATAATGGTGCTAACCTAGTTAATCCTCCTAACTAGTAATGTTTACGCTCTACTTACTTCCAATTACTTGGTGGGGTCAAATTCGAGAGGACAACATTTGGTCAATTCGCCTAACCTATCGAAGAAATATGCCACCACAGAGAAATCGACGCACCGTCATAAGTCCCATTGTTTCGGTCCCCTAAGTCGAGTCATTAAGTACCGCTACATGCTAGATTCTAAATAGCGAGTGCCCGCCGTTAGGAACTTAGACACTACACCCACCCCCCCCAATTCTTAAGTTCATCCAAACGATAGGTGATCGCTTGGTCAAATCGCACAAGTAGAAAGGGTCGTCATTTGGTCATATCTTACCCTTCCCGTCTCGGTCCGCTCACCTAGGGTCAGTTGGTCATATCTCCTAGGCAATTGGCCTCACCGCCATTCAAAACTACCGAACCAGGGGTGACTACCAAAGATCTATGCATGCATACACTTAGAAATAATTATGCGGAAGTAAAGGTAAACGTAAACAAAACAATTAAGGAATCATAACTAGGCTAGCACCAAAGGGTGCTTAGTCATCATATTAATCATGTACATCAATTCAATATTCAAAGGTACGAAATACATGAATTGAAAGTAAAAGAAATAATAAACGCTAAAGCTTATCGTAATGGTGTGATTTCTCCTTGGAAACAACTCCGTATGCTTCCCTAGACCTTCCTTGAGTATTTTCCCACGTTCTCAAAGTATTGTATGTAGAATGGGATGATTAGAAATTCGAATTCGTGGGGTATTTATAGGTTGGTGCGGGTTACAGGCGTAACCAATAGATGAGTTACCAGAACCTTCTATTCCGTCCGTAAAAGCACTAGATCCGCTAGTTACGGCAGAACCTTATAAGTGGTTACGCCGTAGTCTTCAATAAACCCGTTACGTCGTAAGTGATTCAGTAGTTACGGCGTAAATATCAACGGCGTGGAACCTCTTTTGACCTAATGGAGTTACGTCGTAATCTTTGGAAGGAGTTACGCCGTAATCTCTTGAAGAGTTGGACTTCAGGGTCACGCAATAGTTACGGCGTAATGTGAGAGACGAGTTACACCGTAATCTCTTCAAAATAAGCATACTATGATAAATCCTTAGTAACGTTTCCATTTCCGCGTCTCTTTAGCTCCAATGCTCTCAATTTACCTAAAAGTGTAAAACAATGGAAAACAAGCGTAAATAACGAGCGTTAACGGGGGAAATTGACACTTAATATTCGTGACTATTTGATGTTATCAAATATCCCCCACTTGAACTCTACTTGCCCTCAAGTAGACCTTATTAGATAGATTCCTAAAAGATATCTCCCAAAACACGAAAAATATGAGTTTACAAATCCCTTATGCTAGAATAAAACAAAGCGAACACCTCGCGAAGGGAACAAACACTCAAATCTCTCAACTATTCTAAGTGTCAATTTCGGGTGATCACTCAATCGCACAACATAGCATGTATTCTATCATAAGCTTGGCGGTTACACAAATCTCCACCACTCGAGTTAAGGGCTAAACAATTCTCGAATGCAATATGGGTAGACACGACAAAGGTTAAGGGGTGACTCGACATTACTAACATGTCACGGCGAAGTGGACAAAATCAATGATACATGAGCAAATCCATGATCAAGACACCAAAGATTGCTCGCTGCATCACCTAGACATGCTTCATGACTAAAGGGTGGGATAAGACATGGGATTTATAATTGGTGTAAAATGAAAAACAAGCAGGTAGTCTATATCTATAACTAAGTCATCACCACTTACCGTCCGCCCAAAGTTCAAGTTTAGAAGTCTAGAGACCAGATCATTAAATGCAAGGTAGATGTGTCATTAGAGGACTTCGTGATGGGCACACTACCTTTTCTTCTTCAGTTGGTATTACTTCCAACTCCAATCTTCAAATGTAACCGAGGTGACCTCCTCGATACTAAACAATAAAGCTCATACTATAGTGCTTATAACATTGCACTTTACAAAATCATAACTATTTTTTTAATCATAATCGATAACATTACATCCCCCACTTGAGATGAATAAAGGGAATTCGGGGGGTCTTCAATGATCTTCATAATTGTTGTTGATGAAAGCGTGATTTCCAAACCTTTCCACTCGAACCTTGAACTTAGGCAAATGATGACTTCCCAATTACAAATAAAGACTACGGGGTAGGCTAAGGTATAAGGGTGTAACGAAACAATATATTGGGGTGACAAAATGAAAGGAATGGCTCGGAAGGGTGTATCTAGGGTATCTTGCACTAAAGGGAGTGCAACAAAGGGTTTCACATGAGGGTCGAAAAGTCGAGGTGACTAATCGATAGACTCACAATGGTAGGTGTTTGGGTGATAATCCTATAATATCGCCTTTCTAAAACCGAAAAGTCCAAATACATCAAGCTAACTCAACATACCTCGCTCTATCGTCTCGAAATGATGCAAAGGCCAAGTTCTAAAGTTTACAAGCTATCGACACACTCATAATTTGGTGGATTTGGGTAAAATATAGGAAACGGATAAGGCTAATCTCACCATGTAATATCAAGGGTTGTATGTGCTCGCTAAGGTCTAATCTAGTTAGGTTCGGAAAAACATGTCAAAATGTAAAAATGGCATAATTTTTCAAAATAAACTAGAAAATGAGGCGAAATAAAGTTCAAGAGATAATTCTACTCTGTCCCCCACTTGAATTGTACAAAGTCCCTTTTGTACTAGGCATTAAAATAAAGGTGAAGAGAAAGGTAGAATTAGAGCGAGAACTTTCCAAATTTGCTCCAAAAAGAAGAAGGCCCACGAGAAAGGATCGTGCCTTCGTTAAAGCGCCATGAGCAAACTTCAATCCACGAAATCACAATACCGACAAGCATAATTCTAAAAGAAAAATAAAATGAAAAACAAACCTAACTCACTTTTGTAGGAATCATCAGTTGCATTTAGCGAATGCAACAAGTTTTAAACCACTTGGTGTCCCAGTGGACGAGTGAAGTCTTGTGAGGGTTTACTGAGAACACACCTACAAAGTTCATTTAAAAACTAATACAAGGTTCTTGTGTTTTAAAATGAAAGAATTAAAGCAGAGGAGAGTTACGTCGTAACTCCAATAAGAGAGTTACCAGTAACTTGCAAAACTGGTATGAGCCGAGAAGCGAATGGTTACGGCAGTAACCAATCGAGATGGTATTACCGTAGTTGGTAATCGTCAAGAATTCATTGCTAAAATGTTGGTTACGGCGTAATCACCAAGATGAGTTCTGCCAGTAACTCGCTCGAATCAACAAATCGCACAAGAATTACTTCATTGTCTCCTGCAAAACGGTTAGAAAACACAAAACCCAACATAAAGGAAATAAAAACAAAAGAAAGGATAATTCGGGTTGTCTCTCGAAGAGAACTTTTCTTTATTAACGAGTCTTTAAGTTAGACTCGAGCGCGGGGCTCTATGGGGTCTTTGAGCTTGCCCACTTCTTGAATATCCTTCATCAAATTGTGCCTCATCCATGCAACATTAGAGGCGGTTTGGAGGTACTCAATGGTTTCGATCTTTCGGACTTTGTAGAATTTCTCCTCCGACCTAGGTGGTAGCGAGTGAATTCGTATTTTCTACTATAATAGGGGTGGTCTTTTGTAGGGTATCCCGGGGAGCTTGCACCTTCTTTGCTCGTAAGCTTCGTCATCGGGATCGCTGAACTCTTCATTTCCTTGCAACTCAAGGTAATCTAGCAACCCTTCGATATCATCGTCATCGAATCGCACTTTGAACCATTCTTCATCGAGCAAATTCTCCACCGGAACGTTTGCATTCTTCTTTATCATTACTCACCCGCTCTATATCCACGTCAATTGTTGTTTTACTTGTATTTTCGCTACTTTTGTCGTTATAATTTTCTTGATCCATGTATTCCTTCCAAATCTTATATTTTGTTAATGCATCCACATGCCCATGCTTAATTTTTACCCAACTATCAAACCCGTGTTGTCAATCCAAGGTAAACTTGTTCTCTCATTGTCATTGGTTGAGGACCAAAAGAATTCATCTTTTCCTAATCTTCCGAGTTGCTTCCACCATCACACATATCGTCATACGGGTTGCATGATGCCCATAAAATTTCCCGAGTTTTACTTTCTCGCACCGATGTTGCGTAGTTTTATGTTGTCGGTTTCATTTAAATGTTCTTCCGTGCGTAGTATATATTTATTAGCCTCGTCCGCTTCGAATGTGCTTCGCATAGTCATCTTTTAGCTTCATAAGAAGATTTGGATTGATCTTTGCATTCCCAAATTGAATTGCGTACCAATCTTTAAAGGCTAAATTACCGAATTTTATCCCGTGTCTTTCACGCTCATGAGGGCATGTCCATTCCTCCATTCTTTTATTGTCTCCTCCATTACAATACTCGTGAAAAGGGCTGCATGTAGGCCATGCCCTTGTGGTTTCTTCATCAGTAATGGCGATAGGAGTACACCAGTGAGTGATAAGTGGCTCTTCTTCATCACCAAGGGAGAGTTCCTCGAGTTTTTCCGATTCGTCTAAGTCGAGGAATTTTTACGCCCATGTATCCGATTCTGTTATGGCGAGATTCTTAATTCTGGCGTAATTCATTAGAGTCGTATTCCTCGAGATTCATCACAATTCCGTTGTCATTTGTCAAACATGAGGTTATCTGGTAACTCATTAGGTATGTTATGACGTAACTCGGATCGTTGATGAAATCGTCCCTAAACTCGTATCACCGGCACGAACCTTGAGTTATTATCAGAAAATTACCTTACATTCCATAGTCGGTCTAGACCTTCGTGTTTATCGTTATTCCTTCTTACTTTTTCACGAGCTTTATCACCATGGATTCAAGGTTTTTAAGAGTTGAGTCGTGTTTGGAAATGTTTCTATCGGTGTTTTCACGGAATTCCTTCAACCATTCATCTTGCTCCTTTTGTTTTGGGTGAATTTTCCGAAATTTATTAATTGTTTCTTCAAGATCGGGCTTTCTTTCTCCATAAGGCCCACGGTTGTAATTACTACGATACCCATTTCGATTGTCACCGTAAAAGGTCGATTTTCTCCATACTTAGCTTCTTCGAATTCCTCTTCGTCCATATGAGGACAATTTTTCGTAAGATGTCCTCCTCCATGACTTTCACACCCCACTTGAATGGCATGAACGGTTTCCGACTTTCAAAGATATCTCGTCGAGGCTTTCAATTTTACTAGCGATTACGACAATTTCACGAAACTTCCACCTTGGTTTCTTTTACTTCCACCGTCGTGCCATTTTTGAGAATGGTCCGCCATTTTTGAATGGCTTCAATTGCCGTAGTAGGAGTCATATTCGGATAGGTCCTTGATAATCCGTAATCATCTCGTAGTTACATTATTCCTTTGTAAAAATATTGACCTTCTGGTTATTAAGATCATTGGTAGGACACTTATAAAGAAGATCGTTGTATCTCGTCCCAAGCTTGATACAAAGTTTCGTCGTCTTCTTGTTTGAAATTGTGGATCTCAAGAGTTGATTAGAAATTTTGATGGTGGGCAATATCTTTGGATAAAGTGTTTCTTAAGTAGCGCCCAAGTATTAACCCTGCGGCAATCTTTCGATCCATCTTCTTGCGCTCCGGTTAGAGTCATAGGAAGACCACGAGCATAACAAACATCATGAGACACGCCGGAATGTTGAAAAGGCTAGCGATGAATAGGACATTTTCAACGTGCTCATATGCGTCTTCGTCCTGCTTCTGAAAAATGGTTAGCGAAGCTCCTCATAAATTGGTCTTTAATCTCAAACGAACATCCGTCCGATTGTCGCTCTTCGAGACCCGACCCTTGATCGGCTCTAGTCAGCGCCAAGTATTCCTCAAGAGTGAGGTCATCGATATTAACCACTTCCATGGTACCGAAAACTTGAAATATGATCGTGAAAAGTTTAAATATGAAATGAAAGACTTAATATTAATCGTAATATAGCTCCCGTGGGCGCCAAAAACTTGATGCGTGTTTCTTGACTGTGTCTTAATATTTATATTGTCTCGCTATACCTATGGTCTACCCTAATGCACTAACAGGCGGTGTGCCGGTCGTGTGTAGTGTAGTAAATGGTAAAGTCGAGGTCGTCCCAAGAGCTATGTGTGTCGAATAATTACTAAGTCTAATTGTCACATAATATAAATGGTTTGATAGGGTTTTAATTAATTAAACTACGAATGCGTAATATAAAAGCAATTAAATGGTGAAGGAAATCAATAAAGGAATAGTGGTGCTAACCTAGTTAATCCTCCTAACTAGTAATGTTTACGTCTACTTACTTTCAATTACTTTAGGTGGGGTCAAATTCGAGAGGACGACATTTGGTCAATTCGCCATAACCTATCGGCAAAGATGCCACCACAGAGAAATCAAAGCACCGTCATAAGTCATGTTGTTCCCGGTCCCTAAGCCGAGTCATTAAGTCTGACTACATGCTAGATTCTAAATAATGGCGCCCGGCCGTTAGGAACTTAGACACTACACCCCAATTCTTAAGTTCATCCAAGCGATAGGTGATCGGTTGGTCAAATCGCACAAGTAGAAAGGGTCGTCATTTGGTCATATCTTACCCTTCCTGTCTCGATCCGCTCACCTAGGGTCGGTTGGTCATATCTCCTAGGCAATTGGCCTCTACCGCCATTCAAAACTACGGAACCGGGGTGACTACCAAAGAACTATGCATGCATACACTTAGAAATAATTGTACGAAGTAAAGGTAAACGTAAACAAAACAATTAAGGAATCATAACTAGGCTAGTACCAAAGGGTGCTTAGCTCATATTAATCATGCACATCAATTCAATATTCAAAGGTACGAAATACATGAATTGAAAGTAAAAGAAATAATAAACTCTAAAGCTTATCGTAATGGTGTGACTCCATCCTTGGAAACGACTTTGTATGCTTCCTAGACCTTCCTTGAGTATTTTCCACGTTCTCGTAGTATTGTGTGTGGAATGAGATGATTAGAAATCTTTGGAATTCGTGGGGTATTTATAGGCGGTCCGGGTTACGCGTAACCAATAGATGAGTTATGCCGTAACCTTCTATTCCGTCGTAAAAGCACTAGATCGCTAGTTACGGCGTAACCTTATAAGTGGTTCTGCCGTAGTCTTCAATAAACACGTTACGTCGTAAGTGATGCGATGAGTTACTGCTGAAGTATCGGCGATGGAACCTCTTTTGACCTAATGGAGTTACGTCGTAATCTTTGGAAGGAGTTACGCCGTAATCTCTTGATTAGTTGGACTTCAGGGTCACACAATAGTTACGGCGTAATGTGAGAGACGAGTTACGCCGTAATCTCTTCAAAATAAGCATACTGTGATAAATCCTTAGTAACGTTTCCATTTCCGCGTCTCTTTTGCTCCAATGCTCGCAATTTACCTGAAAGTGTAAAACAATGGAAAACAAGCGTAAATAACGAGCATTAATGATGAGTGTCTAAATACTCATCATTTTTGTACCATTTAAACTGCAAAAACATCTGAAACACTCGAAATGCATCAAAATGATAAAAATATCACAAATAAGTGTTTTATGTGTTTTAAATGCAAAAATATCAAAATCTGGTGAAAACGATATCAAGTTTGCATAATTGGCGCTTTAGTCCCCAAGTTTCAAAAGTTGTCAAAAGCGGTCCACTGTAAAACAAAATAAAGAAAAATGGTATTCAAGGTCCCTAAATATTCTAAGTTGTCAAAATGGTCCTTGAATAAATCTTTTGTCAAATGGCGAGAAAGGTCTCAAGTTTTGAAATTATCACAAATAGTCCTTGGAAAATTGAAAATGTCAAAGCGGTCCTTGTACTATTAAAGTTTGTCGGTTTTAGTCCTTGTGACAACTTTGGAATAATGGCGATTGGTCCTTCAAGATTTCGAATTACAAGTCAAGTCCTTGTCATTTAATATTAAAACAAGCCTTGTCAAAACACCTCGACCCCGCCACTTATACCATTGTGACCCTGACCCTTTCTTTTTGACCGCTGGTCAAACAAAGTCAAAAGCCGCAAAACCCGCCCACCACTGTTTATCCTTCCACATGTTGCTCGCAACCACTTGCAACAGACCCTCTCCCATCACCTTCCTCCCTCATCATCACCACTACCCACCTTTCCCTCCCTCATCATCACCACTACCCACCTTTCCCACCACAATAAATGCCACCCCTAGTTCTTTGAAACACGAGCCACGGGTCAAATAGCCATTTCCGCCAAAATGATCAAATGGCCAAGATCAATTCTACGCATCCAATGGCTACAAATGTTGATGGGATTTGATCGGGAGGACACGTGGAAGCTTTGTGAGTATAAAGAGAGAGAGGAAGCAAGAGATGAGGTAGTTAGTTTTTTAAATTCATGTATGTCGTTTTAAGATTATGTTTTAATTAAGCTCTTAAGTTGTAATCCTTTGTTTCATTAAACCAAATTCAAGTAGTACTATCATTGTAATGTGTTTTTAATTAGTAATTCAAGATTGTGTTAAGATTTCAAGTTTCAAGTTCTTGTTTCAAATTTCAATCTTAAATGTACATCCAAGCTTCAACAAGCTTATTTTAAGTTCAAATAAGCTCATTGAAGCTTTTATAGCTTTAGTGAGCTTATCAAGCGTGCAAGCAATATTTGTCCTTGGTCAACAAAAGTCAATGAAGCTCATTTGGTCATGGAAATGGTTTATGGGTCGATGCAGAGTGGAAATGGGTTGGATTTGATATAGAATAGCATAGTGTGGGTTTGGTTCAAGCGCAATTATAGGTGGGACACTTGTGAGTTTAATCTCATTTTCATTTTTTTTACTCAGTGTGCAGTTTGTGTTTGTGTTTGAATTTGTGGTCATCAAATAGTTTAAACATGCTTAATTAATGATAATTAGGATGTTAGATTTAGTTTAATTAGTGGAATAAGTTAAATCAGTAATTGGCTTAGATTAAAAGTTCATATCAGTGTCTAAAGTAGTGTTTGGATCAGTAGCATAATAAGGCTTGAGCCTTGGTTTTTGCTTAAATCACCTATGTAATCTCAATTAGTGTCACTAGAATCATATCATCAAAACTTGCTTCGCTTAAGCTTAAACTCAAACTCATTTTGAATCTGCTCTTATGGTTTAAATTGTTTGAATCGCTTAGCACAAATGAGTATTTGTGTTTAGAATACATAGAACTAGCTTGCATTGGGTTTAATTCATCTTAATACATCAACATCGGTCTAATAAATTGGATCAAAGTTCATAAAGTCAAGTTTCAAAATCATCAAAAGTCAAATATACTTGAAAAGTCAGTTTTAACCCAACCTAAAGTGATTTTTCATAGCTTCATTATTGGGTCAATCTCATTGAAACTTAGGACTTTAAAACTTCAACTGGTCTATTTCCTTATTGTCATTTTTGTAGAATTTTAGAAATTTTGTAAAAGCTTCAAATAAGCTCATCAAGCAGGGCTTATTTGCCCTGCTCACACAACTCAGTCAATACTGAGTTTTCTCAGTATATTGGTGCCATAAGATAACTTTTCTGTGATCACCGGTTGTCTTAATTAAGCATGTTCAAAAATGAATTTGTGGTCATCAAATAGTTTAAACATGCTTAATTAATGATAATTAGGATGTTAGATTTAGTTTAGTTAGTGGAATAAGTTAAATCGATGGTGGCTTAGATTAAAAGTTCATATCGGTGTCAAAGTAGTGTTTGGATCTCAGAGCATAATAAGGCTTGAGCCTTGGTTTTGCTTAAATCCCGCCTATTTAATCTCAATTAGTGTCACTAGAATCATATCATCAAAACTTGCTTCGCTTAAGCTTAAAGTCAAACTCATTTTGAACTGCTCTTATGGTTTAAATTGTTTGAATCGGTTAGCACAAATGAGTATTTGTGTTTAGAATACATAGAACTAACTTGCATTGGGTTTAATTCATCTTAATACATCAACACCGGTCTAATAAATTGGATCAAAGTTCATAAAGTCAAGTTTCAAAATCATCAAAAGTCGAATATACTTGAAAAGTCGGTTTAACCCAACCTAAAGTGATTTTCAAAGCTTCATTATTGGGTCAATCTCATTGAAACTTAGGACTTTAAAACTTCAACTGGTCTATTTCCTTATTGTCATTTTGTAGAATTTTAGAAATTTTGTAAAAGCTTCAAAAGCTCATCAAGGTGGCTTATTTGCCTCGCTCACATGTTTCATCAATACTTGAGTTTTCTCGATATATTGCGAGCTTGCAACAAGCTCATAAAAACTTGCTCAAGGCTGATCTTTGGTTTACAATTTGCCAACCGGTCTTCTTTAGTCCCCAATATCTCGCTTTTCCAATTTCCGACTTATGTGAGTGCTTATTTTCCATTCAAGTAGACTAAAAACTGTTTTAGCATAAAGTTCAAATCATCCAATCAATAGCGATTGTGTAATTTATAAGTTAAGAGTAGTTGTAATTTGTTGTTTTAGAGTACTTATAGCTTATTAGAGCATCCGTAATGTGCTTTGGTACCGTTTGGTACCTTGTGTTATTCAAGTACTTATTACATAAGCACTTACAATTGCAGCTTGCATTTTCCTTCACACAAGCCCATGTTTTTCTATTTTCTTAGATTCGATAGATTAAATTAGACGTTTCCTGAAATTTTCATAATTTTCCAACACTGTTTGCTATTTTCTTAATTAAAAGCAGTTTTTAGGTAAGTTTAATTAGCTTTTAATACAATTAAATCGAAAAAGTTCAAAAAATAATTTTCATTTTTCTTAGGTTAAGATAAATATAAAAGTAAAAATTATTTTTCCATATTTTTCTTAGTTTAATTTGTAATTTTTAGTAATTTAATTAGTTTTAAATAGCTTAAAATTCATAAAAAATAGAAAAATAATCAGAAAAATATAAAAATAGTTTTGAAAATTCTCTTTTGTTATTTTAGATTTTTCCAAGTCATAATTTTATTTTTCAAGCTTTATTTCATATTATCTTGTATTTTAGGGTATAATTAAATAGTTAAAAATAGTTTTTAATTAATAATAATTAGATAAATAGTTATAAAAATAATTTTCTTTTTCTTAAAATTTTCTTTTATCATTAGATTTGTAAAAATATCATTTTCATATTTTTAGGATTAATCTTGCTTCGGTTTCACATTTTCTTGTGTGCGTCGCGTAGTTTTTAATTTAAGTTTTATAAAAGAAAAAGGAAAAATCAAAACATCGGTTTAAAATTAGTGATAGCGTTTATTTAAGATAGTTTATCTTTTAATTTCCTTTAATTTGCATTTAAGCCCTGTAATTTACAAAACTTTTCTTTAGGTATAAATAAACTCAAAATCCTTACCGATCACTATCCTTAGTGATTATTCGACATCGATTGTGTTAAACACGGTCATCCTCGTGGGACTTAACGACCGAGAATCCTTGTATTCTCCTGATCTAAATTGCATTTGGTGTGTGAGTCGTTTTAATTTTCTTACGGTTAGCCATTCACGAGTGGCTAGCTTGCGTGAGATAACTTGACGGTTTTGCACCAATCAAATTTTGGCGCCACGCCGGGAGGTCAGAAGCGTGTTCTAAACATTTTTCGGACCGTACTTGCACATATACCACCTTTTGTAAAAGCAGTTTTTGTAAAGTTATAACAAAATCAAAAGTTCATTAACACTTTTCCTAAAGTGTTAAAAACACCAAACAAAATATAAAACAACAAAACAATCGTAACGTTTTCTAGCTTGTGTTTCCTTTAAGGTGATTCTTACAAAATACGATTTGGTTAAGCGAGGCGATACCAAAAATATTGTCCAAAGTTTTTAAACCATCGGCCAAATCTATACCTACGTCTTTTCGGTGGTACTTAATATATACATAAAAATCAACCACCGCAAATCAAGGCGACACCTACTAACGGGGTGTGACCATAATAAGTTCCCGAACAATGATTTAAAACTTGCCTTTGTGTCCTTGTGATTTGGTGTACCTTTTTCAAAGAAGCCATTTCATTTGTGATTATTGGTTAAGTTCACTTGTCGTTTTGCCTCGCATTTGTTTTGAAAACGATTTTTATACTTAGTGCATGCGCACTCGTTCTTCCGCCTACAAGTCCACTTTCGAACTTGGAAAGATTCCTCGTGAGAGACGCTACGCTCCTTCACCGTGATGAGGAACTTACCACCACCACCACCGCCGTAATGGCGGAAAACAAGCCGATGAATGAGCTTCTCCAAGCACCCATGAGGGTTACGAAGATGCTATTGTTGTCCCACCATCGTGGGCGATACTTTTGAGCTCAAAACCGGGTTGCTTAATCTTGTAACCCAAAGCCAATTCTATGGTTTTGAGCGGGATGATCCTCATGCACACATTCGATGGTTTAACAAGATTGCATCTACCATCAAATACAAGAATGTCCCACATGAAGCAATTAAGCTTCTTCTGCTCCCATTTTCTCTAGAGGACAAGCCGGAATTGGCTTGGGAAACAACCCCTCGTTCCATTGAGACATGGGAAGATCTAGTCACAAAGTTCGTTAACAGTTCTATCCTCCATCCCGAACTACAAGTCTTAAGAATGAGATAATGAAATTCTCTCAAAGATTTGATGAATCATTCGGGAGGCATGGGATCGTTACAAAGAATTGCTCCGTAAGTGTCCGCATCATGTTTTTCCGAGTTAATGCAAATGGATACTTTCTACAATGGTCGAACCGGACTAATCAAGACTCTCTAAATGCCTCCATGGGAGGTAATTTCTTGAGCAAGACCACAAAAGAAGCCTTGCAAATCATTGAAAACAAGTCCTGTGTCCGCCCTTTCCGCACAAAGACATATCGAGACTCGGTCTAATGATGGACCTTCTACTTCATCTCCGTGAGTACATCTAGCACCGATGCTAAGATTGACAAACTCACGAGACATTGTTCGAGCTTTGGTTCTTGCTAACCAAAGAAAGTCACTTTCACACGACACCATCATATGGTGAAGTGAAGAAAGTTGAAGTTTGTGTTACTTGTGGTGGTCCTCATGCATACTACAATCAGATCGCCACCGATGGTAGTCCTTTTGAAGCCAATGCTATAGCGGTACTTCAAATCAAGGAGGTAATCAATACCGTCCTCAAAATGAACCAAACTACCGTGCTAACACTTATCGAGCACCACCGGTTTTAACGAGAATCCTAACCAAATCGAAACCAACCTAGAATGAACCAAGGTTATCAAAACCAAGGTAATTTCTATCCCGGACCAAATCAAGGTTTCCAACATCAAGGAAATCTTAATCAAAACACTTTCAATCGGGGAATCAATTTCGGAAATATGAATCCTAATCAAGGGAATTCGGCTATAATCGGAACATACGGCCTCAAATTATCCCTCCACCTCCTCCCGTGTCAACATCGATGAGCTTTTAAAGCAATTCATGAAGACTCAAGAAGAGACAAACAGGTTGTTGGTCGGTCGGATCGTTGAATTAAAGAAATCTTTAAATGATCGACCCTCGGGCTCGGTACTTTACCTAGCAACACGATCGCTAATCCGAGGGGCGATGCAAAGGCGATCACAACCGAAGTGGTACTTCATATGATGGACCCGCTATTCCTACTACCTCTTCTTCTTCTCTCCCGAAGGTAGTGGAAAGTGAACCCGGCGACAAAGGACAAGGAACTTCCTACTAATAACAGAGGTACCAAGAATGTCCATCCTCGGGTTGTCCGAAACCCAAATCCAATCCAGAGTTGTTTTGAACCTCCTGTAGCTCCATTGAAAATACCAAATCCAAAACTTCTATTCCTTACCCATCACGTTTACATGAGCAAAGCTCCGCGAGAAAGCCAATCAACAAATGGAAAAATTCTTTCAAATTTTCCAAGAACTTCATTTTGACATAAGCTTGAGGATGCTATCATGTTGATGCCCAAGTTTGCATCAACTCTCAAACACATGTTAAGCAACAAGGAAAAGGTGTTTGAAATGGCTAAAACTACTCGACGAGAACCGCTCTGCGGTTATCTTGAAAAAGCTTCCCGAGAAGCTTGGAGATCCCGGAAAGTTCCTCTTACCTTGTGTATTTCCGTGAATGGTTGAATGCTTTGCCTTAGCCGATCTTGGTGCAAGCATAAACACGATGCCTCATTCATTATGGAAGAAACTTTCTCTTCCGGACCTTACTCCTACATGCATGACTCTCGAGCTTGCGGATCGTACAATATCCCGTCCTCTTGGAATTGCCGAGGACGTATTTGTAAAGTAGGAAAGTTCCATTTTCCGGTGACTTTGTAGTTGTTGATTTCGATCTTGATCCACGGGTTCCTCTCATTGTTGGAAGAGGATTCACGAGAACGGGCCGTGCTCTCATTGATGTATTTGAGCAAGAAATCACATTACGTGTTGGTAATGAAGTCACACCTTTAACCTTGATCAAACTTGAGGTACTCCGCAAACTATGATTACGAGTCGGTTAACCGAATAGATATCATTGATGTTGCTACGAAGAGTACTCTCGAAGTTCTTGGTTATTCTCATAATTACGTGAGTGGGGATCCCACCACATCTTCTCAACCTATCATAGCCAATTCTACTCCTTCTCTCACTCCGTTTGAGGCGACTTCATCTTGGAAGAGATTGAAGCATACTTGGCTAGTGATTACATTCCATGGGAAATTGATCACGCTCCAATTGACATCGAGGGGACATACTTCTCATTGAGAAATTGCTTAAAATGATCACTCATCAACCCTCACACTAGTGATGCAATTCGGAAGAGATTAATCACCATGAGATTAATCCGGAGGAGATATTCTTATTCTTGAGAAGTTGTTAAATCGGGACACTTCTCCTCCACTCCCTCCCGCCGAGCTTCATAACAAGGAAGTCAAGTCGGTTGAGAAAAAAGAATTTCAAGTCGAACTTAGGACTTACCGCCTCATCTCGAGTATGCATTTCTTGAGGGTGATGATAAATTACCGTCATTATTTCTCGAGATTTGAGTAAAGATGAAAAGTCGCTCTCATAAATATCTTGAAGTCACACAAGCAAGCAATTGCTTGGAAACTCTCCGACATTAAGGGTATCAACCACGAATTTTGTACTCACAAAGTCTTGATGGAGGATGACTTCAAACCGACCGTTCAACATCGAGAGAAGGGTGAATCCAAAAATCCATGATGTTATCAAACAGGAGGTTATCAAACTTCTTGATGCAGGATTGATTTACCCAATCTCAGATAGTCCTTGGGTTAGCCCTATTCACTGTGTTCCAAAAAAGGGTGGCATAACTGTTGTCACAAATGAAGATAACGAGTTAATTCCAACTCGATTGGTTACGGGATGGCGTGTGTGTATTGACTATCGCAAGTTAAACGAAGCCACCCGTAAAGACCATTTTCCTCTACCCTTCATGGACCAAATGCTTGAGAGATTAGCAGGGAATGAGTACTATTGTTTCCTTGATGGTTTCTCGGGTTACTTTCAGATCCCCATTGATCCACAGGATCAAGAGAAAACCACATTCACCTGCCCATACGGAACTTTTGCCTACAAACGTATGCCTTTTGGCCTATGTAACGCTCCTGGCACGTTCCAACGATGTATGATGGCCATATTCCACGACATGATCGGGAAACAATGAAGGTGTTTATGGATGACTTCTCGGTCATTGGGGACTCATTTCGGACATGTCTCTCCCATTTAGATAAAATGCTCAAAGGTGTGAAGACACCAATCTTTGTCTAAATTGGGAGAAGAGCCACTTTATGGTCAAAGAAGGCATAGTCCTTGGCCATAAGATTTCAAAAACGGATTGAGGTAGATAGAGCAAAAGTTGATGTTATTGCTAAAGCGACTCATCCTACTACCGTCAAAGGTATTAGGAGTTTTCTAGGTCATGCCGGGTTCTATCGTAGATTCATAAAGATTTCTCTAAAATCGCTCGGCCTATGACCCATCTTCTTGAAAAAGAAGCTCCTTTTATCTTCTCTCACGAGTGCATCGAAGCTTTTGAAACACTAAAGAAAAAGCTTACGGAAGCACCCATTCTAGTTGCCCCGATCGGATTTACCCTTTGAGCTCATGTGCGATGCAAGTGATTTTGCTATCGGTGCGGTCTTGGGGCAACGAAAAACCAAACATTTTCACCTATCCACTACGCAAGTAAAACTATGATCAAGCTCAAACCCATTACACCACTACGGAGAAAGAATTATTAGGCATGGTGTATGCGTTTGAAATTTCGCCATACCTTATATTGACCAAATGCGTGGTGTATACGGATCACTCGGCTCTCAAATATATCTTTGCAAAACAAGATGCAAAGCGAGATTGCTCAGTTGGGTTCTCCTCCCGCAAGAATTTGATATCATTATACGTGATAAAAAGGAGCGAGAACACAGTCACGATCATCTGTCCGATTAGAGAACCCTCACCAAGATGTTTTCGAGAAAAAAATAAATGAAACATTTCCTCTTGAGACACTCAATGCGGTTTCTTTTCATGGAAACTCTTCTACCCCATGGTTTCTTGACTTCGCAAATTACCATGCGGGTAACTTCATAGTGAAAGGGATGTCGTCCCAGCGAAAAACAAATTCTTTAAAGATGTTAAACATTACTTACGGGACGACCCTACTTATTCAAAATCATGCGGATCAAGTCATTCGACGGTGTGTTTATGGACAAGAAGCTCTTGACATTCTCAAAGCTTGCCATCTTTGGACCCAACGGGGCCATCATAGTCCCAACTACACCGCCAAGAAGGTGTTTGATTCGGATTCTATTGGCCCACGATTTATAAGGATGCCCACGAGTTTGTCAAAACACAGACGCTTGTCAACGTCACGAGAATATCTCATAAAGAAATGAAATGCCATAAAACGCCATTCAAGTGTGTGAGATTTTGACATCCGGGGCATTGACTTTATGGGGCCATTTCCTTCTTCTCGCAGATAATAAGTACATACTGGTGGCGTTGACTACTTGTCAAAATGGGTCAAGCTAAGGCTTTACCTACCAACGATGCCCGAGTTGTCGTGAAATTCTTGAAATCTCTTTTGCTAGGTTTGGAACTCCACGAGCCATAATCGGTGATCGTAGTACGCATTTCGCAATGACCGGTTTGAAAAGTCATGCGAAGTATGGTGTAACTCACCGTCTCTCTCGCGTATCACCCCGAACAAGTGGGCAAGTGGAAGTTTCAACCGGGGATTAAAGAATTCGAGAGGGCGGTTGGCGAAAACCGTGCCTCTTGGTCGGATAAGCTAGATGACGCACTATGGGCCTTCCGTACAGCCTATAAAACACCCATCGGTGTACTCCATACAAGCTTGTATACGGAAGGCATGTCATCTGTAGGTTGAGCTTGAGCACAAGGCATCTTGGGCCTTGAAGCATGCCAACTTCGATATTCGACGGTGGTGATCACGAAAAGTTCAAATGAATGAATTAAATGAACTCGTGATCAAGCATACGAGAACTCTTTGATCTACAAAGAAAAGACAAAGAAGATTCATGACTCTAAAATCAAGAACCGCGTTTTCAACGTTGGTGATCGAGTCCTTCTTTTCAATTCAAGATTGAAGATTTTCTCGGAAAGCTTAAATCCGTTGGTGCGGTCCATTTACTATCACTAAGGTTTATCCTTATGGCACCATTGAGTTATCTCAACCCGATGGTCAAAACTCTAAAGTGAATGGTCATCGATTGAAGCATTATTTTGGAGAGGACATTCCTCCCGTGATTGTCCGGATCTACAAACTTTCCCCATGAACCAATGAATGCGGGATCGAGTCAAGCTAGCGACTCGGGAATCAAAAACAGAGCATGCTACATGGGTTTTCACCGTGTGTTCCACCCTAGTGTGGGGAGTTGCCCCATTGTTGTATATAAGAAATAACACTTTAAAAAAAAAAAAAAAAAAAAAAAAAAAAAAATCTTGCTAAAATAATGGCCGTAGTATTTCCCTTTTCGTTCTATGTTTCGGCATAACTGCGGTACTTTGAATATTGAGGGCAATATTCATTTCTAGTGTGGGGAATTCTCACGAATTTTATCATGTAATTATACCGCCTATTTCCCCATTTTTGCCAAAATTTTTTTTTTGGAGTAAGTGTTTTCACTTACTCATCTTATAGTTATCGATCCGTCTTGTCTAATAAACAAAAGGATTGGCTAATCCAGAGCAAACGGCTCTTGGTAAAGATATCTCAAATCCGTTGACTGCTTGCAATTTGCCCAAAATTGTATGGTATTCACTCACCATATCCTTAAAAGTGAAGAGTTTGCTAGCCCATAAGTTTATGGCTTGTGGTAAAGGCGATTGGAAAACCATAATTGGTAATCACTCACCAAAGATATTTTATCTAAGATTTGGCTAGTCCGAAGCAAGCGGCTTACGTAAAGACAAATCAAATCCGATGAAAGTCGGTGATTTGCTCAAAATCATTTGGTTATCGATGTACCAAGGTTCTTACTTGAACTGAAACATTTGGCTACTCCGAGTAATGGCTTTTGGTAAAGAGATTGAAATCCATTAATTTTTCTCAAAACATTGCTAGGGACTAGCAATATCTTAGTGTGGGGATTGATGAGTGTCAAATACTCATCATTTTGTACCATTTAAACCGCAAAACATCCGAAAACACTCGAAATGCATCAAAATGATAAAAATATCACAAATAAGTGTTTTATGTGTTTTAAATGCAAAATATCAAAATCGGTGAAAAAGCGTATCAAGTTTGCATAATTGGCGCTTTAGTCCCCAAGTTTCAAAAGTTGTCAAAAGCAATCCACGGTAAAACAAAATAAAGAAAAATGTTATTCAAGGTCCACTAAATATTCTAAGTTGTCAAAATGGTCCTTGAATAAATCTTTTGTCAAATGGCGAAAAAGGTCCTCAAGTTTTGAAATTGTCACAAATAGTCCTTGGAAAATTGAAAATGTCAAAAGCGGTCCTTGTACTATTAAAGTTTGTCGGTTTTAGTCCTTGTGACAACTTTGGAATAATGGCGAATTGGTCCTTAAAGATTTGAATTACAAGTCAAGTCCTTGTCATTTAATATTAAAACAAGCCTTGTCAAAACACCTTTGACCCACGCCACTTATACCATTGTGACCCTTGACCCTTTCTTTTGGACCGCTGGTCAAACAAAGTCAAAAGCGCAAAACCCGCCCACCATTGTTTATCCCTTCCACATGTCGCTCGCAACCACTTGCCAACACGACCTCTCCCATCACCTTTCCTCCCTCATCATCACCACTACCCACCTTTCCTCCCTCATCATCACCACTACCCACCTTTCCCACCACAATAAATGCCACCCCTAGTTCTTTGAAACACGAGCCACGGGTCAAATAGCCATTTCCGCCAAAATGATCAAATGGCCAAGATCAATTCTCGCATCCAATGGCTACAAATGTTGATGGGATTTGATCAGAGGACACGTGGAAGCTTTGTGAGTATAAAGAGAAGAGGAAGCAAGAGATGAGGGTAGTTAGTTTTTTTAAATTCATGTATGTCGTTTTTAAGATTATGTTTTAATTAAGCTCTTAAGTTGTAATCCTTTGTTTCATTAAACCAAATTCAAGTAGTACTATCATTGTAATGTGTTTTAATTAGTAATTCAAGATTGTGTTAAGATTTCAAGTTTCAAGTTCTTGTTTCAAATTTCAATCTTAAACTGTTACATCCAAGCTTCAACAAGCTTATTTTTAAGTTCAAATAAGCTCATTGAAGCTTCTTATAACTTTAGTGAGCTTATCAAGCAGTGCAAGCAATATTTGTCCTTGGTCAACAAAAGTCAATGAAGCTCATTTGGTCATGGAAATGGTTTATGGGTGATCAGAGTGGAAATGGGTTGGATTTGATATAGAATAGCATAGTGTGGGTTTGGTTCAAGCTGCAATTATAATTTGGGACACTTGTGAGTTTAATCTCATTTTCATTTTTTTACTCGATTATGCGGTTTGTGTTTGTGTTTGAATTTGTGGTCATCAAATAGTTTAAACATGCTTAATTAATGATAATTAGGATGTTAGATTTAGTTTAATTAGTGGAATAAGTTAAATCGATGGTGGCTTAGATTAAAAGTTCATATCGTGTCTAAAGTAGTGTTTGGATCGGTAGCATAATAAGGCTTGAGCCTTGGTTTTGCTTAAATCTCACTGTGTAATCTCAATTAGTGTCACTAGAATCATATCATCAAAAACTTGCTTCGCTTAAGCTTAAAGTCAAACTCATTTTTAATCTGTTCTTATGGTTTAAATTGTTTGAATCGTTAGCACAAATGAGTATTGGTGTTTAGAATACATAGAACTAGCTTGCATTGGGTTTAATTCATCTTAATACATCAACATCGCCTAACAAATTGGATCAAAGTTCATAAAAGTCAAGTTTCAAAATCATCAAAAGTCAAATATACTTGAAAAGTCGGTTTTAACCCAACCTAAAGTGATTTTTCAAAGCTTCATTATTGGGTCAATCTCATTGAAACTTAGGACTTTAAAACTTCAACCGGTCTATTTCCTTATTGTCATTTTTCTAGAATTTTAGAAATTTTGTAAAAGCTTCAAAAACTCATCAAGCGGGGCTTATTTGCCTCGCCACATTATTCGATCAATCTTGAGTTTTCTCGATATATTGCGAGCTTGCAACAAGCTCATAAAAGCTTGCCCAAGGCGATCTTTGGTTTACAATTTGCCAACCGGTCTTCTTTAGTCCCCAATATTTGTTTTCCAATTTCCGACATGTGAGTGCTTATTTTCCATTACAAGTAGCACTAAAAATCTGCTTTTTAGCATAAAAGTTCAAATCAAGAATGTGTAATTTATAAGTTAAGAGTAGTTGTAATTTGTTGTTTTAGAGTACTTATAGCTTATTAGAGCATCTCAGTTTGGTACCAGTTTGGTACCTTGTGCTTATTCCAAGTACTTATTACATAAGCACTTACAATTGCAGTTGCATTTTCCTTCACACAAGCCCATGTTTTTCTATTTTTCTTAGATTCAGTAGATTAAATTAGACTTTTCCTGAAATTTTCATAATTTTCCAACACTGTTTGCTATTTTTCTTAATTAAAAGCGGTTTTAGGTAAGTTTAATTAGCTTTTAATACAATTAAATCGAAAAAGTTCAAAAAAATAATTTTCATTTTCTTAGGTTAAGATAAATATAAAAAGTAAAAAATTATTTTTCCAGATTTTTCTTAGTTTAATTTGTAATTTTTAGTAATTTAATTAGTTTTAAATAGCTTAAAATTCATAAAAAATAGAAAAATAATCAGAAAAATTTAAAAATAGTTTTGAAACTTCTCTTTTGTTATTTTAGATTTTTCCAAGTCATAATTTTATTTTCAAGCTTTATTTCATATTATCTTGTATTTTAGGGTATAATTAAATAGTTAAAATAGTTTTTAATTAATAATAATTAGATAAATAGTTATAAAATAATTTTCTTTTTCTTAAAATTTTCTTTTATCATTAGATTTGTAAAATATCATTTCATATTTTAGGATTAATCTTGCTTGAGTTTCACATTTTCTTGTGTCGTCGCGTAGTTTTTAATTTAAGTTTTATAAAGAAAAATCAAAACATCGCTTTAAAATTAGTGTAGCGTTTATTTAAGATAGTTTATCTTTTAATTTCCTTTAATTTGCATTTAAGCACCTGTAATTTAAAAACTTTTCTTTAGGTATAAATAAACTCAAAATCCTTCTTGATCACTATCCTTAGTGATTATTCGACATCGATTGTGTTAAACACGGTCATCCTCCGTGGGACTTAACGACCGGGAATCCACTTGTATTCTCTCGATCTAAATTGCATTTGGTGTGTGAGTTGTTTTAAGTTTCTTCGGTTAGCCATTCACAAGTGGCTAGCTTGCGTGAGATAACTCGACGGTTTTGCACCAATCAATTAACGGGAAATTGACACTTAATATTCGAGACTATTTGATGTTATCGATAAACTATATATACAAAGGCTAGGTTTAATGTTTTCATAACTTTTGTGCACACATTAACCTAAATATTTCTTGTCTTTCTCTTGCAAAATCGGCCAATACATCTATTAGGGTGTTTGGTTTTGTTTTTCTAAAACAAGGTTTTGTAGATCTAGCAATCTCTTTAATTCGTTTGTTAATTCGTGTGTACAAGAACGTGGTGTAACACACTATTGTTACATCAATTGGTTTGAGTTATAAAACGGTAAGGGATACCTCGTTAAACCACTTTGTCACATTCATTGAAGAGATCTAGCCAATTGCAAGAGGTACGTTACGCATTACTTTCAGTTAATTAATTATTGTTATGATTCTAAGTGGCATTACTTTCAGTTAATTAACTATTGTTATGATTTTAAGTCTTCCGCTGTGTACTCTGTGGTGTCTATATGGTTTTATTGGTTATCATATATCTTAAACTCATTTCGTTCAAAAAAAATATATCTTAAACTCAACAAGAGTTACGCCATAATTGGTTTATTCAATTACGCCGTAAATAGGTTATGATTATTTTCCTTATTTCAATTTTAGGTCGGTTACGCCGTAATAGGACTTTCCAATTAGGCCGTAACCATATCGAGAGTCACTTTTCTTATTTTTAGTTAAGACAGATTTAGAAGCAATTTAATTACTTTTTCCTCAAGTTCGGCTTCTCTATAAATATAGGGCTTGGGTTTATTGTTATGTATTTAGAGGATCATTAATAAAAGTTTATTTTAGAGTCTTTACTTTTGTTTTTGGTTTTATTCCCGCAAGTTACGCCTTGGTTATCATCTTTGAATTATGGTTTATCTAAATACGCTTCCACATCCTGCGTGAGTGATGCTCATGTCTGAGCGGAGTACTTGAATAGAAGCCTAATAAGTGTGTTTGACGATTAGTGCATAGAAGTCACGTTGATGGTTGTTATTAGTTGCCGATACAAAGTCGAAAAATGATGTTATATTTTCTTTCTATTTTTGAGAAATGATGCACCTAACCAGAATATGGAGCAGATCGATTGAGTAGTTTCTTGGAATGGTTGTTATCCAGGTTTGAATAATGTTGTAGCTCGCTAAGAAATTTTTTGAACTTCGCTAAGAAATTCGCATAAGCGATAATGTTCAATGCTGGTGACCAAATGTATAAATGCCGATAACAAATCAATAATGGGTCATAAATATTAATATCCAATAGTTTTTCTTTTTCTGATATGGATGATAATGTCAAGTTAAACAAATGTTTTTTGTTAAGTTTAATCAATATTTTATCATCATCATAAAACCAATTTCGTTGACTTAACTTCTTTATAATTTACAGGTAACAACATGGCTGCTTCTTTGTTGCTTCCATTTGGGTGTTATTTTACTTCAGCTTTTTTGGGGTCTATATACTCGCAACACATCAATACAACGTATGTGCGAAATCTGAAAAATATATATAAGTGATGTGCTTTCGTAGTTCACTTAGCAAAAAATAATGACCTCGGCTGACGAACAAATGTACGATGATGCACAACACTTGGGAGTTGAGTCCAAGTCCAACCAACAATGGTCTAACGTTCAACTACAGTTTGCTGTAAGTGATGTCCACATTCAACCTCCATCATACAACGATCTGGGCCACAGCGTAGAGGACTCGTGTATTCAGTCTCAAACCGGTGGAATTGTCAACAGAAATCCTCCATCTTACAGTGATCTGGGCCACGGTCCAGGGGACTCACATATACCGTCTCAAACTGATGCGTTCGTTGACATGAATGTTCCATCGTACAATGACTTTCGCCCCGGTCTAGGGGACTCTCATATCCGGTCTCAAAACGATGAGTCCATTGACACATCCGCTCCGTCATACAGTAAGTTTCTCCACGGCCTAGGGGACTTGCGTATACAGTCTCAAACTGAGAGGTTCGTGGGTCAACCCAAATCCCGTCTTGACACATCCGCTCCGTCATTCAGCAAGTTTCTCCACGACCTGGACTTGCATATACAGTCTCAAACTGATAGGTTCAGAATACTTTCAGACCCGCGTGTTCATGGGAAAATAACAGTTAGCCAATTAATGGCGTTGCAACTCGATCAAAGAAACTGGGTGGATGGTTATGATGCAGGGGCATCCGATACCGATACCAATCACTAAGTGGCGGGATATCTCAAGTTTTAAACAAGTTAATTTGTTTCTTTGTGTTTTTAGGATGTGTTTTGCTAACGTATGCCCATTTGGCACATATTAATGTGTAAATAAAAGGAATGTCTGGTTCATTTAAGTGAAAATTATGTTCAAATATAGTAATTTATCAATTTTTTTAATGTGTATTTAATGTATTTTATTGGTTAAATTAGAAAATTTGTGTTTATTAACTACACGCTAACTTATGCCCAGTAGGTACTTGCTAGCAAAACATTTTTAGGATATGTGTTTAACAATAGATCTGTTTAGGAATTATATTTCTACTCAAATTCTCCTTCCTAGGAAATAGGATTTTGTTAGTAGGGTTTTCTTTTTTGTTGCCTATAAGGGGAGGAGTTGAGTTTTACTACCTGTCACGAGGGTCTTGTCACCTCCATCCAATAAAAACCTTCAAACTCAAACTACCCCAATACTACCCTAACACTACTACCTAACAAGGCGGAGTGGTGCCCGATCCTACCCTAACACTATATTTCATAAAAGACAAAAAAAGAGAACAAACCTTATTTCCCAACGTTCTTCTTGGCCGAGCTCGCAAATCCAACCCGCTCAACCAACCCGAGCTAGGCGGAGCGGTGTAGCCGCTCGGGTTCGGCTACCGGCCCCCCTACCCGACTACGACTCCGTGGTACCTAAGTACGACTACTTTGTTAGGAAAAAAACACACTGAAGTTTTTGTATTTAACAAAGAACCCTTCGGGTGATTCTTTATTAGTGTCTCTTCATTCTTTTGTGTTCTTGGCCAATTATCGATCCGCATCATTTGGTATTCAGAGCTTTTGGTATCTAAATGGTCGGGCATGGTAGACATCCTCGTAATGCTCGAAGAACTGTCGGCCAAGGCAACGATTTTGAACAGAGAGACCAATGTCATATTGAGATCGGACACCTGCAATAAAAACTCAGAGACCTCGAGATACAACACGAGATTCTTGAGGACACTTTATCGAACCCAAGTGATTGGTATGATGAAGAGAACCCTTTTGGCCCGCGTCGTCAGAATCTTCATGGGATGAACCGTGATGACCCTTTGCTTTGCACAACTTTGGAATGAAGACTGGGATTCCAGAGTTTGTGGGAAAGGCACATCCTGATGAGTTTATTGATTGGTTGAGCACATTAGAAAGGATTTTTTACTTGCAGGATATTCCCGAGAAGTTGAAGGTGAAACTTGTTGCTATTAAGCTGCGTAAATCAGCGTCGCTATGGTGGGAGTATGTGAAAAATCAACGATTGAGAGAGTGGAAATCCAAAGTGGAGACATAGGATAACATGAATAAGTTGTTGTGCGCAAAATTTCTTCCCATTAATCATAGACAAGAGGCCTTCCTAGAATACCACAATTTTTCTCAACGAACTTCAACAGCTGTTGAGGATTTTATTGCTGAATTTAACCGACTTCGAATGAGGTGCGCTGTGGACGAAGAAGAGGAATAGGCAATTGCTCGTTTTTTAAGTGCTCTTCGGGCGGATATTGCTGACGTGGTGCATCTGCAACAATATTCAACATACGCGGATGTGTGTCGGTTGGCACTTAAAGTAGAAAAACAGCAAAAAAAAATCGAGTTCGATCAACGGGCAGTCGGGTCAAGGACCCATCGGGGTTACCACCTGTCATAAACCTAAAATCATCTTCATCCCAACAATATGATGTAGGGGCTGGTGCGAGGCTACCGTGAACCCCACTAACTCGCGAGTTCTACGTTGTTATAAGTGCCAAGTGTTGGGTCTCCTCGTAAGGGAATGCCAAAACAAACAACTAGTCGCAATTGTGGATGATGATGCACCTGTATATGATACAGAAAACGATTTGACCCTGATTTGTTCAACTAATTTAAGTTTTGTCATTCTTAAATAATGTTTGTAATTGAGGATCTGATTTGACCCTGATTTTTGTGATAATAAGTACTTATATTTTGGCTTGCACATTATAACCAGTAACTATTAACTAGCTATTTTCCAACAACTCGCTCATGGCAAGTTGTGCGTATGAGTACTTCGGAACGAGGCTTGCGCACTGAAACCTCATCCAAAGCTTCGTCGGGTGTATTTCCTGCTTTATTGACCCGTAGGCACCTTTTTCATGAGCATGTTCATAAAAGCTAATTTATGTTTGAGTAAATGTTTGCTTGTATGAATAATCGTATGTGACACTTAGTATGAAAAGTGTTGGATTTGTCATTGTATATTTGAAGAAATAGTACAGATGAGCTATTCTGGTTGTTAGAAGGCTTCTTTAAAATATTAAAGAGAGTAGCAAAAGGTTGCGTTGATTCAACGATCCACCTTAGACGTAACATCATTTGAGATTGGATACAAGCTATGTTAGGGGAATGTCATCCCCTTCAGGCATTGCTAACATGTAGGAACCATTGTCGTTTGCCTGACGAATGATGTATGACCCTTTCCAACTGGGAGCGAGCTTGCCCTGACCTGCGGTCTTACTGACCTCGTTTTTGCGCATTACAAGGTCGCCAGGTTTGAAAGACTCTGGACGGACACGTTTGTTGTAATAACTTTCCTATTTTTTTAGAGTGTGTCAGGCGGATGGCGTTTCGACTGTGCTTGGATGAGCATTTCGACATGTATCACGGCTTCAGTTCCATAGACTAAACTGAAAGGTGTTTCGCCTGTGCTTTCCGCCAATAGTACGCTTGAGAGCTTGTCCACCCAGAAAGTCTTGTATTCCTTCATCCGTTTCTCGATGCCTTTCACAATTTCTCTGTTAGCCACTTCTGCCTGCCCATTGGCTTGTGAATGGTAGGGAGAAGTCGTAGCTCTGAGGATACCCTGGTTTTCGCACCATGATTTGAATGGTCCGTCGACGAATTAGGTTCCGTTGTTAGTGATGAGTGTTTATGGCATGCCGAATTGAGTGATGATTTGATCGTAGACGAAGGTTAAGACTTTTCTTGAAGTGATGGAGGCTAGCGGTTTTGCTTCGACCCATTTGGTGAAGTAATCGACGACTACAATCATGTGCTTGACATTACCTGGGGTTGCTAGAATGGCCCGCATATGTCAATGCCCCATTGGTGGAATGACCAGGGTGCCGTGATGTGGATGAGGTCACATTTGGACATGCGTTGACTGTTTGCGTTAGAGTGACATTTTTGGCATGTCTTTAGCTCAACTTCAACCGTCCTGATTTACTGTTGGCCAGTAGTACCCCATCCTGATTGTTGTAGCCGCTACGGTATGAGACCCAGAGTGCATGCCGCACATTCCGCTGTAGATGTCTAGAATGATTGTTCGAGCCTCTGTTGGTCTAATGCATGTAGCCATTGGTCCTCTTAATGTCTTGCGGTATAAGATGTCATCCCTGATAAAAGTACATGATGGCCTTACGCCTGATTCTCAGTGCATCTAGTTTGTCAGGTGGAAGAACATCTTGAGATAGCCAGTTGAAGATAGGAGTTATCCAAGTGTCATCTGTCTCGACCTGAGAGACTTTTTCAGGTTGGAGGATGAATTTCTCGTTGATGACTTCTACAAAGACCTCTTTTCCGAGGTGTTCGAAAGTGAGTGCAACGAGTTTGCTCAGGGCGTCTGGCCGCTGGTTCTTTCCCGTGGGAATTTGAGTAATGCTGAAGGACGTAAAGTATGATAAGATCTGGTTAACCAGTGCCAAGTATAGTTTTATCGGTTCTTCCTTCGCAGTGTACTCACCCCTTACTTGAGAGGCTACCATCAATGAGTAGCGCTTCGTAAACCTGTTAGTAGCGCTTCGTATTCTGACTTGTTGTTCGAGGCATCAAAATTGAACTTCAAGGCACACGTAACAATTTAGTTACGTAACTTAGTAAACCAAACTTAGAAGTTGTGACATAAGATCAGTCGAACAGTATATTCGTGGTTAATCGAAAAAACTTGGCAAATTTCATGAGTGATGTTATCCTTGCCTCCTCATATTATTTGCACCTCTAGATTCAACAAAAGATATTATTTTTACTTACGCTTGTAATTTTATTATTATTTTTCTTTAAAATCTACTAATTAATTGCACCCCATTAAATCCCGTAATTAAAAAGAATTTTTCCAAGTGTATGTTATTCTAGCATCTTTGTTATTAGGGTTAATATCTGAAAAGGAATTGATCTTCATGCGCGTTTTGATGAATCAATCATAATACATGCATTCTGACTTGTCGCATAACAATCTTGAATGCATAGATTGTGGTGTTCATCAAAAAAATGTGAATAATACCTCCACACAAAAATGTTACTAAACTTTAAAAAAATTTGTCTCAAGTCACTAATGTTTGTATTACGTAAATACAGGTCATTATACTTGCGGGTTTTTCACATATGTTCTAAACCTTTTTATAAGTGTCACCCTAGTCACCAAGGATTGGTAACGGTTGTGCCACATACGTTACTAAACCTATACAAACAAGTCACTAAACTTTGCGAAAAATTTGTCTTAAGTCACTAATGTTTCATTCGTCATCAGGTCTAAACTTTGCTAAAAATTTGTCTAAGTCATTAATGAAAAATTTGTCATAAGTCACGAGTTGTGGCACATATTCTTGAACCTTTAAAATTTTACGTTTTATCGATTTTATACACCTTTTATCGTTTTATTCATTTTATCGTTTTGTTTGTTTTACGCTTTTGTCCATTTTATCGTTTCGTCCGTTTGTCCCATTTTTCGTCCGTTTTATACGTTTTATGTTTTCATCCGTTTTCTTAAGTTTTGCCCGTTTTCTATGTTTCATTCGTTTTCGTCCCTTTTTATGTTTTAAAACATAAGAAAATAGGCGAAAACATAAGAAAACAGACGGCGTATAAAACGGATGAAAACGAATAAAACGGATGAAAACGAAAACATATAAATAATGTATAAAACTATATAAAACGGACAAAACGTATAAAACGGATGAAACATAAAAACGATAAAAGCGACGTAAAAATGGGACAAAAGCGGCAGCGGCGATAAAAGCGGACAAAACGTAAAAAACAAACAAAACGTATAAAAGCGAATGAAAATGAATAAAAGCGATATAAAGGTGTATAAAATGTATAATTTTAAAGGTTCGATAATACGTCCACAACTTCGTGACTTAGGACAAATTTTTCATTAGTGACTTAGGACAAATTTTTCATGAAAGTTTAGACTTAGATGACGAGGAATGAAACATTAGTGACTTAGGACAAATTTTTCATAAAGTTTAGTCTAGATAACGTGTTCCACAACTCGGTGTGTATACCTTAACCGTAACAACCGGTTGTCTCACTATTAGTATCCAAGATAACCTACATTCACGTAAAGTATAATGCATGTATTTACGGAAGATAAACATTAGTGACTTGGACAAATTTTTTGAAAGTTTAGTAACTTTTTTGTATATTAACCCTTGTTATTACATACCTAACATCTTCGTTATTAGATAGGAAAAAAGAAAACGTGAGATACACAAACAGCTGGAAATACTGGGAGGGCACATGACAATATGTTTTAATAAAAAAAAAAATGGTTAATGGTCTAGAAAATATACAAACTTGTCATCGTTTTTACTTATTGTAATGATAAACTTTTTTTTTTTCCTATTAAAATAAAAAACTTAACGATTATTGTAGCAAAAATGCCACTTGGCAAAGTTAATTATCCCTTAACCCAAAGTTAATTATCCATAACGTGGCATTTTGGTTACAATAATAATCGTTAAAGTTTTTTGTTTTAATAGAAGAAAAAATTATCAAAAAAGAAAAGTGGCGGTTTCAGATATTTTCTGGACCATTAACCTTAAAAAAAAATATGTCAAGTAGCGCAAATGAAAGCAGTCACAATCAAATATTAGTCATAAAGTCGACGGTTAACCTCAACCAGATTCAGATATTGATATTAAGAGTCGTGGTTAACGTCACATCATAAGAAATGAGCTAAATTTTTGTAAAACTTAGTTTCTAAGAGTGCTAGGTATTGTTTGGTGTCGTGGGTGGTGTTATGAGAAAAAATAATGTCACCTTAGCACTTTTTTTTCATGTCATCTCTTTTGGCTATAACACCAAAACTTCACTCTCTAGCAAAAAAGTGGTGTCGTAGAAAGTGGTGCCATAATACACAAAAAACAAAAAAGAAAAGAAAAAATGAAATGTCTTTAGCATGGGTTGGTGTATAACAACCGGGATGCTTTGGCATGAGTTGCGGTATTATATGTGGTGCCAAAGCTCATGGCTTAAGCCATGACACAGTGTACCCGATGCTCTAAGTGATCTCGTTTTTCAGTTGTTTCATCTATTGATGGTCATGTTAACTACGTATAAGTTAGAGCTAAAATAATCATTCTATTCAATTTGCTAAACTAGTATGAAGTACAAGTTTAGTCACCGTGGTACGATGGAGTTGGTGCCAAGATATAATATTGCACTGCCATAGTGTATATGTATATTGTATAGTCAATGATTTTTTAGCTAAATTTCGCAAATGGATTAGACATTCTTGCCTATTAAAATACAAGTAATACTTATTTATTTTATTTTATAATTTTATTTTTATTATAAAAATACAAACAAAAAATGTGGATCACAGACTATAAAGTTTGACAAGTTAAAGTAGTAAAACACAAAAAATTTGGAGTATAAAACCATGAAAATTTATCTTGTTCTTTTAATAAAATGGGTAAAACTGCAAAAAATACGTAATATAAAATAAAGTTTGACAAGTCAAAAGTTGTTAAAGTTAGAAGTTTTGATTAAAAAAAAACATAAAAAATTGTTTTGTACTGTGAATAAATTGGATAGTAAGAGTAAGAGGTTGTTGTTTTTTTTTTTTTTTTTAGCTAAATGGTCCATGTAGATTTCGCGTCTGTCTTAGCCTAGTGAGTCCAATCTTTCCCAAGATGGTACCCATAGGCCATAGTAGTACAAGACATCCTTCTCTCTTTGAAACACAAAAATTTAAGAACATACTATTAGTGTGAAAAAATAGATGTTAAACATAGTATAGTAAGTGAAAAACTATTTGGAACATTAACTGAATGTGTATCAACTGATTTGGGATAGATGGCATATAACCTTTTTAGTTAAACATCACTTTAAATAACGTAAGGAGGCATCTATAGCAAGTGGATCAGTTGATCTTTATTCATATGTGCGGTCGGCAAAGGTGGACATTTATTTAAGGAAGAAAAAGTAAAATGTCGACAAATTATGTTACGAAAATGTCGTACTATCTAATAAATCGTGCATAAATTGGCGAGAAATTAGAAGATAAATAACGTATGTGTTTGGTTGAAAAATACTACACGATTTTAATTATGGAAGCATATATGTGGGGTCTAGTGTGGCTATTTCTTGATTTTTCTTCTTTTCCTTTTTATAATTAACGGTTCAAGATAATTATAAAAGATAACATTTGACGAAGCCCTATTCATCATAAACTTTGTGGCCCGTTTGGTGTTGAGAAACCCATATCTAATAAAAAGAGTTTGGTGCCCGTCCGAGTCCAAACCTTTATCTCTCACATGCTATCAGAGCATTGATTGACATGTCTAACTCATATGCCTAATAACATTTTTAAACATATGTGTCAACATCCTATTAAAGACTTCACAAACCAATAACTAATTGACACATCTATTAGGCACACAATTAGTCACGCATTTTAGTCTTCCCAATCATTTTCCCTCTGTCATTACTTCGTCGCTTCAATTGTTATCTGACAACCCACAAGATCTGGCCGACTGGCTTTTGCCCGATCCAACACCAATTGATCTATATTGATTTTTGTGAGTGTATGTACAGTTGCATCTACATGGACTTGTAACCTTCTTAAAACATCTTCTGGGCTCCATTGTTAAGGAGACATAAAGTTAAGATAAAACTTAAAATCGTCTTCTGGGCTCCATTGTTAAGAAGACATAAAGTTAAAATAAAACTTGAAAAATTAGAAACTTGTATACATTTAGGATCAACATATGTTGTTGTTCAACTTCTATGTTCAACAGCAACAACGATGCGCACACGGAGCATATACCACTTCAAACACATGCATTCAACATCCAATTTGGTATATAACCTAGGAAGCTTTTATGTCTTCAACCTATGTGGGATGCATGGTTTATATCAGAAAGAATACGCAAGGTACGTAAATGTTGAAAAATGCACTTTTAGTATTCGAATTCATACCAGTTATATGTTTATTATACGTCGATTATCTATTAATGGATTCGTAGATCCTTCTATGGAGTACAATTCATATCATTGGTTTCATGTGATTTCGCCGTAACTTTTTCATTCTTCTATGTTTGAGTGTGGTCGTTTATCTATTTTGACTTTTTCATCTTTTGTTTCTTGAATACATGACATGAAGTTTAGTGTCGTTGGTACCGTAAAGTATTTTTCATCTAAACTTGATTCGAGTAACTCGTTATGTTCATTAAGTGGATTGTATCTTATTGTTTACGAGAGTCGTTTGTTTGTCCGTGTTCAACATTACTTATGTTTATTTTATAAGTTGCTTTTTTATCTTTTGGACTTAACCAGAAAGATAATATCGAGTTTGAACACAAATGCTTTTGGATTTGTGATTTTTCATTGACCATTCTAAACCCAGCAACACAATGTAGCTTGTTATGCCAAACATGTTTCCTAAATACTCTCCACTTAGGATTATGGAAGCTAGATTTATTACTTTTGTAATTGTGGAATCCTGTTCTTAATCTATGTTAAAAAAAAAAAAAAAAAAAAAAAAAAAAAACTTTTGTCACAGAAACATAAGAGTTGATATAACTTTCCAAATTTGCACATTGTAACTTATAAGATTTTTATGAGTCACAAAATGGGCTAATTTGAAACCATTATATTAACTCTAAGACATACATGCTAAATGCACTATGATAGATAAGCTAGTAAAAGTTTCTGTCAGTGACCTATGCGGGACAAAAAGTTGAGATAGTGTCATCGAAAAATAGTACGTATCTATTTCACTAACTAATGGGTTTATACTCGTGCATCCGCTAATAAAACATGTTTCGAACAAGTAACTAGGGCAGCTTTACTCCAAATTAAAAATTGGTTAATAGAGATTATTAGGCACATGAGCGTAATCTAGACACATGCATTTTTGTTATTGTAATCTACCTTGTTTATGTTCATTTTATAAGTTGTTTCTTATCTTTTGAAGCTACTGAGATGGATTATATCGAGTCTCAAATACGGATGCTTTCAGACTTGAGATATTTCTTTTAGTACTCTATCACATGCAACACAACGACATCGTTTTTAACCATATTGAATCGACTATAGTACTAGACATCGGTTAGAATATGAGATTCAGTTTTAATCGATGGGCTTAGCAGGCCTGATATGAAAAATATATTTTGTTGGCTTGATTCTGGGCAGATGATTCTATTTGATTGAACGATCTCTCATGGACTAGTTTCAGGATGAGTTTATATTATTAGGCTTGGTGAACGTCCGGCTGTCTAATGACAGGCCTATTAATAATGTGTTTGTGATGGTGGTGTAAAGGAAACTCCATGCTAACGGTGAAGACTAATTTGAGCCATAAAACGAAGTTTTGGATTTTGAACATCTCATATGATCTTTTATTAAGTTTGAACATACAGGAAAATTCGTTCATTGAGAAAGTCTTTAGCACTTATCGTGACTGGTTAAAATGAGATTTCCGGTCATTAGTCTCTTATCAAGTCTATTTTGTGGCAACGTGTTTTAGATTCGAGAAAGGAATTGCAGCCGACACATATCATATAAAGAATCTAGCACGTACAATTTGTCAAGAACTTATAAAAGTTCTATAACATGATATTCTAGCATCGAGAAGCAATTAGCACATTTATCACAGCATTTAAAAAAGCTTCTAAAAAATACGGGAATTTATATTAGTTTTTAGACAAAGGCGTGCGCAGACGATGAAGAAACATTTATCACACCAACAACGTAATTCACAAAAACAAACAATTGAGCTCGTGTCAATTAATTGGTTGAAACAATTCAACATGAACAAGCATCATGTATCATGGTATCTCAGATAAATATAATGATGATTTATTAACTCATCATAAAAATATTACGAAGTCTTAATCAATGGGAGTGAAGGTTTGAAGGAACAAGGATACCATGTTCCAAAAAAAAAAAGAGAGAAAAAAAAATTAAAAAAATACCAAGAATTAAAGCACATCAATTGTCGAAAAAAGCTAACATTAAAAGTTAAGGAGGTGATTAATAAAACTTTAGTAGTACTTATATCATAATTTTTACGGGTAAATTCTTATATGTTCATACAATAAACTATAATTTTAAAATAAATTTGATTAATGTGTAAACTCCGTGTTTGCACGGGACTTATAACTAGTTATAACTTTGTAGTGTTTTAGTTTGCGGTTTGAGAAACGTAAGTTTGGATAAGGTTGGATATTAAGATTCTATGGTTAGGATCGAGATCTTATAAGATCTTAAACTTGCTAAGATCCTACGCAGGATCTGGATCATTTTTTATTTATAGTATCACAAAATCGTAAAATTATAAAATCAGGATCGAGATCTTAACAACTATGTTCTATAATATTGGAATTGCTTTTGTCATTCAACTAATTAAAATTAGAGTATTTTTTTTTTGAACGGCGATGTTATTAAGCTAGCAAGGTGCTAGAAAGACTTACAATGCTACAGAACTAGGAATTTTCATCCAAGAATTCCAATCCAAGTTAATGTTACAACGATTTGAACACCAAAAAAAAGAAAGACGAACAATATCATCAAAAAGAAGATCCATGCGCGACTGCTTACTCCCGAACAAAACTTGATTGCGAAAGTTCCAAATAACCCACCAGACGACATAGCAAGTGCCTTCAAGAATGTCCTTAAGCCTCATAGATAAACGGATATTATTAAACCAAGTGAGCCAATCTCCATATGAATTAAGGGCCCGTTTGGTTTGTTGCTAGGAATGACAATGGGTATCGGATTTGGAATGAGATGGAATGATAATGGGTATGAAAAAGTGTATGATTACGATTGTTTATGTTTGGTTGATAAAATATGGTATGAAAAAGTGTATAGATATTTGAATTTTGTAGTGGTAAAAAGATGGCCCCACGGGAATGGATTTCATAGACACCAAATTGGTGTGTAATGAATCTATGACTATGATATACCCATTTCATTACCGGACCCACAAAACAAAACAAAACAAACACTTGCTATGACTTTGAAAGTCATAGTTTCATTCCCTTTTATGGGAACCAAACGGACCCTAAGATCATGAAGATCCATATGAATTAAAATTAGAGTATTAACTATTAAATTATTCTTCGTGTTCTGTTTATTTTAAGTGAAACCAATCATGTTACAAGCTATTACATAAATCATCTTTAATAACCAAAGAATCAAACAACAATCATCCTTGTCTTGGATTGATTTTTTGTTTTGCATGATATTATTAATTCATGGATCTTGCAAGCCGGCATTAAGCAGACTTGGGCTTGGCATGTAGACGATGGGTATGTTTGGCAAAATTAACTGTAAGCTGTATACTGTAAGTTGTAAGCTCTAAGTTGTAAACTTCTAAACTGTTAAGATAAGCTACAAACTATATCTTTTTTTTCAATAAAAGTGTTTGGTAAGTTAGCTGTTAAATATAATTATAAGATGTAAAATGATATAAAAGGGCATATCTATAATTGTAGACAAATGTTTGGAAGATATATCAGTAATTTAAAGTTTTAACAGCTCCAAGATGTTTAAAAAGCTTCATGAATTATCTTTTCATTTAGGAGTTATTTGTTTGAAATAAAAGCTTGGAGTTAATGTATCCAAACGGAGCTACTTATTTTACAAAAGATTATTTTTTAACAAAAAGCTAACAGCTCCTCAAAAAGCCCTTACCAAACAGACCAATTATGTGAAATATATGAGCTGCTTCTTTCAACTTATTGTCTATATATTTTGGGAGGTGGTATGTACATCATTTAAAATGATGTGTTCATCACTAGTCATGCATAACGATGTTGTACTATATGCATTACTGATGTAATTTAGCGGTGAAATAATCTAAAAATGTGATGTGCATATCATACCCATATATTTTAGGCTAATCATTCATCTCTCATTATTGTGCCACACTGTCACATCAATAGATATAGAATTATAGATAGCAGTAATTTTGGCTTAAATCGATAAGTTGAACAACAAGCATGGGTGTTAATCAAGTCATGGTTGATCGGGTTAGGGTCAAGTCGGGTCGGACCAAGTTGACTTGAGGCTAACGAAACATACCCGAATCTGTCTCTATTTAGATTTCAGGTTACTATTCGGGTCAATTCGGGGTAGGATTCACTCGAGTCGGGTTCATTCAGACTAGGCCTATTTAGGTCAACTTGAATATGAGTAAATTGATCATAAGAATTGGCTAATTCTATAACTTTAGATAATTTATAAAAATTACATAAAAATATTCTTATTCGGATAATGATCTTGACGTCGTAAATAATTCTTCATTATTCGACAACCTTCTCGAAGACTAAGCCTCTGTTGCTCCGTTTAAATTAAATGGAGTTACACATGTGAAAAGGTATTATCTAGCGAGCATGATTTACCTAACATGACCCACTTTTGTCAAATCATTTATGGTGGCACGACAAGAAACATGGACACTTTAAAAGACGACAAGAAGGTGCACGAAAGGATTGTTAATACAAATAAACCGTAAAAACGTTTATTAATATTTAGCGATCTCTTTGTATTTTGTTGATAACAAATATAATGTTATCTTAAGTAAAATTATAAGGATACATGTTATTTTTGTAAAACATATACATATATAGTCATTTAATATAAATTGTTGTAATAATTCTTTTATTATTATTATAGTTTATTAGGATGGGTAAAAATCACAACCCATGACCCATACCCATGGAGCATATCCATAACCCATGGAGTTAACCCATACCCATTGTCTAGATGCATTGCATCTTTTAGATACATTGTATCTACTTAGATACCCATGGTCCAAAGTTTAGGACCCATGACCCATGACCCAAAACCCATGGGCAAACAGGAGCGTCTCACGGATCCCTACGTTTACACTAGACGGATCCCTCAAGCAAGGGATCCGTGGGATCCGTGCAACAGTGGCAAGAATTTGCCTATAAATAGAGAGTCATTTCTTCTTTGTAACTCATCCATCTTCTTTCAAACTCTCTCATATATTCTTACATTCTTCTAACCTAAGATCACTTGATCTAGATAGTAGTTCTTCTTTCTTTTGTTGTGATTCTCATATAGGTCCTTCTCTAAGGCGAGATCATGAGCATTCTACAAGTCATCCAAGTAAGGGGTCCTTGATTGATTTGTTCCTCCACAAGATTTCTGTAGCGAAGATCTTGTACTTCATATTTCACATATTTGTTGTGTTATAGTAGTGTTGGTTTGGTCCTCCGTGTTAAGGACTCGGTATTTAGCTTTGTCTGGGAAAAAGTGTAAGCGACGTTGTGAAGGCTTCACCGCCGAGTTGAAGGATTTTGTTGACATAGTGCTTGAACTCTCGAGTAGGTGACTCGGGGGAGTGGAGTAGGCGAGAAGGTGTCCTTGTAGCCGAACCACTATAAATCGGTTGTGTCATTTCTATCCTTTACTTTACTTGTTTTCTTTACTTGCATTACTTTTAGATCTATACTTTCTTTTCATCCATACGATTTCACATAACATCGAATCTAAAGTTTTTGAAACTAAATTAAAATCGAAAAAACTATTCAACCCCCTTCTAGTTTTCCACAAGGATGTTGAGCGAGCTTCTGGTGTCCTCCAAAGACGTTGGAGAATCATACAACAACCGGCGCATGCTTGGACTATGAACACGCTACGAAGACTCATGCACACGTGCATCATATTGCAGTCACATATACAACGAGAATGGTTCGAGAGATGCGAAGTGGAACGAAAGAAAGACGAAAAAATTGCGTAATAAAACAATAGACACAAATCTACAACGATATCTTATAGATCATCTTTGGTAACGACACCAACAAGAAAACTAATGTATTGATAATTTGATGTATTTTCATATTTCGTAATAGTCTTTCATTTTTGTACTTTTTTTATTTTTTGAATTGTAATTTGTATTTTTATTTGAATAAATGAAATTTTAGTTTGTTTGGAAAATGAAAAAGAATTATGGGGCCTAAAAACTTTGAAACGACAAGCAAATGGTTTGAGTTACTGCTGATGGTGTATTTTTGGTGTATGAATTTGAAATGTGAAATACTGAGGTGACGCTGATTTGGAAAAACGGCATGCCACCATACCCTTGTTATTGTATTTAAAAAAACAAAACCCAAATTCATAATAAATACACCCATGTAACAAATAAGTGATTAAAAAACCCTTAATTTTTACGAGAAATTCTCCACCCTTAGCATCATTGTCGTTGGAGTCCATCGTTGCTCTGGCGTTCACGCCGCCCTAACTTCCACTATCACCGTCTACCCATGGGTTCCAATTTAGGGTTCCTATACATGGAATTTGATTGCTGATTTGGGTATTTTACTTTATTTGGTCACATTTTTTGTTTGGAGACATGTTTGTTACAGATGATGGCGGATTTAGATTTGTTTACAAATTGAAAATGTACTTGATTATCTTCTTTTTTTTCATTTTAGTACTTTTTTAAAGTTTTGATTTGATTTTGGTGTATACAAAATAGAAATTGTGTTTTCGAGTTTAATTAAAAAGATAATAAGAAATCAATGAGAGAAAAGAAAAAGAACGAGGGTTTGAAGATGATGATAGGCAAAATAACTAAGTTACCCGAGTGATGAGGTTTAAAATGACCAAAGTATCTTTCTTCTTGATCGTTGACATAGCTCTGATACCAGAAATTATTACTTGCTCCAAGAGATTATTGCTTGATCCAACGGATCCGTTGCCCACCTCATTTATATATAAATTTAAGCTTTCCGAGCCTAGCTCAAGCCTGGATGATTAAAGTTTGTCAAATTATCAAGGCAAACTTAATTCTACCTTACAATTTTCTTTTGTCGTTTTAGGTCTTTTCTAAAGCAATTCGTATAACATGAGCCCATTTGGCCCGTGCTCATTTAAGCTCTTGCCCGTTGGGCTAGTGTCCATTTAGCCCGTTGCCCGTGCCGCCCAGCCCACCCGTTTTTCCACCTCTAAACCGACCTCAACCCCGGTTAAACCGAGCTCGAATTGACTCGATTATAGTGCTAACGCATGTTAACCATAGTATTTATTAAAATATTTTAGGCAACAATGATTAAATATTGGTATAATAATAATTAAATATTTGTACCACGCTCAAACTCACGTTCAGGTAACAATGATTTAAAGAAGGAAAATGATAAATCTTTCTACTTCATGTTTCTATGAATTTTTCTACTCACGGGATTTTGATAAGTGTCAGAACTGACGGTTTGTATGCAGAGAGAGAATGAATGAAAAAAAATATACAATATTATTGTGTCCATATGAAAATTATTAAGAAGATATATGTAAGTTATTAAGAAGATATTGTAAAAGGATTTAACAATGCCCTTTACAGAAGTCAAGAAATATATTTAATCAAATCATCATAATACATCAATTTTTCTAATAAATTAAAATTGGTATTTTCTAATGAGTTAATTAATAAATATTTCATTGTTACCCGATGGCTAACAAGTTAATGGTACATATTATTTTGAAAATCGGATTGGACCAACGGGTTCAATCAGAATCTGGAGTCGCGATCGGTTCGCCTAGCCAATAAAAGTCGTTCAAAAACCAAACGGAGAGGACCAGTTGAAACCGGTAAAAACGGGTGAATTTGGTCGGACTTTGATCAATTATTTTTTTCTGGTTAATTAGTTCGTCATTATTATTTATTGGCACTTAAACTTTAATCACAGTGTACCCAGTGTTGCAATGCGCGGATACCATAATAGTACATAACATGCGTTATATAGTGTTTTTCTCATCATTTCGTGTCACCAACACCTCAGGTCTCGTTAAAACCATATACTTGCATAATTATTATACCATTGCAGTAATAAAAGAAAATGTACAAATATTATGCGAGTATATGTTTTAGGGTTTAAAAACTTTTACCCTTTTACATGCATAGTTACATACAACTTTATTGCACCATACCCACAATTCGTTACAAAAATTTTATTTAAAATGTAGATTCAAGCTTTCCATATTTTACGTTGGTGCGTGTAACATCTATGTTGTACGGGTAGGTCTTAAAATATACTTTAAATGCTGTTAACATCATGTTTATAATTTTTCATATATTAAGTATAGCGACATGTTCACGGGTAATGAAAGTTGACCGTAACATCATTTACTTTTTTTTGAACGAAAGAAGGGCAAAAATTTAGCTAGATAGTTGTATAAACTACAATAAAAAATAAAACAATATTTTATAAAGCGAAAGTGGATGTTTAATTAGTGGGTTGGCAATACATCACGTCAATAATAGTTGAAAGTGGCAAATTATCTTATCGTATCACGAGTTTAAATGATATCATATCGTAAAAACTATGATACGATATATCGAGTATAAGTGGGGAATGATGATGGGACCGTTCTCTGATAATGAAGTTTTTTTTTATTAAAATATTAAATATCTTTAAAAATCTAAAAAGAAATATAGATTCGGCTTGGCTCGGCTTGGCTGAGCCGATAGAGACAGCCACTGGCCACTGCCATGACACGTGTACAGTTACTTTCCACCGTTTAAAGTTGAGCAAAGACTAAAAGAAAAGATAAAATGGGAAAAGAGCAAGACAAAGAAAAGAATAAATAAAGGTAACTTACAAAAGTCCTAGTCAATTATTGTTGTCCTATTTTATACCGACGGGTCGAATAAGTTGATGACGATTCAAAATTTGTACTTCCAATTGAGTTAATCTTAGTCGAGGTTGAAAAAATCGCGAGTCGTTAGTTAGGCGGTTGATCATTTTGTAGCTTGTAATCAGTTTAGACTGGATTAATCGGTGATTAATCGGATTGACATTTCAGACAAGTTATGGGTATTTCGGCAAGTTTTAAGTATTTTCGATAAGAGTTTTCTTAAAAAAAACATCATGTAATAAATATAAATAGCGAGTATAAGTTATTAAAACAATTTTACGTCGAGTTTTGGGTATTTCCGGCAAAATTTACATGTTTTTGAAAAGTTTGACCACGGTTGAACGTGATTTACCGCTATTGACCATGGTTAACCGATTTACACAAATTGAAACGGTTGATGCCCTTGCAGCACCTAACCGACGATTAATCGGTCTTGAAGGCCTTTTTTTGCAATACTGATTTGGTGGGTGTCGAATCCAACAAAAATAAATCATACTTTTATGATTTGTAGTTAGCAACAAGTAGGGTCGATTCCACAGAGATTGGTTTAGACAATTCTTAATTAACCAAACAAGTTAACACGGTGGTTTTGATTTTGACAAACAATAACAAGAAGATAAGATGACTGATTAAACTAAACACTTGAAAGAGATATAATTTGTAAGTAAATACAATCTAGTCAAAGGTGCAATCTAAGTATGAATCCATGGTTAATCATTGACGTTAAAACGCTTCATATACTTAAGAATAAATTGGTTATGGTCATTAACAAGCTCTAACAACCTGTCTCTCCTTAACGTGTCGATAAACAAAACAAGCTCTTTGATTACTTCTCTTATCAAACAACTAGCCCTAAACAAGCTCTTAAGACTTAATATTTGATAGCATAATGCCTTAGAGAAACTACCAATTCTAATTGATAAACGCATAAGCTCGGTTCATCTAAACTAGATTACACATTCCCTTAACAATAATTGAAAACTTGACCATAATCAACATTGTTAATCGCTACAAGTATTAGAACATTAAAGCAATGACGGACTTCAATTTCTAAATAGCAAAGTAGTATCTCAACAATTGAATAACAAAACTGGAATTCAAACTTATCAGATAACAAAATTCAAACTGAGAATTTGCAAATACTCCTAAATCTTGAATCAAGCAAATTAATGTGTCTCAAAACCTAATTGGATTCATAAACAAAGAAAATCCTTCAACTAGAAAGTAAAATAAATTAGCTACTCATGACAAGAGGAAGAAATCACAACTATGGATGATGAGCCCCTCGTCTTTGATCTTCACTTGATTTTTTTCTGTTGGTTTTGTTGAGAGTATTTGTGTGACCGTCCCCTTCTCAACTGCCACACCTGGTCTTTTTATAGTCCATCTCTCCACTTTAGTTAACTGATCCCACGTTGTCCAAGATGCCCTGAAAAACCGTTCCCCCCTTCTTGCCTCAATGAAACCCACAATCTGATATTGTGTTTTAGTTTGGGCACTTGTACAACGAAATCCTCTAACTTTCAAACTCTTGTCACATTCGGCCTCATCTTTTATACCTACAACAACACATAAGTTTATGAGGTATTTTAATCTTTTAAAAATCAACCTTTACATATAAAATGCATCATTCTCTAATTTGCTTCACTTAACATAAAATGCAAGTTTAGTCCATCATTTAAGGCCATATCAATAATAAATCATGAGGAAATAAGTATAAATAATATGTATATTACCACTTAACAAATTCCCCCACACTTAGCTTTTGCTCGTCCTCGAGCAATACACAAACAACTAATCTGACGAGATCAAGTTTACCACAAAGATGTATCCAGCAAGAAGTTTATAAGCAATTAAATACGAGCAATAAAGCGAAACTTCCCTGGATTTTGAGCTTTAAAGTGAGATGTTCTCCATTTTTGCTCCATAAACTGAGATGCAACCAGAATAGGATTGATGATCTTTGAGCCTTGTCTTGGTTCCAGTGAGCTTTAGAAAGCCATGAGTAGCCATTAGTGACTGAAATAGAAGCAAACTTAATTAATAATTTAATACTAAAGCAAAGATATAAATTAAAAGCATGAAACATTGGGTTGCCTCCCAATCAGCGCCTTTCTTTTACGTCTTTGGCTAGACTCAGATATGCATCAAGTTGCATAGATTGGAAGTTCCAAACTCATTTCCTCCATGTTGCACACTTGAAATCCCTCATAAAAAGGCTTTAGGCGATGACCATTAACCTTAAAGATTTTATCAGTACCAAGACTTTTAATTTCAACTGCACCATGAGGAAAACGCTAGTAACAACAAACGGCCCGACCCAGCGGGAACGCAATTTACCAGGAAACAACTTAAGTCTAGAATGAAAAAGAAGAACTTTTTGGCCAACACAAAAAATCTTTCTAGAACTCATTTTATCATGAAAAGCTTTAGTTTTTTCCTTGTAAATTCGTGAGCTTTCATATGCATCATTACCATTTCTTCCAATTCATGTAATTGTAACTTCCTGTTTGCTCCAGCATCATCTAATCTCATATTAAAATTCTTTAAAAGCCCAGTAGGTTTTGTGCTCTAGTTCAACAGGAAGATGGCACGCTTTACCGAACACCAAACGAAAATGAGACATACCTATAGGTGTCTTGTAGGCTGTGCAATATGCCCATAATGCATCGTCAAGTTTAACACTCAAATCTTTTCTGTTTGGGTTGACTGTTTTCTCAAGTATGGACTTGATTTCTCTATTAGACACCTCGGCTTGCCCGTTTGTTTGCGGATGGTACGCTGTTGAAACACGATGAGTCACATTGTACTTCTTAAGCAGAGCCTCCATCACCCGATTGCAAAAATGAGTGCCACGGTCGTTGATTATTGCTCGAGGTGTGCCAAACCTGGAAAAAATATTAGCCTTGACAAAATCTGCAACAACTTTAGCATCATCAGTTTTTGTTGCCTTAGCTTCCACCCACTTTGAAACATAATCAACAGCTAAAAGAATGTAAACATTGCCAAAATAAGGTGGAAAAGGGCCCATGAAATCGATACCCCTGATAACGCTACACGCGTCGTTCGGGGTCAAAGGAACTTCCTTTTCGTCGAGCAAGTTTTTCAACACCCTAGGCAGTGAACCTAATCGTTGTAGTGTAGTATTAGGGTAAGCCACGGGTATTGATATCGTTCTCTAGGGGAATAGGAATGCTAGCGAGAAGTTACTACGCTAAGGTTGGGGTTGAGGAAGATTATTTTTTTATCTTTTTTATATTTTTTAGAAAAGGAAAGGTATGAATCTCGAGGTTTGGATTTGGAGGGTTGGTATTGCTACCGATTACTCTACTTATCTAATTATCTAATCTAAGGTGTATGTAGTCTATGTCTAATTATTATGTGCTCGTATGATAGTTTAAAGATGTGTTTACTTCGGTTTTACTACTCCTTAATTATTACCTATTGGTGGTTGAATTGTCACGTCCTTATTCTTAGTTGCGTTGTGTGTCTAAGGTTGTAGTGTATGCGTTTCTCCCTAACTCTTTAAACTTACCAAAGGGTCTCGTCTACAAAACCCACTAGGGATAATAAACTCTTACTCTAAGGCACTCTTTGGATGGTTTAGCTTACAACTACTCAAGGAGTTATATTCTAAGGTTCACAAAGATTTAATCAAGCATTAAGTACACAACGAATGACCTATCGCATTACTAGATCATTAATCAACTAAGATAAGAAACAACCAATCAATATTCAATAATTAAGTTTCATATTCCTAAGCAAACACACAAATAAATTAGCTTGACATGGAAAACATGCAAGCATACACACAAATAATCAAAGACATAATTGTATTAATGAAGTAAAACACTTATCTTGGTGTAAGATAGGGTTTGGAACCCTAAAATCTTGTACAAGATGACCTTGGTTCGGTTTAGGTTTTTACTCCAAAAGACTACACACTAAAAGCTGAAAAATTCGGATTCTATATATAAGATTACACATGCGACGGCGTCACCTTATGTTTTGTGACGCCGTCATGTCGCCGTCATTAGGGTTTCGTCTTAGCCACGTTAGACTTGCGGACGTCACCTTATGCTTGTGACGCCGTCCTCTTGACCGGCGCCGTCGGATTGCAACTAGGCCGTATGAGTTGCGACGGCTTACTCTTTATAACTTGACGTCGTCACTTGAAAATAGGAGTATTGGCTTCATCCCGTCATAAAATCTTCCGACGGCGTCATGATTAAGCGATGGACGCCGTCACCTTATGTTTTCAAAGACTTTGAGTGTCTCGATTCGACTTTGGCCATTTTCTTCAGATATTCGCGCTTTTCGTCCAAATAAGTGCCATTCCAAAGATTTTGCCTTCAAGAGACCTAAAAAGTGAAAAGGAACGATATTAAGCAATAACGGATACAAAAGTGATCAAATAAGGGCTTAAACGACCCCTCAAAAGGTACCTTTTAAAACCTTATCAAATATCCCTACACTTGGTATTTGCTTGTCCTCAAGCAAATGTGCTTTTAGCCAATTAATTTATAAGTTAGAGGTCATGAAGCATTGGTTTAAAACAGTCCACAACACATATAAGCCCCGCAAAAGTCATAACAAGCATGGAAATTACATACTAGCACCTCACAGGGGGTGTTTGGATACTCACATCTCTCTCGGGTGTTTATGAAATATAACAAATTGGAAATGGAAGATAAACACTCATTAACCGGTCCTAGTACATAGATTACCATATGCTTGAGAATAGATCAAACCTCCGTCACTTTGGCGTAAGCACCTAGGAAAGACTATCAAAGAGGTCTTTAAAGGGTTGTAATGTTAGGCTTACGGTAGGGAATCAAAGAGTTTGGTGGGATAGGCTATATAGTGGTGGCAAGTCAAAAATCTCTTATGTTACATGCATACGAAGAATGGCGTTGCTAAGCCAAGACTGGACACTCTAGACTCTAGCTAACTGAAATAAACAAACATAAATTTAAAGGATAGATGCGGGATGGTAGCCGTATGTTTTTTTTTTTTTTTTTTTTTTCACTCTATTTTTTATTTTCTCTTTTCTATTTTTTTTCATACACTTTTACTCTACCATCCTCTACGGTAACATCAAAATGATAGGGATTTATAGGCACATCCCTACACTTGAGTTTTATTATTCTAACACTAATTTGACCCGAATTGAAAAGATCAAAACACTTGGGGTACATTATTATGCAAACAAAGGGAATTTGAATTTAACGTTCCTTCCGTCATTTCATAAACTTTAACTTTTCTCATGAATCCCAATCGTCCCAAAATCTGTATACAAAGGATATGACTCGACTTAGCAACTCATGCAAGCAACGGATAATTGAACTAAGGGTTTAGGGTGATAACAATAATGCACTAAAAGTGAGTGCATACAAGGTAGGCTAAGGCGATTTGGGTGTATATTTGGGGTGGGGTGTAAACAATGCTCTTCATTGATATTCGGAAAAACCAAACATCACGAGAACCGCGAAAAGGATAGGCTCGAGAGGTTAAATAGGGTATCGTGTACTAAAGATGAGTACAATGCAAAGGTGTGGGGAATTACTCAACCGAAGTGGAAGAAGTAATTATATTACGGGTATCAAACAAGGGTTATCCTAATGCCTCTTATCATTTAGTTATTTCTAACTACACAAGTGTAGTCTTACTAGCGATCTCGGGATGCATCACAAAACAAGTTATAGAATCTATTATACTACCGGTTCACACTCTAAGCATTAAAGATGAATGCTTTAATTCCTACTAATCTAAGGGCGATTCTCACATTTTGGGTGGAATTTAGGTGGTAAAGGGTTTTTTGTGCTAGTCATATAACTTCCTATCCGTGAGACGGTTTTGTTAAAATTAATGGCCCACTCCTATATGTCATGAAAATTTTTAAATTTGGTGCCAAAATTACCCTAATCGACATTTTCTCATAGTTTATTACACAAATACAATTGGACAAAGCAGATATTTAAGGATAAGCATAGTTTCAAAGTTCCGCTTTTATTTTCCTCCCTACACTTAAACCGAACATTGTCCTCAATGTTCCCGAAAATATCAAAGTTATGATAATGGAAGGTAATTAAAAGCGAAGAAACTAGTACTCCCGATTAGCTCGGTAGGATCCGTGTGTGAAGTAGTGGTTAAATCCTTTCCAGAAGAATTTATGCGTGAAAAGCTCCTTCCAATCTTATGTAACTTCTTCTTGATTAAATTAAACTTGCACACTTGAAGAAAACAAATGAAACCTTCGCGTAAAATCGGCGGTAATAATATATATAAGACTCGATTTAAACTAGGATATAATGCTTGTGGAATGGATGTTTACGAATTTCGGAAAATTAAGACCGAAAAATTCAAAAATTTATAAGTAGCTCGAAAACGAGAAAAAAGTAATCATTGTTTTACTCCTTCTCGACGCCGTCAGTTATCCCGACAAAAAAGCGGTCTGCGATTTTACGAAAAAATTCTAGAAAATTTACATCTTTAGAATCTGGAAAAATTTACGCAAAAACACCCATTATGACTCGATACAAGCATTTGACTCGAACAAACACACATATATATCTTTTAGTTAATTGTCATTCTCATGTTTACGTTTCTTTTGAAAACGTGTGTAATCCTCCCTACAGTTATCCCTTATGTAAAATACCTTTATATGCAATTAAGACGAGGTTAAAAGCATTTTTACAAATTTAAACATGAGAATAAACAATCAATAAAATATATATGACACTAACAAGCAAACAATTAAGCATGGGTTGCCTCCCACGCTGCGCTTTTCTTTATTTAAGAGTCTTGTAGCTAGACTCGTAGTCGTGCTCCTACGTAACTTCATTACCACCACCTTCTTCCTTCGCTTTCCCTTCGTCGAAAGGGTGTAGACGTTGTATGCTTACCGTGGATTCCTTGCCAACGTTGTCTATTATGGTGACGGTTTTGTCTTTTAAATTGGTTTCCTTCACTGTGAAAGGTCCAAACCATCTTGGTTTGTTTCTACCTCGTAATGCCCTTATCTGTGATTTGTATAAAAGTACTTTTCTCCTTTTAGAAATTCTTTAGGGTTCCTTTGTGCCTTTGGCATCGGTGGATTATTTCCTAACTTATCGGGTTTCCACAACGTTGCATACAATCCTTGAACCATAAAGTCCCTAAGCCCTTTTTCCCAGTCATTCATCTTCTTCTTAACACTATTGCTAGGGGCTTTTTGATTTCCACCCGTAATCATTTCCATGATCTTAAGAGGATACCTTGGGATGATAGGTATCCTAGCGTACCCCTTCCCGCTTTTGAGTATCATGATGCCCTCTCCGCATTTGATGGTTGCCTTGGCGGTGGACATAAATGGTGTCCCAAGAATGAGGGGCACGTTTTTATCTTCCTTAACATCAATGATCACGAAATCCACCGGATAAACGATATTAGCCACCTCAATTAGAACATCCACCTCGATTCCTATGGGGTGGACATAGGTGTGATTAGCTAAGGAAAGTCGAAGATCGGTCTTGGCTGGTTTCTCCTTAGTTAACTTATTATAGATTGATAATGGCATTATGTTCACATCGGTCCCCGATCGGCTAAGGCATTTATATTATCAATATCACCTATGCTACATGGTATCACGAAATTCCTGTGGTGTCTCATTTTTTTGTTAATGGTTTTTATGACCAACTCATACGGGGTCCCATAGGTAAGGCGTCATACTCTTCTTCATCATTTTTCCTTCAAGGGCTTCCTAAGAACTTCATTGTACCTAAAGTTGTTTACTTGGTTTGCAATGGTTTTTGTTAATTTCGTGCTTAAGGTAGTACTCAATGGTCTTAGGCTCATCATAAGGCATGACTCCTCCTTCTTGCTTTCCTCGGTTTTCCTCATCTCAACCCTTGCATCCTCGGGCATAATGGAAGCGGCGTTAACAAGCGAAGTGGGAGGACAATCGTTGCTTCTTACTAGTATCTTTTGGGAACTTTTGTTTTGGTATATTCTATTACCAAATTCATCATTTCCGTCATTTTCGCTTGCATTTCCTCTCTCGCCTATAAACCTCCTCTTCAAATTTGGCTAATCTCTCCGTATGAGCTGCCATGTACTCCTCATTTGTTCCTTGAAGCTCGGTGAAAGTGGTATTGGGAAGTAGAACAGGCGCCTTTCGAATTTAGGTTTTGCTCACGACTTGGGGACTCCAAAAAAGGTGTGGGGTGGTTGGTGGAATTGGTGGATTTGACAGCTTCTCGAGGAATTTGTACAGGGACTCTTCTTTGCCTTTCCATAAGATAATCAATCCTTCTCTCAATGGCACTCATTTGCTCCTCGAGGGTGTCGGAAGATTCAAAAGGAGTTGATATGGCACTAACTACGTTAACCGGAGTTTCAGGAGATTCATTCCAATCTTTGTAGCTTTGATCAGCAAGCTCCTCAATAATATCCCAAGATTTCTCTGCATTAAATTCGCTGAGTCTTCCACCGTCGGCTTGATCAATGGATCGTCGAGTGATGAAATCGGTATGGTCATAGAAGATTTGGATTTGAAGCCAAAGATCAATGCCATGATGGGGAAGTCTACGGAGTAGGTCCTTAAATCGAGTCCATGCTTTGTAGAGACTCACCTTGGGTTGTTGAAGCGTCAAGATGTCTCGCCTAAGTTTAGTGGTTCTCCCGTGGGAAAAATTGAGCAAGGAAACGAGAGGTAAGATCATCCCAACTTGAGATGGAGCCGGCGGGAAGTCGCTCAAGCCAATTACTAGCTTGGTCCCGTAGAGAATTGGAAGAGACGCAGGGCGTGGTCTCCGGTAGTAGCATCAAGGTCGATGGAATCGACAATTTTAAGAAATCCCTAAGATCTTTGATTTGGATCTTGAACGAAGTCCATGGAATGCACATCCGCTTTTGCACCAACCGGATGGTGTCGGATCGCAGGCCGTAGTTTGCGCTTGTTCGGGAAGCTCAATGGTGTTCCTATAGCCTAGGTGGCTTGGTCTCGAGTATTCACCAAGAGTACGGGCTCTTGGCGGGTCATTTGGTGGTGGGTTGATGAGTGGTGGTTGGTTATCACCTTCCATGATGAAAAGTGATGGAATTACGAACAAAGGTCACGAAGAAGGGGATAGACTACGAGAAAGCTAAAATGAGAAAAAGTTTACTTGATAGGAATCAAGTAAAGAAACCTAAACGAGGTGGACTACTAACTAGCTATTCTATTCCCGGCAGCGCGCAAAAACTTGATAACGCTACACGCGTCGTTCGGGGTCAAAGGAACTTCCTTTCGTCGAGCAAGTTTTTCAACACCTAGGCGATGAACCTAATCGTTGTAGTGTAGTATTAGGGTAAGCCACGGGTATTGATATCGTTCTCTGGGGAATAGGAATGCTAGTGAGAGTTACTACGCTAAGGTTGGGGTTGAAAGATTATTTTTTATCTTTTTATATTTTTAGAAAAGGAAAGGTACGAATCTCGTGGTTTGGATTTGGGGGTTGGTATTGCTACCGATTACTCTACTTATCTAATTATCTAATCTAAGGTGTATGTAGTCTATGTCTAATTATTGTGCTCGTATGATAGTTTAAAGATGTGTTTACTTAGGTTTTACTACTCCTTAATTATCTCCTATTGGTGGTTGAATTGTCACGTCCTTATTCTTAGTTGCGTTGTGTGTCTAAGGTTGTAGGGTATGCGTTTCTCCCTAACTCTTTGAACTTACCAAAGGGTCTCGTCTACAAAACCCACTAGGGATAATAAACTCTTACTCTAAGGCACTCTTTGGATGGTTTAGCTTACAACTACTCAAGGAGTTATATTCTAAGGTTCACAAAGATTTAATCAAGCATTAAGTACACAACGAATGACCTATCGCATTACTAGATCATTAATCAACTAAGATAAGAAACAACCAATCAATATTCAATAATTAAGTTTCATATTCCTAAGCAAACACACAAATAAATTAGCGGGACATGGAAAACATGCAAGCATACACACAAATAATCAAAGACATAATTGTATTAATGAAGTAAAACACTTATCTTGGTGTAAGATAGGGTTTGGAACCCTAAAATCTTGTACAAGACAACCTTGGTTCGGTTTAGGTTTTTACTCCAAAAGACTACACACTAAACCGAAAATTCGGATTCTATATATAAGATTACACATGCGACGGCGTCACCTTATGTTTTGTGGCCGCCATGTCGCCGTCATTAGGGTTTTGTCTTGGCCACGTTAGACTTGTGACGACGTCACCTTATGCTTGTGACGCCGTCCTCTTGACTTCGATGCCGTCTGGATTGCATCTAGGCCGTGCGAGTTCGACGGCCTACTCTTTTATAACTTGACCTCGTCACTTGAAAATAGGAGTTTTGGCTTATGTCTCGTCACAAAATCTTTCGACGGGCGCCGCGATTAAGCATTAACGTCGTCACCTTATGTTTCAATGACTTTGAGTGTCTCGATTCGACTTTGGCCATTTTCTTCAGATATTCGCGCTTTTCGTCCAAATAAGTGCCATTACAAAGATTTTGCCTTCAAAAGACCTAAAAGTGAAAAGGAACGATATTAAGCAATAACGGATATAAAGTGATCAAATAAGGGCTTAAACGACCCCTAAAAAAGGTGCCTTTTAAAACCTTATCAACCCCATATATCGAAGATTTCACAAACATTTATAGAAGAAAAGGGCATTTGATCTCTGTGACTTAAATTACCCGTTTTTTGGCATCGTTCACATGACTTGCAAAACATATATGAATCCTGAAAAATATTTGGCCAAAATAATCCACACTCTAGTATCTTACGGGCTGTTCTTTTTGGACCAAAGTGCCCCACATACATGTGAATGACAAAATTCAAGAATAGATTGAATTTCAGTTTCATTTACGCACCTTCGAATAACTTGATCAGAACAATGTTTCCAAAGATACGGGTCATCCCACACATAGAATTTAGCATCACTTTTAATTTTGTTTTGTTGAGATCTAGACAAATCATCAGGTAGTGTTTTGGTAACTAAGTAATTAACAAGATCAGCGTACCATGGATTTGTCGTTTGGACTGCAAAAAGATGCTCATCAGGGAACTCATCATTCCAAGAAGGTGGCTCTTCTTTTATCACTACTCGACTTAGATGATCTACAACTAAGTTTTCACAACCTTTCTTGTCTCTGATTTCCAGATTGAACTCTTGTAGTAGAAGGATCCACCTTATGAGCCTTGGTTTCGCTTCCTTTTTCGTAAGTAGGTACTTGAGAGCTGCATGATCACAATAAACAATCACTTTAGTACCTAATAAATAAGAGCGAAACTTTTCTAAAGCAAAAACTATAGCAATAAGTTCTTTTTCAGTTGTCGAGTAATTGCATTGAGCACTATCAAGTGTTCTTGAAGCGTAATATATAACATGGGCTGATCTCCCAACTCTTTGCCCAAGAACCGAACCAACAGCATAGTTCCTTGCATCACTCATAATCTCGAAAGGCAAATTCCAATCAGGAGATTGTATCATTGGAGACGAAGTGAGCAATTCTTTCAGCTTATCAAAAGCAACCTTGCAATCATCATCAAACTCAAAAGCTACATCCTTTTGGTGTAACCTGCATAATGGCTGACTTGTCTTTGAAAACTCCTTGATAAAGCGACGGTAAAATCCTGCATGTCCAAGAAAAGAACGAACTTCCCGCACATTTTTGGGATAAGGCAGAGATTTAATAATATCTACTTTTGCTTTATCAACTTCAAGTCCTTTAGCAGACACTATATGACCCAAAATATTACCTTGATCGACCATATATTAACACTTTTCATAATTAAGAACAAGGTTTGATTCAATGCATCTTTTAAGAATTTTTTCAAGGTTAATTAAGCATGAATCAAATGAATCACCATGGACTGTAAAATCATCCATAAATACCTCTATGATATCCTCTACATATTCGGAAAATATGCTTACCATGCATCTTTGAAATGTAGCAGGCGCGTTACAAAGTCCAAACGACATTCGACGAAAATCAAACGTACCAAAAGGGCAAGTAAAGGTAGTCTTTTCTTGGTCTTCTGGTGCAACCGGTATTTGATGAAAACCTGAATAGCCATCAAGACAACAATAGTAAGCTCGACCCGCTAACCTTTCTAGCATCTGATCTATAAAAGGGATGGGGAAATGATATTTTCTAGTTAAAGCATTTAACTTTCTATAATCTATACAAATCCTCTAACCATTTTGAACTCGAGTAGTCACTAACTCACCATCAGAATTCTCAACTACTGTTACACCTGTTTTCTTTGGGACTACTTGTATAGGACATACCCATTTGCTGTCCGAAATCGGATAGATAATACCTGCATCCAGAAGTTTATGAATTTCTTTCTTTACCACTTCCATCATAGGTGGGTTCAATCTGCGTTGGACTTGCTTTGCAGGGGTAGCACCTTCTTCCAAAAGAATTTTACGCATACACATAGCAGGACTTATGCCACTGATATCAGCAATTGTCCAACCAATTGCCTCTTTGTAGTCTCTCTGAATCCGAATTAACCTTTCATATTCCAATGGAGTCAACTTATTAGAGGAAATGACAGGAAGCGTGTCTCCTTCTCCGAGGAATAAGTACTTGAGATGCTCGTGTAACTTTTTAAGCTCAAGTTTTGGTGCCTGCATAATTGACGGAAGAATTTTAGCATTATTCAACGGTAAACCAAGATAAGAAACAATCTTATTAACATGTGAAAGAGAGTTAAGTTCAGAAAATGCTTCTTGTAGATTCGAGTTTGGCTCAAGTTCGTGATTTGCATTTTCTGATATAGTGTTAGTAAGTGCCACCTTTAACGAATCATCATCATTTAGCTCGAAAACTTTCTACACTAAAGAGTCAATAACATCAACACTAAAAACAAAATGTTCATTACTAGGATACTTCATGGAATCATATATGTTAAACTTAATGACTTGACCATCAAATTCCATTGTAAGTGTACCCTCATAAACACAAATATTAGTCCTAGCGGTTTTTAAAAATGGTCTCCCTAACAAGATAGAAGGTGAATTAGAATGATTTTCTTTTCCCATATCAACAACGTAAAAATCTGCTGGAAAAACCAATTCTTTAACCTGAACTAATATGTCCTCTAAAACACCATCGGGGTATGCATAAGAACGATCAGCAAGCTGTATAATTACCCCTGTTTCTTTCAATTTTCCAACATTCATAGCTTCATATATAGAACGAGGCATGACATTAATAGAAGCTCCTAAGTCTAACATAGCTATTTCTATCTCGACATTACCCATTTTACAAGGAATAGTAAACATACCTGGATCCTTGCATTTGATAGGAAACTTCTTTTGAATCATAGCAGAAACATTTTCTCCTAACTGAACTTTTTCATTACCTTTGAGCTTTATTTTCGATGTACATAATTCCTTTAGAAACTTTGCATATCGAGGTACCTGTTTAATAGCATCAAGAAGTGGAATATTCACCTCAACTTTGCGAAAAGTTTCAAGAATTTCCTTCTCCTGCTCTTGCTTTATAGACTTTGAAAATCGACCAGGAAATAGAGGGGGTATTTTGATTTCTTCTTGTGTCCTGGTTGTTTCTAATGGCTGATCATTTTGAGTCGTCGAGCCTTCCTTCACAATCTCTTTCTACAAATCACGTTTAGATGGTTTATGTGGCTGTTCTTCTAACACTTTTCCACTTCGCAAGGTGATTGCACTTACATTCTGCTTGGGGTTGTTACTCGTTTGAGACGGCAATTTACTCGAAGCTTGAGATTCCAACCGGTTCACAGAGGTAGCCAACTAACCTATTTGGTTTTCTAGGTTATGAAGGGTATTTTTGGTATCTTGTTGAAATTGTTGTGTGCTTGTGGCAAGCGTTTTAACAATATCTTCAAGAGATGTGCTCGAATTTGAGGATGATGGCTGTGATTGAGTTGTTTGTTTAGGATATTGATGCTGGAAATTGTTTGAACGGGAGCCATAGCTGAAGTTAGGACGATCTCTCCATCCTGGATTGTAGGTGTTATAGAAAGGATCATACTTTCTTTGTGGTGGACCTGGAAACCATCCTACCGCATTCATTTGCTTGGGTGAGCCGTCTTGAAGTGTAGGACACATGTCAGTCGGGTGACCTGTGGAAAACTAGAAGGGGGGGTTGAATAGTTTTGCCAATTTAAAACTTCCTTTTAAATATTTAGATCGACTTATGTCAATCTATTTGGTTGTTTATGTTGGACGTTAATAGATAGATATATAAGCGTGTAATGAAAGATAAAGAGTAAAGCACATCACCACGACACAAGTTATTTATAGTGGTTCGGCTACAAGGACACCTTCCTTGCCCTACTCCACTCCCGAGTCACCTACTCTAGAGTTCGTAAGCACTACACCAACTCCTTATGGCGGAGAAGCCTTCACAACGCCGCTTAATCTTTTTCCGGTACAAAGCTAAATACCGAGTTCTTTCACACCAAGGCGAACCACACCTAACACAACGTCGCCTACCCTTTATACGGTGCTAGGCTAACCACCGATTTCTTTCACACCAAAGAGAACTAATCCTATCACAACGTCGCCTACCCTTTATAAGGTACTAGGCTAAGTACCTAGTTCCATTGCAATGGAGGAACTACTACCACACAACACCAACGACTAATCCCTAAGGAGATCTACTCCTTTACAATATCATCAAGGATATCAATATCATTGGATCTAATACTAGTCTATCTTGTACATCGAAACACACCATATCGAATGTACATCTAAGGCACCTTTCACTAATGCCTTTGACTAGATCTACAAGACACCTTTCACTAATGTCTTGTGTCTTCACTTCTAAGCACCTTTCACTAATGCTTCTTTGTCTTGACTTCTAAGCACCTTTCACTAATGCTTCTTGTCTTGACTTCTAAGCACCTACCACAAGTGCTTATCCTATGAGGCGATAAATACCCTTCACTAATATCTTCGCCTTGACACTTGAGACATCTTTCACTAATGTCTTCAACACTACACTTCTTAGAAGAAAGAAAGAGATCATCAACAAGAGGACTTCAATAGCCTTGATGATGAGGAAGCATGGCAACTCATGGACTTGAGCTTGCTCGACTTCAAAGGTGGTGATCTTGCCTTTAAGAGGAACCTAGAAGATCACACAAAAACAAAACTACAAACATAGATCTCTTGGATCTAAGGTTAGTGAGATTTAACTCAGGGGAGAAAGTGTGTTAGAAAGGGATTGAAAGGGATGAGAAACAATGAAGAAATGGCTCACTATTTATAGAGGAAAAACCTCTATTGTTCCCCGGATCCCACGGATCCCTACCACAAGGGATCCGGCTAGCACAAATCTAGGGATCCGTGGTAAGCTCCTCTTTGCCCATGGGTATTTTTGGTTATGGGTCATGGGTTATGGGTTGATCCATGGTTTTCTTTCTAGATACAATGTATCTTAAGGATACAATGAACTTGGTTAAGTGGTATAAATAAAACCATGGGTTATGGGTCAAAACCATTTGCTAGTTTTACCTATTTAGTATATACTTGTTTTACCCATTATAGTATATACTTGTTTTACCCATTTTAGTGTATACTTAGTTAAGTATATGTTATCCCAATATGTAAACAATAGTTGTTATACATATGTATATCTAAAGCATAAAATCACTTGTACTTGTTTTAGTGTTTTATGTGAAAGCGTAAGTGTGTTAGAAAACTATTAGTTCAAACCATTTACGTATTTTATTTGTTTCATTAAAATGATCTTACTTTTGTTATCAACAAAACATTAGAAGATCGTAAAATATAAATAAACGTTTTTACGGCTTATTTGTATTAATGATCTCCCTTTTGTTGATGACAAAACATAAGATTATTTTAAGGAAAAGCTAAAATTGTAAGAGTTTGAATTTGTAGTTTTACTTTCTTCTCCCCTTTTGTCGAAACAAAAGAGCTTTGAAAGAAAGCAACACTTTGTTTTAAGAAAATGTGTGAAAAATAGAAAAGAAATAAGAAATAAAAAGCAAGTAACGGAAAGGATCTCGTCACTATTCCCTTGACGAGTCCATCCCTAAGTAAGGCGTCAAGAAAGTAATGCTAATCTAGTTCATTTGCAAATTTTGCAAAAGATTACGTCTATGTGACGGTGTGCTCCCCTAGATGATTGTAATTTTGCAACGGAAGTCATGAGATATAAATCTAATATTGCAAGTAATTTTGCAATGTATTGTTTTGACACCAAGCTCCCCTTAGCTTTGGGGTGTCAAATTCTTCATGTGTTAATTGAATAACTACAAAACAAAGGTTAGAAAACAAGTGTAATTCACAATTTCCTGCAAATGTGGTCCAAGTTAGTAGGAAAATAGTTTCCTGTATCACGGATCCCACGGTTCCCTCCTAGTAGGGATCCATCTAGGCAATTCTGAGGGATCCGTTTGGCTGATGAATAAAATCAGCAAATGGTGGTATAACAAGAAATGTTAATACCAAAATGAAATAAGGATTATATCAAATACTCATATACTCGTAAATATAGCAAGTTGCATGTAATTTCATTTAATAAAACAAGAGTTATGATATACATGACTCTAAAAATAAGAAAATAGACAATACATGACTAGGAATTTCTAGACCAACTAACGCTGATGCTAGGACACCACTAAAATTCTTCTAGCTCAAGTTTTGTTTAGGTTTGATCTCGTCGAAACGTTCGAGGAGATGATAGAACATGAAACGTTGGTCTTCTCGTACTTCATGTATCAAACTTTCAACATGTTGACAATGATAACAATCTTTGTCATGGCTAGTAGTGGTGGTGGATGAAATGAAATGGCTTGATGCGAAGGATCAAGTGAAGCGGCTTGTGGAGCTTCAACGATGAAGGGATTGGTGGAGGTGCATTTGAGAATGCCTCGACCAAGAATGATGGTGGTGGTAAAGAAGTGTCAACTTCCATATGGTCGGGTGGTTGACTTTGATGATTTCTCATAATCCAAATAGGATTATATGATGGAGACAACGAAAAGGAAGCCGGAGCAAGTGTTGACTCAACACCTTGATTTTGAACCATTATTCCTCCTAATGAGGAGAATGTTGTCGGTAGTGGATGAGACGGCCTAGAGGCAAGTCCTCTAAATTGTAGAGGTGTGGTGATGATAGTGGTGAAGTAAATGAAATGACTCTAGGAACCAATGGTGATGGTTTAGTGGAGATGATATTGTTTGGCCTAGGAGGTATGGTGGTGTTTGGCATAGGTAGTTTTGTGGGTACTATCCTTTTAGGAATTGGTTTGATTGGATGATGAAGGATTCTATCATTTGTTGGCTTGACCGGAGATGATTCGGTTGAAGAGATTTCGTGTACAACACGAACCTTTTCCATGGGTGGTTCTTTGGTGGATACGTTACTACTTGGGGTTTTCCTCATGATGAGATGATTTCAAGAGGTTGCAAGAGCTGAAAGTTAGGATGAGAGTGATGACTATGGAGGTCCTAACAAGATGGTTTATAAAGCAAGAGAATTGTCAAGTGCATTCAAGCCTTAAGCCACTAGGATTCATTGGAATGTGATGATTAACATGCACAAGAGTCAACTTCAGAGTTTACACTGATCTAGGAACTCATTTAAGATGAGATGGAGTGTTTGAGTTAGGAAGATGAGTTGAAGTGATTGTTTTAGAAAGGTTTGACCTAAACTGTCATCCGGATCCCACGGTTCCCTCCTAGGAGGGATCCGGCTAGGCTATTCCTAGGGATCCGGCTCTCAGCAGTTATGACAAGTTTGAAATGAGGTTTCTAGGAGCTAAAGCCTATCTTATTTTGAGTGTTTCAGTTCTCCTAAGTGTTTTAGGATGAGAGGATACTTAAATGATCAAAGGAAATAAGTGTTATAGCAAATGATTGTTTCTTATTGAAAGGAGATGGGACAAGATGACTACCAATGGATGTCCAAAGATAACACTAAGAGTTTTGTGGTGTTAAGTCATAATAAATGATCCTAGTGATCAGATTTAAGCTTGAGGTAAAATTTAAAAAATCTTAAAATCACAAGAATTAAAAAGCTAATTTTGTATCACTTTGAGATAAAATGGTTGGAAACAATTTCCTAAAATTGTTTAATTTGTCCACTTAAGTGTTTTAAAAGATGAGAAATAGTTTGTGAGTTATTGAGGCGTAAATATGGTGAGCTTTGATGTGTTGATAAATCAAGAGGCATTTTAACTAAGATTTTAAGTAAGCCTTTAGTGAGTCTAAGCCTTTCTCATCCTTGAAAAGGTTCTAGTTGGATTCTAAATTCATATGCTTAGCTAATGAGATGTTATCTAGAAAGTTATCTTGATGCAGGAAATGCTGAATTGCTGATCTGATGTCACAGATCCCACGGTTCCCTTAAAGAAGGGATCCGGCTAGGCTAATCCTTGGGATCCGGTTCCTACAGATCAGAATCTACAGAGAAATGATGTGCAGATTTTGCACACTAATAAATCAATAAGTAAAGCAATAGGAACAAGCATGTCATCACAAAACACCACTTATAAAAGTATGATAAAATAACAATATCCAAATTTCCATAAATCAAAAGAACAAACACGTAATCATCCAAACATAAAATAAACGAAAACAAGCATAATCCTATTTTCTCTTTCGTCAATCCTTTCTTTTCCTTTTTGACGGCTTAGTGAGGTTGAAAGCGAGGTTTTGAATCATGCCCCTCAATTGTTTAAATTCCGCGGTCTTGTTTGGAATGGTTGGAAGTTGTTCGTGGTATTCAAGGATTTCTAATTTGATGTTGGCTACGGGGTCGACATCTTCCTCATCTTCATCTTCTTCTTCTCCGCCGAGAGTCTCGAGAGCTTCTGTTTCTCCATTAACCATGAACCGTTTAGGCGTTGTTTGGTAAGAGGTACCATGACGTGATCGGAAGGTAATGATCATCGTTAATAGGAGATGGTTGCAATGTACCAACATACTTACAAAGTCGTGTTAGGAGCATACCATATGGAAGTACCATGTTGGAAGCTTTGAATACCCCAGTCATTCTCCTTACCATGTAATAGGAAAGATTAAATGGCCTTTGGTGGGTAAGACAATAGATCATTTGCACAAGGCATGCGTTTGGATGATATTTGTTTCCAACTAGGATAATGACATTTTCCCTAAGGATTTCTTCCCATTTTCTAAACATGGGATGCATTTCGAAAAGTTCCATTTGAAAGGGATTACGGTGAATAAGCTTTTTGTTACGGTCGTAACGAGATTGGTCGGTCCTAACTTTGAAGATAGTATCTCTAATGGTTTCGGGATCGTCGAGAGGAGTGTTATAGAGAGGCTTAGGATCAAGTGCAAGGTTTTGAGCGTTAATTGCCCAATCTTGAGAGTACATACAAATTCCTTCACAAGGAATGCGAAGAATTTGAGCAAAGGTGTTGAGAGGAAAAGTAAAATTTTGTTTGTTGATGATGAAGGCGATTGAGATGCTATTGTCGGTGTTTCTAATGATCCAAAAGCTTTTGTAAAATTCAAAAATGAAGACCGGACAAATTTGTTCATCTATGTCAAGGAGACAATCAAAATTGATTGTCGAGAAAACTTGACGAATGTCGGTATCTTCAAGGAAACATTCCTTGACTACACGACCTTCGTGGATAAGTCGTTTACAAGGCTTTTGAATATTTTACGGTCGGTTTGGTCAATCCCTTTTACAATAGTAGTGAGTAAGGTAATGGACGGTGTCATGGTGATCTTGTTGAGTGGCTTTGGGCATGGTTGTTCCTAAAATACAAATTTTCAATTAAGATAAATTAGTTGGAATGGGTTTATGGTTTTGATTTGTATTAACAATGTTGTGAACACAAAGTGATTTTGTTAAAATCCCCTTTTCATGATTAGTTTGAAAACCCTAATTGAGTTAATTGATTAGATATTAAGAAACCATAAACCCTAGGATGAGGATGATGAAAGTTAGAAAAGTTAATGTAATTACTTACAATGGTGTTCTAGGAGGAATACTTGAAAGTATGGAAGCCAATGAGGATGAATTATGTAGCTTGGTCGTTTTGTGTTGTGTGAATAGAGGAAAAACAATCGGTGGTGAATTTTTGAAAGCGTATAGTGAGTTACATTCCACGGTTCCCGGATCCTTTATGTTTGGGATCCGGCTAGTACAACTAGAGGATCCGCCACATCGTGATGAAAAGGGGTTGTTTGGGATTATTTTGTAGTAGGCTTATAAATTAGCTTGCTAAAAATAGTTCGGAGGTATTAGATGAAGATTGTTTTTGGATGACGGCTTTTGATGAATCACATATCGAGGGTTCATATGTGATGACGGCGTTAGTTTGACGAATCAAAAGGAATACCATTCCCGATGATAAAAAAGACGGAGAAGTGACGAAAGAGACTTCTAATGATGTTAGTGATTAATAAACAAAGAGAACTTATGAAAATAAATTGACCTCATGTAACCTATCTAATGAAAAGTAAGACATACCTCTATGCTTCTTGGTTTGGCACAATACCAAAAAATACTTCATGAGCTTTTAAAGTAATCCTTTGTACTTGGTGTACGTAAGTTGTGATTACTTTTTAGATCCTTCCTTGAATATTGACTTCATTATTCTTTGAATGAAGATTTTGGAGAGATTCTAGCATGAAGATTTCTTAGGAAAAAAAGTTGTTAGAATCATCTATCAATGTCCAACAAAATGATTAAAAAAATATGACCTTAAAAAAAATCCTTCTTTGTAGTTTTCAAACATACACGGATCGTATCAAGTCTTTAAAGTACAATATACTTTAAGAAACTTGGTAACGAAGCTCTGATGCCAATTGTGGAAAACTAGAAGGGGTGGTTGAATAGTTTTGCCAATTTAAAACTTCCTTTTAAATATTTAGATCGACTTATGTCAATCTATTTGGTTATTTATGTTGGACGTTGATAGATAGATATATAAACGTGTAATGAAAGATAAAGAGTAAGAAGCACATCACCACGACACAAGTTATTTATAGTGGTTCGGCTACAAGGACACCTTCCTTGCCCTACTCCACTCCCCGAGTCACCTACTCGAGAGTTCGTAAGCACTACACCAACTCCTTATGGCGGAGAAGCCTTCACAACATCGCTTAATCTTTTCCGTACAAAGCTAAATACCGAGTTCTTTCACACCAAGGCGAACCACACCTAACAGAACGTCGCCTACCCTTTATACGGTGCTAGGCTAACCACTGAGTTCTTTCACACCAAGGAGAACTAATCCTATCACAATGTCGCCTACCCTTTATAAGGTACTAGGCTAAGTACCTAGTTCCATTGCAATGGAGGAACTACTACCACACAACACCAACGACTAATCCCTAAGGAGATCTACTCCTTTACAACATCATCAATGATATCAATATCCTTGGATCTAATACTAGTCTCTCTTGTACATCGAAACACACCATATCGAATGTACATCTAAGGCACCTTTCACTAATGCCTTTGACTAGATCTACAAGACACCTTTCACTAATGTCTTGTGTCTTCACTTCTAAGCACCTTTCACTAATGCTTCTTTGTCTTGACTTCTAAGCACCTTTCACTAATGCTTCTTGTCTTGACTTCTAAGCACCTACCACAAGTGCTTATCCTATAGACGATAGATACCCTTCACTAATATCTTCGTCTTGACACTGAGACATCTTTCACTAATGTCTTCAACACTACACTTCTTAGAAGAAAGAAAGAGATCATCAACAAGAGGACTTCAATAGCCTTGATGATGAGGAAGCATGGCAACTCATGGACTTGAGCTTGCTCGACTTCAAAGGTGGTGATCTTGCCTTTAAGAGGAACCTAGAAGATCACACAAAACAAAACTACAAACATAGATCTCTTGGATCTAAGGTTAGTGAGATTTAACTCGGGGAGAAAGTGTGTTAGAAAGGTTGAAAGGATGAGAAACAATGAAGAAATGGCTCACTATTTATAGAGGAAAACCTCTATTGTTCCTCGGATCCCACGGATCCCTACCACAAGGATCCGGCTAGCACAAATCTAGGGATCCGTGGTACGCTCCTCTTTGCCCATGGGTATTTTTGGTTATAGGTCATGGGTTATGGGTTGATCCATGGTTTTCTTTCTAGATACAATGTATCTTAAGGATACAATGAACTTGGTTAAGTGGTATAAATAAAACCATGGGTTATGGGTCAAACCATTTGCTAGTTTTACCTATTTAGTATATACTTGTTTTACCCATTTTAGTATATACTTGTTTTACCCATTTTAGTGTATACTTAGTTAAGTATATGTTATCCCAATATGTAAACAATAGTTGTTATACATATGTATATCTAAAGCATAAAATCACATGTACTTGTTTTAGTGTTTTATGTGAAAGTGTAAGTGTGTTAGAAAACTATTAGTTCAAACCATTTACGTATTTATTTGTTTCATCAAAATGATCTTACTTTTGTTATCGACAAAACATTAGAAGATCGTAAAATATAAATAAACGTTTTTACGGCTTATTTGAATTAATATGACCAACAATGGAATAAATTCCACAAGCTTTCACCTGTTGTGTATTACCCATAACCAACTTTTCCACAAGAGCAGTGAGATTGTCCAAACGTTGATCATAAGAAGTGTTGACCTCACTAACACTTTTTGTCGGGCAGTCATGTCGTGTACCAAACTGTTGTGAATTAGCAGCCATATTAGAGATTAGAGTCCTTGCTTGATGGCGTTTTGTGTACCAATGCTCCCCACTTGCAAAGATCTATCATATTTCGTCCATAGTTAACAGACCTTCATAGAAATATTGAATAAGAAGCTGGTCCGTAATCTGATGTTGAGGACAGCTAGCACAAAGTTGCTTAAATCTCTCCCAATACTCATATAACGTCTCTCCATTGAATTAACGAATTCCACATATGTCTTTCCTGATATTTGCAGCACGTGAGGCAGGGAAAAACTTCTCGAGGAATTTTTGCTTCATCTCGTCCCATGTGGTTTTGGAACCAGAAGGTAAGTAGTACAACCAATCTTTAGCCTTGTCCGCCAAAGAAAATGGAAAAGCACGCAACTTGATTTGTTCTTCTGTAACTTCTCGTGGTTTCATTGTTGAACAAACCACGTGAAATTCCTTAAGGTGCTTATGAGGATCTTCACCAGCAAGACCAGGAAAAGTTGGAAGTAAATGAATTAGCCCGGATTTGAGTTCAAAAGGGACAGTAAGTTGTGGGTATTGGATGCATAAGGGTTGTTGATTGATGTTTTGTGTCGCCATTTCCCACAATGTTCTTTCGCCATGCTTTCTTCTTGGTCACTATCGGTGACTGATCAAACAAATCGAAAGGAAGTTTGGTTCAAGATTCAAGCCAAGAAGGCGATGAACCTCTTTGAAAAATTCTTCTCTTAGCCTCTTTTCTCAACCTTTAGCGCCTTCTCAATCTCGTGATCGTATTCAAGTTCACCTGTACAAAATGATCGGGGCATTAAATAAGTTACAAATAAGAATAACAGTAAAATTCAATAAATAAACTAAAATTGATTGATTAAAAAGAAATAAATCTAAGACACCAATCCCCGGCATCGGCGCCAAAATTTGGTGGTGTCGAATCCAACAAAAATAAATCCTACTTTTATGATTTGTAGTTAGCAACAAGTAGGGTCGATTCCACAGAGATTGGTTTAGACAATTCTTAATTAACCAAACAAGTTAACACGGGGGTTTTGATTTTGACAAACAATAACAAGAAGATAAGATGACTGATTAAACTAAACACTTGAAAGAGATATAATTTGTAAGTAAATACAATCTAGTCAAAGGTGCAATCTAAGTATGAATCCATCGTTAATCATTGACGTTAAAACGCTTCATATACTTAAGAATAAATTGGTTATGGTCATTAACAAGCTCTAACAACCTGTCTCTCCTTAACGTGTCGATAAACAAAACAAGCTCTTTGATTACTTCTCTTATCAAACAACTAGCCCTAAACAAGCTCTTAAGACTTAATATTTGATAGCATAATGCCTTATAGAAACTACCAATTCTAATTGATAAACGTATAATCTCGGTTCATCTAAACTAGATTACACATTCCCTTAACAATAATTGAAAACTTGACCATAATCAACATTGTTAATCGGTACAAGTATTAGAACATTAAAGCAATGACGGACTTCAATTTCTAAATAGCAAAGTAGTATCTCAACAATTGAATAACAAAACTGGAATTCAAACTTATCAAGATAACAAAATTTAAACTGAGAATTTGCAAATACTCCTAAGTACTGAATCAAGCAAATTAACAGGTCTCAAAACCTAATTGGATTCATAAACAAAGAAAATCCTTCAACTAGAAAGTAAAATAAATTAGCTACTCATGACAAGAGGAAGAAATCACAACTATGGATGATGAGCCCCTCGTCTTTGATCTTCACTTGATTTTTTTTCTGTTGGTGTTTTTGTTGAGAGTATTTGTGTGACCGTCCCCTTCTCAACTGCCACACCTGGTCTTTTTATAGTCCATCTCTCCACTTTAGTTAACTGATCCCACGATGTCCAAGATGCCCTGAAAAACTGTTTCCCCCTTCTTGCCTCAATGAAACCCACAATCTGATATTGTGTTTTAGTTTGGGCACTTGTACAACGAAATCCTCTAACTTTCAAACTCTTGTCACATTAGGCCTCATCTTTTATACCTACAACAACACATAAGTTTGTGAGGTATTTTAATCTTTTAAAAATCAACCTTTACATATAAAATGCATCATTCTCTAATTTGCTTCACTTAACATAAAATGCAAGTTTAGACCATCATTTAAGGCCATATCAATAATAAATCATGAGGAAATAAGTATAAATAATATGTATATTACCACTTAACATGATTCTTAGTATTAGCTTTAACATCTGGTTATGTAACTTTAATCATTTAATAATCACACAACCAAGTTGGGTTCCGATTAATATATTTGGATTTGCGTGTTTGTGAGTTGGTATAATTGCAATCTAAACGCGACATGTTTGTTAATTAGGGCGAGAAACTCGATTCTAACTCGAAACTTGCATGGCAGGTTAAACCATTCATATGAACTCCAACCCGTCTTATTTTGAACTTTTCTTTTGTAAACCAAGGTATGTTTGGTAAAAATATATGTTGTTGAAGCTAGAGATGGATCAGAAGCTACATATTTAGGGTGTGCATGGGGCGATTTGGGGTGGTTTTTGGCTAAAATCAAACCCCGAACCAGAAATTCGGTTTTAAGTTTTTTAAAACCAAACCCTTCACCAAAAGTTCGGTTTAGTTTTTGGTTTTTGTTGTTTGGCTTTCGGTTTTTGGATATCCGAAATTTGAGTTCATGGTTTTATGTTAGACCAATTATTTTAGCTAAGTTTTAAATTTGGATACCCAAAATTTCGGATAAGAGTTTTATATATCCGAATATCCAAATATCTATAATTTTCGGAAAACTTTTATATGAGTTGTAAAGCTGACATTTTATAAAATCCGGCCTTTTAGGGGGTGTTTGGGATTGCGGCATGAAACAGATTGTCTGATTATTGCGTTTCCAAAACGCAATAATCCACTTTATAGTGTTTTGCAATCTCAAACTCATAATCACTTTTTGGGTTTTGAGGGTCTCAAAATGTGGTTTTAGAAAAGCATCTTATCACCTTCTTTTTGAAAACGCCATTTTCCTCTTGAATGAAACATTACCAAGTTACCCCCAAAAGCACATCTTACTACTCTTCATAAAAAAATATAACGGTAAAAAAAATTATAGCTAAAACATGATTTGATAACTTTCAATCTTTACAAATAACTAACGATGATTCCAGTGAGAGACACGGGCAGTAAAGCGATAGAGACAAAAATCTTGAAAGGTATTGTTGGGGTTCAGCCAAATAATTTTTCGAGCAAAGATGCATATAGTAGTTTAGAAAAGGAAGGTAGGTGATGAATGTGACAAAAAAATTTAGGAAAGGAAGGTTGGTGATGTAGTTGTGAAAGATGCAAAATGGTTAGATAAATGAGAAATAAGTTAGATAAGTTTAATATATAAAAATAATGATGAATGTGTCTTGTGTTATACAGTATTTAATATTGTATGTATATTGTAAGTAGTGTGTGTTAAATTTTTGATAGCTAATAAAATTTGGTAATGTCATTTTGGTTATTTTACATGTTAACTTGTAAAATAGTCTAATTTTACCAAACACTAAAAAACTGATTATCTAATTATTACGATATCAAATAGCATAATCAAATCCAAACACTACATTTTACAACCACGTTTTGTAACAGCTGATTATTTGATTATTCATTTTCAAAACGCATAATCTATTTTCAATAAGTACTCCCAAACACCCCCTTAATAAAGTTTGATTAATTTTTCGGATATCCGAATATGGATATTTTTTGAACATATAAAACCTAAATCACGAAATCCTAAAATGTAAGTTGAATATTTTGTCGTAAAATAATAAGATTACATAACATGTATATAAATATGAGATATGCGAACATATATAAAATAAATAAAATTAAGACAAAAATACACCGTTGGTCCCTAAACTTGTCCAAAAGCATCGCAGGGGCCCTAAACTTGGGATTTTAGTCGCTGTGAGTCTAAAACTTGGGTTTTTGAGGCCGATTGAGTCCTTTTGATCATAATCCATTGGTCAACATCGTTATTTGCTGTTTTGTTTTGTTTTTAGTTAAGGTTATAACGGTCATTTCATATATTTGGATTATTATACTTTTCTTCCCCATTTTTATTGCAACTCTATTACTTTGTGATATTGTTTCTCTTGTAATCTGTAAGTGAGTGCATACCTGCCTTCATATGTACACAAAATATATTAGCAATAATTAAGTGGTGTTTGGTGCAAATTTCCAGCACAAGATATATTATAGGACCAGTCAGTCATCTCTTGATGCCTCTCTTCATATTTCGCTTAAGAAGGCAGATGCAAATGTCATGAACCAAATGTCAAATTTCATCCCCACAAATGAAGATTGTTTTGACGAAGCATGTTTGATGAAGGTAAACCATATTAATGTTTGCATGCATATGAAATCAATTTATATTAGGTAGCCTTAAATTTTACTTTCTTTATATTGAACAGCCAAATAATAACGGTATTTGGCTGGTTGTATCTTACTAAGTGTTTATATAATGATTGTTACCCAAGACTGTTGGCTTTCACCCGTAACTTGGAAACTTTTGTTTTTTGTGTGTTACTCCGGTCTTATAGTTGTCATGAGCGGGCTTCATGTTTTACAGGAACGTCTGTTTCTTTAGTAGAAGCCCTTTCATAGGTCAAATCTGTCGTTATCGTGATGTAATGACTTGTACCTGATTGTATTAAGAGTCTTTATTGTACATTCTAATTGTGTAAAGCTTTATTCGCTAAGCAGGTTAAACAGATGTGGTTTGACCTTCTTTTGGTCAAAGATAACTCTTGTTAACTTGAAAAATGGAGATGGTTGGTTGGAACATTTTGTATGTATGAAAAGGTCAACGTTTTACAGTTTTCACTTTTTACTTTTCGGATAACATTGCCTTCTTTATATCATGAGAGAGCACTTCCAGTCTCATCTACTTGGTGAAACTAAAACACACATAAAGAAAAAATAATTACATACCACACCTTCAAAGGCGCCTAAAAAGTTTCACCATGACTGATTTCTTTATTTATGTTAGGAAGTGATTTGGACTTTTCATAAGCGAATAAGTCATCCTTCATGCTCTAGACACAAAAATGTACAAAGGATGATCTGACACGAGTCAAGCTCAGTTTGACACAATTACTTTACTTTGTTTAGCTAAGTACCTTCTGCGTAGTTCTAAAATGAAGACAATTAACATTACAAACTCAAAAGATATCAGCATTACAAACTCAAAAACCATTTGGATTGTTAACCGTAACTTCCTATGGCAACTGTACATTCCCTGCCTTGTAAGTTGGTAACAATTTTAGTCATCAACTCTAAAAAACAACCAGATATATCCAATTGAAGAAAAACTGGACTTGAATAATAATATTAACAACAGTTGCCCTAGCATTGTTAAGAGCTAGCATTGTTGCTTCCAAGCTATTTCCCTAGAGCATTTTCAACGCATGCCATTTCTAATACAATCCTAACTGCACCTCCAGCAATGACACCGGTATCTGGTGATGCTGGCCTTAGCATCACCTTGGCTGCAGCATAGTCTCCATCAGACCTGCCATTGTTACAATCAAGAGGATAATTAACATGTCAAATGTACCAATTGTTTATTTACAATGCTACATAATTTAAAGACTAAAATACACTGTTGGTCCCTAAACTTGGCCACAAACGTTGTCTTGAACCAAAACATGGCATTTTAGTCGTCAGTAGTCTAAAGTATGGGGTTTTGAGGCTAAACTCGTCCCTTGACCCGTAATGCCTGATATGTGCCGTTTTACACATATCTTTTATATAATTTAAACCCACAAAACAACCAAAAACACACAAATAACTCACAAAATGTTATAAATTCATCAAAATGTGTTTTATGTGATTCGTACAAAAGATTGAAAACAAGTGAAAATGATCAATTTCACAACAATTGTCGTTTCATCCTCGGTTACACAAATTGGCAAAACTAGTCCCTAAATGTTTTAAATGAATGAAAAGTCAACTTAAGTCCTTGGGAAACCAAAATGTTCACAAAACATCCTCGGATGAAAGTTTACACAAATGGCAAATTTTACCCTCGAGTTACAAAATTGGCAAAATGGTCCTGGTATTCAAAATTTGGAAATTTACAAATAATACCCTTGTACTATGCATGATTTAACAAATGGAACAATTTGATAACTTTTGGGAATTTACACTTTTAAACCCTTAAAATCCAAAAAATTACATATTAGGTCCTTTAAGTTTTTAAATATAAATAAATACTACTTTTGGTCCTTGTGTTATGTTACTTGGCAGGTTTGGTCCTTGAAGAATGTTTGGAAAATGGCAAAGTCAGCCCTTAACTTTGGCAGAATTACAAAATTGGTCCTTGTGATGTTAAGCTTAAACAAACGGATACCCTTTATATCAAATCAGGCCCAAATCCAACCCAAAACACAACCCGGCCCAAATTTTGAATTCAAATAAACCGCTACCACTGTAGCAGCTTCTCTCCCACACTGGTTTAGCCAAAACCAGTGATGGTTTCACCTCCACCTCACCATTTCAATTGTTTCTCCACTTGATTACATCTCCTCCACCTCCACATCAAACCAAACCCAATTAATGAAGAAAACCGCTCAAAGACATTTTGGCGCCAAAATCGCCATTTGGCAATTGTGATGATCTGGATTAAATCAACGGTTCAAGTGAGGTGGGATATGATCGAGGTCGACAAGGAATTGAAAGGATTATATAAAGCGGAGGAGAGCGGAGAAACAAGTACTTTTGGACTAGCCATTGGTCGTTAGTGTAGTTTTTAAAAGCTTTCTTTAAATTAAATGTCTTTTACAGTTTTTATGTTGTAATTTACCTTAAATTAATGTAATGAATGTTATTTCCAGTTCAATTTCAAGTTCCTTTTAAATTTCAAGTATTGCCTAAATTCCTTTAATTTTCATGTTATTCGATTTCAAGTCATGTATTTGTTTTATTGGATTCTTTAAGCTGCATAAGCTCTTGACAAAGTTTTAAAGCTTTTAGATTCATTAAACAAGTTTCAGTCTTTTAAATCTAGAAAAGTACTAAAAAACTAAAAAAGTCAATGGAAGTCAAACTGTGGTCCAAATAAGTAGTTCTAGGAAATGGAAGCTAAGCTAGATGGATTGGTTTCTAGCTTATTGACAAGAAGCTAGGAGTGGTTTTGGACCTTAGTACTCATTTTCACCTTTATCACATGTAAGTTCCATTTTACCAATTTTACAAGTTACTTGTGTTACTACTTCTTATGCTTTAATTCTTATGTTTTCCTGTTCTCTGTTGTTGTTTAGTATTATTATAACTTTATATAAGCGGTTTGTTCATAAGATTCACTTATGCTAAAAAATGGAAATTACTCAGTTGAATTGCAAATTTGACATCCTTGTATTTTCTGCTTGTGTGCTTGAAGTTTATTGCTTAAATGGTCTTCTTATGTGATAATTTAATGTTTGGAATAAGGTTTATATTCAGATTCAATGAAAACTTTGAAGTTCATATGACAAGTGAAATTCAAAGGGGTATTTGGATTTGCTGATAAATTGAAATTCCAGTGTGTGTCTGTTGTTATTTGTTAGTGTTAACTGTCATATTAGTATCAAATAGCTTAGTTCAAGTCTTAAATACTGTCCTTGTTTATCAAATAGTCAAAGTCACCTTAATCTCATCTTATTTAGTTCACTATTAGGATTTAAGTTACAAATTTCATCACAGTGACTCATAAGTAGATTATCTAGCTTAATTCATTGTATTATAGCATAATATAACATAAATAATCGATAGTTTTAGATTTAAATTCACTTTAGTCAAACTTCTCGCTTTTTAATAAAGTCAAAATTTCTCTTATGCCTGTTTTGAATAAAACTTAGAATTTTATAGTGTATTCAATATTAGGATTTAGCCTTTAAGCTTTTAGGATAGTTAAATATAGTTGCTTGAATAAAATATAAAAATAATAATTTACCATTTCTCAGCTTTTTACTAGCTTGTTCATTAGCTTATTTTCAGTCCTTTTCTATAGTCATGCCCTGCACCACAGTTATGGTGTCAAGTTAAGAAGCTTGCACAAGCTTCATGACTTGGTCCTAGCTGGTGTATTCAGCTTCTTTGTATAGCCCTTGTGGTCTTTTTATTATGTGTAAGCTTGTCTTTACATTTGCAGCTTATTTATATAGCTTAATCAAACCACCTTTTTGTCCCATACACCGAGTATATAAGCATACTCGGTGATTTAGTAGGATTTTAATAAGCTCCTCAAAAGCTCATCCGTGGTCCCCATAGGTTGAGCTTTAGCTTTGGAATCCTCACCACCTTGCTACTCCAATTCTCATTTTGGCCTTTTAAGCTTATTCTCTTAGCTTAAATGACCATTACATTTAAATGCGGGGTGTTTGGATATGTAGTGCATCGGGTGCTTATTTGCTTATTTCAAGCTTATTTGCCAATTCCAGGTGTACAAGCTTGTATATAATAGTCCATTATACTTGTACAAATATAATTTTGCCTTTGGTTTACAATGTATAGCTTTTTCAAGCTTATTTTGAGCTTATGAGTCCACTTGTGAGCCCATAAGCTCAACTCGAATGATTCATAAGCTCATAAATTGTTTATATCTTTGTTTGTATAGTTCTATTTTCATCTTATATGTATATTATCTGCTTATATTTAGTTTCAGAAAATGTAAAAGCCAAAACAAGCTTTTGCTACAAGTCCTAGCTTCTATGTGTAAATTTAAGGCTATAAGCCATCATTATGGAAATAAGCTCCCACAGAGCTTATTTCCAAGTTTTGAAAAATTGTTTTGGTTAAAACTCCATATTTTAGCTTAATAAGTAGTTTTGTAAAAAGAAAAATTGAAAAAAAATGTTTTTGCAAAAAGGGTGGAGGCAGGCTCGAACCTGAGACCTCCACCCCTTTAAGAGTGATAGTGGGGGTACCTGTAACCATTGCGCCCTTGGGTCTTTCTCGTTAAAACCTTGCACTATTTATCTCTTATATACGTTTTTCATTTTAAGCTTAAACGAGTATTTAAGCTTATTTGTAGCTTATTTGTAGTAGCTTTTTCAGTGTTTGTATTTTTTATAAATTTGTAATAGTATAAAGTATTTTTACAAAAAGTTTCAGATTTTTATAAATAGTTTTAGTATTTTTTAACATTTAATTAGTGTAAAAACTTATTTAAATCATAATAAAAAATATAAAAGTCAAAAAAATATAATTCTTTTTTGTAAAATTTTCTTTTATCATATATTTTGTAAAAAAATTGATTTTACACTTGTAGGCCTTTTATTTCATAAATTTTACGTTTTTGCTTACGCAGTCGCGTGATTTTTGTAAATATCGTGCGTTTTCATTTTAGATCACTTTTTAGGTTATTTAAGTTTACGTTTTAGTTAAGATAGTTTATTTAAGTTATTTTGTTTTATAAATCATAAACGTTCATCGATCTGTAAAAATAGTGATAGCGTTTATTTAATAGATTTTAATTTTTAATTTCTTTTAATTTGCATTTAAGTCGCTAAGACATGCAAATCCCTACTATAGTTATAATCGATTTGTTTTTATACGCTTACGCTTTAGTTAAACGACGTTTGTATATCTTTTAGATTTTAGGTTTCGATTATGCGTTTTTATGGACGTAGGCGTGTGAGCTATTCTCGCTCACATTCGGTGTTAGTCAATCGATTCTGCTTTCCTATACTAATATTATTTTCAACAACTCACAAGTCATTGTACCGAATATCACGCCTCACCGGACATAAACGATCCAAGGATATTTTAATCCTTGGTAAACTTACATTTTCTCCCGGCCGCCGCCTTTTATCATCTCGTTACGGTTGACCGTTCGCAAGCGGTTGATAAGTGTGACGGAGAAATAAAGAAGGTGGTTCGGGAGAAATCAATTTTGGCGCCACGCCGGGAGGCTAATTGCGTATATGACTTGTATTTTGTATTTTGTTGAAATACCTATCCTTGATTTTATGGTTGAAATCTATCGTGCTTTGATTTGCATTTGTTGTCAATTTTCCTAATCTTGATATTCCTAGGTCTAAATTTTGGCTAAACACCATGTTTACACTAAAAAGGATTTATGTGCTTAGTATAATTCACGGAATGTGATAGATTAGGTTTAAATCGATATCATGTATTAAAAATCTCATTTAGGTTTCCTTTTAGCCATTTCTTTGTGTATATATATAAAGTTATAAAATACAAAAACATTTTTTCCTTTGCACAACTTGCCCAGTTTGATAAGTCCTCGCCACAACATTTGGTTGTTGGTCATTTCTGATTCGAGCTCTGTCGGACCAGCATTCCTTTCGAGGGCGGTTGTTAGGAATTTCTTTTGTACATATATATATAAACCTTAAAAATACAAAATATTTTCCACTTCTTTTATAAAATCAAAATCAAAAGATTCTTCTCGCTTTTTCGAGTTTCTTTCTAAGATTCTTAGACTCATCTTAGTGATAATTATTCATAATTACGCGAGTGGCAATCCCACTCCAATTTCTCGCCCATTCTTTGAGTGGCAATCCCACCCGCTTCCCCATGAACAATTTAATTCGGGGTCAAGTCAAGCTAGTGACTTGGTTATCAAAACAAGCCACAAAATATGGGTTTTCACCCATATTTGCCTTTATCCCTTTCTACCACCTAGTGTGGGGTAATAACCCACCGTTGTATATATAAAACTTTGAAAATTGTAAATCTGTAAAAATAAAATAATTGTTGTGTTTACCTCACTTAGTTTTGAATATTGAGGACAATATTCATTTCTAAGTGGGGAAATTCGCGAATTTGATCATAAATGTGCCCTTTAGTCCCTTTTTCCCCAAATGGCCAAATTTTAATTTTTTAGTGGAAGTACTATGTACTAAACACAACAAATGGTAATCACCCACCATGTCTAACCCACATAAGGATTGGCTAATCCAGAGCAAACGGCTCTTGGTAAAGATATCTCAAACCGTTTATGGCTTGCAATTTGCCTAAAATTGTATGGTGTTCAACTCACCATATCCTTAAAAGTGAAGAGTTGGCTAGCCCGCAAGATTATGGCTTGTGGTAAAGGCTGTGAAAAACCATAATTGGTATTCAACTCACCAAAGATAATATTTATAATTTATCTAAGAGTTGGCTAGTCCAGAAGGGTACGGCTTCTGGTAAAGACAAATCAAATCCGTTTACAGCTTATGATTTGCTCAAAATCATTTGGTTATCATTGTACCAAAGTTCTTACTTGAACTAAAACATTTGGCTACTCCAGAAGTGATGGCTTTTGGTAAAGAGTTTTTCAAATCCATTAAAGTTTTCATAAAGATTGCTAGGACTAGCAATAGTTTAGTGTGGGGATTTGATATGTGCTTTACACATATCTTTTATATAATTTAAACCCACAAAACAACCAAAACACACAAATAACTCACAAAATGTTATAAATTCATCAAAATGTGTTTTATGTGATTCGGTACAAAGATTGAAAAACAAGTGAAAATGATCAATTTCACAACAATTGTCATTTTCATCCTCGGTTACACAAATTGGCAAAACTAGTCCCTAAATGTTTTAAATGAATGAAAAGTCAACTTAAGTCCTTGGGAAACCAAAATGTTCACAAAACATCCCCGGATGAAAGTTTACACAAATGGCAAATTTACCCTCAAGTTACAAAATTGGCAAAATGGTCCTGGTATTCAAAATTTGAAATTTACAAATAATACCCTTGTACTATGCATGATTTAACAAATGGAACAATTTGATAACTTTTGGGAATTTACACTTTTAAACCCTTAAAATCCAAAAAATTACATATTAGGTCCTTTAAGTTTTTAAATATAAATAAATACTACTTTTGGTCCTTGTGTTATGTTACTTGGCAGGTTTGGTCCTTGAAGAATGTTTGGAAAATGGCAAAGTCAGCCCTTAACTTTGGCAGAATTACAAAATTGGTCCTTGTGATGTTAAGCTTAAACAAACGGATACCCTTTATATCAAATCAGGCCCAAATCCAACCCAAAACACAACCCGGCCCAAATTTTGAATTCAAATAAACCGCTACCACTGTAGCAGCTTCTCTCCCACACTGGTTTAGCCAAAACCAGTGATGGTTTCACCTCCACCTCACCATTTCAATTGTTTCTCCACTTGATTACATCTCCTCCACTCCACATCAAACCAAACCCAATTAATGAAGAAAACTCGCTCAAAGACATTTTTGGCGCCAAAATCGCCATTTGGCAATTGTGATGATCCGGATTAAATCAACGGTTCAAGTGAGGTGGGATATGATCGTAGGTCGACAAGGAATTGAAAGGATTATATAAAGCGGAGAGAGGCAGAGAACAAGTACTTTTGGACTAGCCATTGGTCGTTAGTGTAGTTTTTAAAAGCTTTCTTTAAATTAAATGTCTTTTACGCTTTTATGTTGTAATTTACCTTAAATTAATGTAATGAATGTTATTTCAGCTTCAATTTCAAGTTCCTTTTAAATTTCAAGTATTGCCTAAATTCCTTTAATTTTCATGTTATTCGATTTCAAGTCATGTATTTGTTTTATTGGATTCTTTGTCGCATAAGCTCTTGACAAAGTTTTAAAGCTTTTAGATTCATTAAACAAGTTTCATCTTTAAATCTAGAAAAGTACTAAAAATTAAAAAAGTCAATGGAAGTCAAACTGTGGTCCAAATAAGTAGTTCTAGGAAATGGAAGCTAAGCTAGATGGATTTCGGTTTCTAGCTTATTGACGATGAAGCTAGGAGTGGTTTTGGACCTTAGTACTCATTTTCACCTTTATCACATGTAAGTTCCATTTTTACCAATTTTTACAAGTTACTGTGACAACCCAAAATTTCAGGTCATTTCTCAAGTTCACTATTTCATCATTTATCGTAAACTAGGTTTACGTGTCCAAATTCGCGTAACCTTAATGGTTTAGCGGCGAATTCATGATCATATCACCACGAACATTTCATATGGACTAAGATTAGTCTACATTTCATTAACATCATTTGCATCATATTAGTTCATTCATGACATTGCATTTCACCTTAATCGCGTAAATTTTATATTAAATAAACGTTATCGCGTGAGTTATTATTTTGAACATATAATCCGTTATTTCTAAAAATGATCCCGACATATTTTTAAACTTACATTTAGTTTATAAAAACTATATTTTGACTTTACCTAGTGTTTTAAATTTATTTGGTATATAAATCGTTAAAGTTATATTATTACGACGTTTTCTTAAAAACTACTCGATAATTAATTTATCACTCAAATTTCACAAGGAATGTATTTTATAATTTTATGATCTCATTACATTCTACTTTGGTCTATTAAAATCCCTTTTACCTAAAACTACCATTTACCTTTAATTATACATTTTCCTACACATGTTACTTATACTCTTTATCAAATATTTACACAATACTTTTATAAAAAAAAAAATATATATATATATATTTGGGAACAAATATCCCTAAAACCGGCCTTGGGGGGGTTGGGCATTAAATGAATTGGTAAAATTTTCTTGATTGTCTATATGCATACTCCATACTCAAATATCTCATTCATTCTCCTCATTTTACAAGTTAGCAAAACTCTTATCTCTTTGGTTTCTCTCCTTCCTAACCGGTTCTACCAAGGGTTTTCAAGGGATCACAAATTTTATTTTTTTCAAGCACAAGTTATAAACAATCTAGATAATACTCTTTATAAGGTTTTGAAATAAAAACCAAGAGTGTTTAGGTTTAACCTTGTTCTTTGCACCTCATCATATTAACTAGTAAGCATGGTTCTTTCATTTTTCATGTTTCCTTATCATTTCATATTTATCTTTTCATTTTTGGAGCAAGCATGCATGATTTGTGTTGTTTATACCATTTTTACATGATTTTTAGATATATATATATATATATAAGGTCATCCTATAATTATCCCCTTGGTATACTTTGGTCTTGATGATGTTTAGGAACCCATGACACCCTAAGAAGGTGTATGGTAGGATTAGATTAGTTTCGGAGTTGATTTGAAGGATTAGAATAGGTTTGATACGAGAAAACTATTTTCGATCGTATAAAATATGTTCTGTCCTTGTTTTGATTTTCTGGAAAATCCGACAGTAGGCACGACTTTTTGGCCTTGATATTTAGAAAATATACTTTAAAAGCGAATCCGTGGCCGCTTGAACGGATAAAAACGGAGTTATAACGAAGAAGTTATGAATTTTAAAGTTTGACGACTAAATATATACTTTTCGTAAATTTCAGCATGTTGTTTTTATTTTGTCCGAGTCAAAACGAGCCTTAAGCTTCACAAATTATTTCGACTTGTCAAAATATATTAGTATACTTTGATACGGCTAAGGACGACATATCGTGAGAAAACGGATTTGAAACGACTAAGATATGCACGTTTTCATAAAATTGCCGTAACTATTATTTTCGAAAAACTATATTATTTTACGATACAAGTGTTACGGTGGTGAAACGACCATGTTGGGGCTGTTTTAACCATGATGTGGAACTTTTGGAACGAATTGTCTTCTAATAAAATCAAGATCACCGAGCATATTTTTCAAAACAACCAACCGTTTGTATAGCGGAGTTGTAATAAATTATTTATAGATGTCTAAACTTGGCGAAACTCATTTTTACACAACAATTAGGCAAAACCACAATCTTTACCCTTATTATCTTTACGTTCGAGACCTTTATGACGAAAACTCTGAACTGAAACTTTTAGATATTGATACAAACTTTCCAAAACCGTCGAGTTCGTTCTCTAACGTTCGACGTACACCATTTTACGACGAGTTTTTCGAAGCCATTTTTGTCAATTTCATGAAATTTCCGACGACATTGTTTTACGACGAAAAGTGAAAATTTCACCATAAATTATTACGAAACCATTGTAGGATGACATTTTGACGTAAAAACTTGTAAAGTGATTTAAGAATGGTCAAGACGTCAAAAGAGTATTTTTCGACGATAAGTAATATTATTTTCAAAACTCGCAAATGGTATAAATAACATACGAAATGCATGCATAACATTACATTGCAACTTATTACATATCATATCATCCATAATAGGTCATTTTCGAGATTCACGCTATATTTCAGTGTATCCACTTTTGTCATCGTAATCATTGCAACAGGTGAGTTCATAGCCCCACTTTTACTCTTTTAACTGTTTTACAAACTCTTGGGGGAGATACATGCTACATTTTAATCGAACACAAATGCTTTGAATCAGATGCTATATCCGAATGTTTTATTGTCACTAAGTATTTGCCATGTTCAAGTCCCTACATCATGCACCATTAGTCACTTGCGGTGAGCGAATATTGTGAATAGGCCTATTGAATTAACACTCCCGCTCTTATTGACCCGGCTAGGGAAATCGAGCGCACTATATTTGAATCATTAAGGTAAATTGGCAAGTTTACCTATTAGGTGACGATGAAACGATGATTACCAATTTTATTGGTGCGATGTTTACGCTTTGGTGTCATGAACTTAGTGAAATAAATACGATTTTGTTTTTAACGATGAGTGTGAAACCATTTAACTCACACTACGATTATTGTGTTCAAACGAATTATTTAAACCTATGGATTTCACTCAACCTTTGTGTTGACCTTTTAGCATGTTTATTCTCGTGTATCTAAGGCATTATCATCATGGCATGGTTAAGGAACCACCTTTTGAGTCGCAAGCGTCGACTTACATCATTGTACATTATGGCACTTTCTTTTAAAACCATCGTTTGGACTTGTAATATATATTTATATTTCCAAACTTTGTAAACTTTTGGGACCTATGTTGTAACTCGATTATTTTATTAAATCAAACGATGTATTTTCCAAACGACACTTTAGGTCGTTCAATATAATCTTGATTGTGATGCTATGACAACAATCCCAGAATTCCATTCACTGCAAAGCAGTAATTTGGGGTGTGACAGATTGGCATCGAGCTTGATTATAGAGAACTAGGTTGCATCATTGACCCTAGACTATAACTACATTATCATAGCATCTCATCATTTCATCATAAGTGCATGTTCACTTTACATGCGGTTTATAAGTACATTTTTCGAGTTATTTACTTTCATTTTACATCGATTGTCACATGGATGCCTTTAAATGCCCATTCCATTATTATTTCTTCATACTTTAATGTGGAGAATTCCTTGTCATTCCCTATCACAATTTTTATATCAATTGACTCATCACCGATAACGTCGAATGCCGAGATAAACCTTTAAATAGGGCGAAGTCACTCTCACTCCTTTGTTTCACCACTAACTTGTCGAGTTACACTTTATTCACACATTAAGTCACTAAACCATTATACATTTGAAACACTTACGACATCTCATAACCCATTTCTTAGGAAACCGTCGATTATTTTGAAAGATAACCTCAAACTTATCATTCTTATCACATTTCTTTGGGCGTTTATTATTAACATCGGATTTTGCTACGCCTCACATTTCCTCTTGTTTTGAAGAAGATATGGCAATCAAGAAAGCCACAATGAAATGACACAAGCGGCTATTCAAAAGTTGGTGGGATAGTGTAGCGAGGCATTAAGGATTGAAAGGGAAGCGGTGGGCTGCTGCTGCCGATGCCGCTTCTTTGAAGCCGCAAGGCTTCTTCTTCTCGGAAATGCCGGAGGATCCGGAGTTAAGAAATGTTCGTACAAGGATTTCAAAAGTGGTGAACCCACCAAGTTTAGAGGATCAAGGAGCCACAGACCATGGTGCGATGGTTCGAGAAATTGAGTCCGTGTTTTTCTTTGTGTAATTGCCGGATGATAGTAAGGTCAAGTTTGCTACAAGTACACTACTCGATGGAGCATTGTCGTGGTGGAACTCATATGCTCAACCAATGGGAATGGAGAATGCTTTCAAGCTTACTTGGGAGCAATTCAAGGGTTTGGTAACTAAGAAATTTTGTCCTCGTATCGAAGTGAAAAGTTGGAGATGAATTCTATGAACTAGTAACAACTGGGTATGATATTGACACTTACATTCGGAGATTCCAAGAATTGGCCGCGTTATGCCCGTCTATGGTTTCGGATAACGAGAAGTTACTAGAGGCTTTTATCGGGGACTTCCGAGGTTATTCAAGGAGATGTGACTTCGTTTGATCCACAAACAATCGAGGAAGCTATTAGGGTGACTCAAAGCTCATGGCCCGGTGGTGAAGAGAGGTAAGTACACCAACACCAACCAAAACAACAACAACCCCAACAACCGCACTAACTACCACAATAACCAAAACAACAACAACAACGACGATAACCAACTCAACAACAACAAAAGGAAATGGGAAAAGCGACCAAGGAGATTATAACAACAACAACCAAAACCGTAACACTAACCATCATCAACAACAAAATAAAAGGCAAGCGGGAATGGTTTATGTCGTCAAGACCAATGAGAGGTAGAGGTATCTTGGAACACACCCACTATGTAATCGATGTAATTTTCATCACTCGGGTCCTTGCCACGCCAAGTGTCACAAATGCCAAAACCGGGACATCTAGCAAGGGATTGTAAAGGTAAAGCCATAGTCACGTGCTCGGATGTGGGGAGCAAGGACACTATAGAAATCAATGTCCTCAAAACCAAGGTCAACCAGTTGAAGATGCTCATGGGAATGCATACATGTTAGGAGGAGGAGAAGCTCGTCATGGTCACAACAACGCGGAAGACTGAAGAAGTTTGGAAGTTAACAGTCTTAATTTTCCATATGTACTATGTCGTATTAAGTTTATGTTTTCCATCGTATCCGAATCTTTATAACTTAAGATGTACTACTTTTGCTAAACCACTCGTTGTAAAATATTCTCATCTATCGTACTTATTTTCTTTCCGATTTGTTATTACTTACGAGAATTTTACTTCTTTTACTTCATCGACCATTTTAACGACACGGTTTAAATCCTTGTAAGCATCGAGAGTTATAACAACTAAACCGAACGTCACATCATCGTTCCTTAATTATACATAGCCTAGCTAACTATGTCTAATTCGGAGGGTCATGTTATGTTGGGAGCGATTAATTATAAATCTTAGTGCAAGCAAAATTTTCACATGTTCCAAGTCAAAGTGTTACTTATGAGATTCATTCGATATTTTCTTTATTACGATGTTTTATACGCCTCAAGCATCGATAACCGTAACGACACTTCTCCATGTCTTTTCTCCACGTTATTCATCACAAACTCAAAAATTCGATAGACTAACACGAATCAATTCGTGGATCGAATTCCTTTTGATGGGCGAATGTGACAACCCGAAATTTCGTGTCATTTCTCAAGTTCACTATTTCATCATTTATCGTAAACTAGGTTTACGTGTCCAAATTGCCAGAACCTTAATGGTTTAGCGGCTAATTCATGATCATATCACCACGAACATTTCATATGGACTAAGATTAGTCTACATTTCATTAACATCATTTGCATCATATTAGTTCATTCATGACATTGCATTTCACCTTAATCGCGTAAATTTTATATTAAATAAACGTTATCGCGTGAGTTATTATTTTGAACATATAATCCGTTATTTCTAAAAATGATCCCGACATATTTTTAAACTTACATTTAGTTTATAAAAACTATATTTTGACTTTACCTAGTGTTTTAAATTTATTTGGTATATAAATCGTTAAAGTTATATTATTACGACGTTTTTCTTAAAAACTACTCGATAATTAATTTATCACTCAAATTTCACAAGGAATGTATTTTTATAATTTTTATGATCTCATTACATTCTACTTTGGTCTATTAAAAATCCCTTTTACCTAAAAACTACCATTTACCTTTAATTATACATTTTTCCTACACATGTTACTTATACTCTTTATCAAATATTTACACAATACTTTTTATAAAAAAAAAATATATATATATATATATATATTTGGGGAACAAATATCCCCTAAAAACCGGCCTTGGGGGGGTTGGGCATTAAATGAATTGGTAAAATTTTCTTGATTGTCTATATGCATACTCCATACTCAAATATCTCATTCATTCTCCTCATTTTACAAGTTAGCAAAACTCTTATCTCTTTGGTTTCTCTCCTTCCTAACCGGTTCTACCAAGGGTTTTTCAAGGGATCACAAATTTTATTTTTTCAAGCACAAGTTATAAACAATCTAGATAATACTCTTTATAAGGTTTTGAAATAAAACCAAGAGTGTTTAGGTTTAACCTTGTTCTTTGCACCTCATCATATTAACTAGTAAGCATGGTTCTTTCATTTTCATGTTTCCTTATCATTTCATATTTATCTTTTCATTTTGGAGCAAGCATGCATGATTTGTGTTGTTTATACCATTTTACATGATTTTAGATATATATATATATATATAAGGTCATCCTATAATTATCCCCTTGGTATACTTTGGTCTTGATGATGTTTAGGAACCCATGACACCCTAAGAAGGTGTATGGTAGGATTAGATTAGTTTCGGAGTTGATTTGAAGGGATTAGAATAGGTTTGAGTACGAGAAAAACTATTTTCGATCGTATAAAATATGTTCTGTCCTTGTTTTGATTTTCTGGAAAATCCGACAGTAGGCACGACTTTTGGCCTTGATATTTAGAAAATATACTTTAAAACGAATCCGTGGCGCTTGAACGGATAAAACGGAGTTATAACGAAGAAGTTATGAATTTTTAAAGTTTGACGACTAAATATATACTTTTCGAAATTTCACATGCTGTTTTATTTTGTCCGAGTCAAAACGAGCCTTAAGCTTCACAAATTATTTCGACTTGTCAAAAATATATTAGTATACTTTGATACTAAGCTAAGGACGATTATACGTGAAAACGGATTTGAAACGACTAAGATATGCACGTTTTCATAAAATTGCCGTAACTATTATTTTCTGAAAAACTATATTATTTTTACGATACAAGTGTTACGGTAGCTGAAACGACCATGTTGGGGGCTGTTTTTAACCATGATGTGGAACTTTTTGGAACGAATTGTCTTCTAATAAAATCAAGATCACCGAGCATATTTTTCAAAACAACCAACCGTTTGTATAGCGGAGTTGTAATAAATTATTTATAGATGTCTAAACTTGGCCGAAACTCATTTTTTACACAACAATTAGGCAAAACCACAATCTTTACCCCTTATTATCTTTACGTTCGAGACCTTTATGACGAAAACTCCTGAACTGAAACTTTTAGATATTGATACAAACTTTCCAAAACCGTCGAGTTCGTTCTCTAACGTTCGACGTACACCATTTTACGACGAGTTTTTCGAAGCCATTTTTGTCAATTTCATGAAATTTCCGACGACATTGTTTTACGACGAAAAGTGAAAATTTCACCATAAATTATTACGAAACCATTGTAGGATGACATTTTGACGTAAAAACTTGTAAAGTGATTTAAGAATGGTCAAGACGTCAAAAGAGTATTTTTCGACGATAAGTAATATTATTTTCAAAACTCGCAAATGGTATAAATAACATACGAAATGCATGCATAACATTACATTGCAACTTATTACATATCATATCATCCATAATAGGTCATTTTCGAGATTCACGCTATATTTGATGTATCCACTTTTGTCATCGTAATCATTGCAACAGTGAGTTCATAGCCCCACTTTTACTCTTTTAACTGCTTTACAAACTCTTGGGGAGATACATGCTACATTTTAATCGAACACAAATGCTTTGAATCAGATGCTATATCCGAATGTTTTATTGTCACTAAGTATTTGCCATGTTCAAGTCCCTACATCATGCACCATTAGTCACTTGCGGTGGCGCGAATATTGTGAATAGGCCTATTGGAATTAACACTCCCGCCTTATTGACCCGGCTAGGGAAATCGAGCGCACTATATTTGAATCATTAAGGTAAATTGGCAAGTTTACCTATTAGGCGCGATGAAACGATGATTACCAATTTTATTGGTGCGATGTTTACGCTTTGGTGTCATGAACTTAGTGAAATAAATACGATTTTGTTTTTAACGATGAGTGTGAAACCATTTAACTCACACTACGATTATTGTGTTCAAACGAATTATTTAAACCTATGGATTTCACTCAACCTTTGTGTTGACCTTTTAGCATGTTTATTCTCGGTATCTAAGGCATTATCATCATGGCATGGTTAAGGAACCACCTTTTTGAGTCGCGGCCGACTTACATCATTGTACATTATGGCACTTTCTTTTAAAACCATCGTTTGGACTTGTAATATATATTTATATTTCCGCAAACTTTGTAAACTTTTGGGACCTATGTTGTAACTCGATTATTTTATTAAATCAAACGATGTATTTTCCAAACGACACTTTAGGTCGTTCAATATAACTTGTGATTGTGATGCTATGACATCAATCCCGAAATTCCATTCCACGCAAAACAGTAATTTGGGGTGTGCGATTCGTGTTACTACTTCTTATGCTTTAATTCTTATGTTTTCCTGTTCCTCTGTTGTTGTTTAGTATTATTATAACTTTATATAAGCGGTTTGTTCATAAGATTCACTTATGCTAAAAATGGAAATTACTCGGTTGAATTGCAAATTTGACATCCTTGTATTTTCTCGCTTGTGTGCTTGAAGTTTATTGCTTAAATGGTCTTCTTATGTGATAATTTAATGTTTGGAATAAGGTTTATATTCAGATTCAATGAAAACTTTGAAGTTCATATGACAAGTGAAATTCAAAGGGGTATTTGATTTCTTGATAAATTGAAATTCGGTGTGTCTGTTGTTATTTGTTAGTGTTAATCATCATATTAGTATCAAATAGCTTAGTTCAAGTCTTAAATATCATCCTTGTTTATCAAATAGTCAAAGTCACCTTAATCTCATCTTATTTAGTTCACTATTAGGATTTAAGTTACAAATTTCATCACGATGACTCATAAGTAGATTATCTAGCTTAATTCAGGTTGTATTATAGCATAATATAACATAAATAATCGATAGTTTTAGATTTAAATTCACTTTAGTCAAACTTCTCGCTTTTTAATAAAGTCAAAATTTCTCTTATGCCTGTTTTTGAATAAAACTTAGAATTTTATAGTGTATTCAATATTAGGATTTAGCCTTTTAAGCTTTTAGGATAGTTAAATATAGTTGCTTGAATAAAATATAAAAATAATAATTTACCATTTCTCAGCTTTTTACTAGCTTGTTCATTAGCTTATTTTCAGTCCTTTTCTATAGTCATGCCCTGCACCACAGTTATGGTGTCAAGTTAAGAAGCTTGCACAAGCTTCATGACTTGGTCCTAGCTGGTGTATTCAGCTTCTTTGTATAGCCCTTGTGGTCTTTTTATTATGTGTAAGCTTGTCTTTACATTTGCAGCTTATTTATATAGCTTAATCAAACCACCTTTTTTGTCCCATACCTGAGTATATAAGCATACTCAGTGATTTAGTAGGATTTTAATAAGCTCCTCAAAAGCTCATCTGTGGTCCCCATAGGTTGAGCTTTAGCTTTTGGAATCTCACCACTTGCCATACTCCAATTCTCATTTTGGCCTTTTAAGCTTATTCTCTTAGCTTAAATGACCATTACATTTAATCATAGGGGTGTTTGGATATGTAGTGCATTGGGAGTGCTTATTTGCTTATTTCAAGCTTATTTGCCAATTCCAGTGTACAAGCTTGTATATAATAGTCCATTATACTTGTACAAATATAATTTTGCCTTTGGTTTACAATGTATAGCTTTTTCAAGCTTATTTTGAGCTTATGAGTCCACTGTGAGCCCATAAGCTCAACTGAATGATTCATAAGCTCATAAATTGTTTATATCTTTGTTTGTATAGTTCTATTTTCATCTTATATGTATATTATCTGTTTATATTTAGTTTCATAAAAACAGAAAAGCCAAAAACAAGCTTTTGCTACAAGTCCTAGCTTCTATGTGTAAATTTAAGGCTATAAGCCATCTGTCATGGAAATAAGCTCCCACAGAGCTTATTTCCAAGTTTTGAAAAAAATTGTTTTTGTTAAAACTCCATATTTTAGCTTAATAAGTAGTTTTGTAAAAGGAAAAATTGAAAAAAAAATGTTTTTGCAAAAGGGGTGGAGGCAGTGCTCGAACACGAGACCTCCACCCCTTTAAGAGTGATAGTGGGGTACACATAACCATTGCGCCTTGGGTCTTTCTCGTTAAAACCTTGCACTATTTATCTCTTATATCGTTTTTCATTTTAAGCTTAAACAGTATTTAAGCTTATTTGTAGCTTATTTGTAGTAGCTTTTCGGTGTTTGTATTTTTATAAATTTGTAATAGTATAAAGTATTTTTACAAAAGTTTGATTTTTATAAATAGTTTTAGTATTTTTAACATTTAATTAGTGTAAAAACTTATTTAAATCATAATAAAAATATAAAAGTCAAAAAATATAATTCTTTTTGTAAAATTTTCTTTTATCATATATTTTGTAAAAAAATTGATTTTACACTTGTAGGCCTTTTATTTCATAAATTTTACGTTTTTGCTTACGCAGTCGCGTGATTTTTGTAAATATCATGCGTTTTCATTTTAGATCACTTTTTAGGTTATTTAAGTTTACGTTTTAGTTAAGATAGTTTATTTAAGTTATTTTGTTTTATAAATCATAAACGTTCATCGATCTGTAAAAATAGTGATAGCGTTTATTTAATAGATTTTAATTTTAATTTCTTTTAATTTGCATTTAAGTCGCTAAGACATGCAAATCCTACTATAGTTATAATCGATTTGTTTTTATACGTTTACGTTTTAGTTAAACGACGTTTGTATATCTTTTAGATTTTAGGTTTCGATTATGCGTTTTTATGGGCGTAGGCGATGATGTAGCTATTCTCGCTCACATTCGGTGTTAGTCAATCGATTCTGTTTTCCTATACTAATATTATTTTCAACAACTCACAAGTCATTGTACGAATATCACGCCTCACCAGGACATAAACGATCCAAGGATATTTTAATCCTTGGTAAACTTACATTTTCTCCCGGCCGCACGCCTTTTATCATCTGTTACCGTTGACCGTTCGCAAGCGGTTGATAAGTGTGACGGAGAAATAAAAGAAGGTGGTTCGGGAGAAATCAATGCCCAAGTCAACGTCTGATTTCTGTTAGTTAGTCGAGGATATTATAGTCCATAAACATTTATACCACACCTTACTTAAATCTAACCCAACCTAATTCCTTATTTTAACTACCAACACAGAAAGGGGTGATTATTTGAGCTGATTATACCATTACACCCGACATTTTAAGTATGACTTTATAAAGGTCAACTGATAAACTAGTATGATCTCACATAATTTAACCTATAAGACAAACAAACAAATATTATACATAACTAACTATGTAACAAGTTGACTTATAACCATCAACTATAGATTTAATGTCCGATACAACTAGAAAATAACTAAAAATAGTGAGTCATTGTCTGATACAAGGTTCTACTGACATTTCACAAAATATAAAAGATGATGCAGTTTCCACTGCAAAACCTTCAAATGATTTACACACTAGTCGTCGATATCCATAAATTTATGAACACACAAAATATGAACCTTAAAGTGATGATGATACTGCTACCTTGTCTACAAAAACAAGTATGCAAACAACAAACATTTAAGTTAGGTACTGTACTATTACAACTTAAAAGAATTATACACATGACATGGTATTCATCATTGAAACATCACCTAGGATGGCCTTTGGGCGAAAAGTGCAAGGACGCAGTTTGTAATCCTTTCTCTGCTTCTAAAGAGTGTCTTAACACCGCTAGACACATCAGCAGCAGCGCCACAAACCCTTGTTTCAACACCTGCATCACCAGCCATGTTTTCAACATCAAAACCTGCAAACTCAACCATTTTAGCCTTCCCTTTCCCATCAAAACCTCGCTTAAAATGTTTAACAACTTCTTTGCCCTTTTGTTTTGTGCAAAACATCCTCTTCCTCAAGCAACTTTCCTTTTCCCTTATTCCCCCCCCTTTTTTTATCTACAACCCCTTCTTCTTCTTTGATAATAACACCACCTTTCACTGTAGGTGTATTGGTTCCACTCCCCTACATTTTTTTCCTATCTATCCCCTGCCATTTACGTCTAGTCCTAAAAGATATTGGACTAACCATTCAAAAGTTAGCATCTTGCTCTACCCAACCCACAACTTCAAAACTTATATTTTTTAAGTAAAGTTATGCTAACTTTTGGGGCTTGTGTGCAACAAAGATATCAACTGACTCATGTGTTTCAGCCAGGGCAAACAAAGTATGAACATCATCATCAGTATGAATCAAATGCAAACCATTTTCTAGAGATTCTTCAGGATCACAGAATAACAACGCCCATTTTTGTTCATTAATCTCTGATAATACATTATCAAGGCTTGAACTAAATATATCCCTATCACTGGTAAAGGCACACAGATTAATTAATGAACCTCCTTCTTACATGAGTAGGCTATAATCAAAAAACCCATTACAGTGGATTCTGAACAAGACCTCACCTTCTTCTTCTTCTTCTTCTTCCTGAACATCCTTAAAAGTTGACACAAATATGCTCTTGTCTTTCATGGTTTTACTTGGTGTTTTTACGAATGTGTTTGACTTGATGTGTGTTTCAGTACGTGTGTTTAGGGTTGTGTGACGAGGGAGGGGAACAAACAAGAGGGTATACGAATAGCTTTTCTCTGGTTTAGTTAGATTATGGTATAAATGTTTATGGACTATAATACCCTCGACTAACTAACAGAAATCAGACGTTGACCTGGGCATTACGGGTCAAGGGACGATTTTAGCCTCAAAAACCCATACTTTGGACTACTGACGACTAAAATGTCATGTTTTGGTTGAGGAAGACGTTTTTGGCCAAGTTTAGGGACCACCAGTGTATCTTAGTATAATTTAGATATGTGCGTCAGTCAAACAATTGAATATATGAGTTTTATTTGTGACATTTGGTTGCCAATTTTGAAACCTTAATTGATTGGGTTATATCTTAATTCTAAAAAGTCAAACGGGTTAAGATAAACAATAATCGAAAAAGGAAACCATCGTATTCGTCTAATGATACCTCCTAGATCATTTGACAAACTTATGCAATGTAGTTGAATCACTAATCAAAACCTACAAATTAACTATAAGAGGACTGTATTACATGTGAGGAAAGGTCAAGTACTTGGTCATGGGAACCGTAACTATATTCCTACGAGCATTTGTGGCAGATTTCTACACAGCTGTAACAACTTCTTTAGCCTTACCGACACCAACACCCACATTACCTTTTTTTATCACCAACAACTACAACTGCCCTAAAATGCAATTGTTTCCCTCCTTTCACAACCTTTTTCACCCTCCTCACTTGTAGTTTTGCAGTCGTTTAGTCAACAATCAAACAAAGATATGTTTTAAAAATCAAAACCAAGTATCACATATAGCTTATAATTTTTCACTTAATACTAGGATAAAAAAAATAGTTTAAACTAGTGATTTTTATGAGGCAAACTTCCTACTGATATACAATTACTGTTAATACAAATAATCCGTAAAAATGTTTATTTATATTTTACGATCTTCTAATGTTTTGTTGATAACAAACGTAAAATCATTTTAACGAAACAAATAAAATACGTAAATAGTTTGAGTCAATAGTTTCCTAACACACTTACGTTTTCACATAAAACACTAAAACAAGTATAAGTGATTTTATGATTTAGATACATATGTACAACAACTAGTGTTTACATATTGGGTTAGCATATACTTAAACTAGGTATACTAAAATGGGTAAAAACAAGTATATACTAAATGGGTAAAAACTAGCAAATGGTATTGACCCATAACCCATGGTTTTATATATACCACTTAACCAAGTTCATTGTATCCTTGAGATACATTGTATCTAGAAAGAAAACCATGGATCAACCCATAACCCATGACCCATGACCCATAACCAAAAACACAATCTCCTTATTCGAAATCGAAAAAGCTCGAAATCTCACTTTTTTTTGCCTTATGAGTGTATTAGCTTGAGCTTATGGCTTATTTAAAAACATAAGCTCAGCTAGATAAGCTAATAAAACCAAACATAAAAACCAAACCATTGACCAACAAAAAAATGTGAAACTTGAACAACTCTTTGTTCAAGGCCATCTCTAACTTTATCTTTCTTAACTTTCCCAATCAGTAAAGGTTTTCCATAGCTTCACACTGAATCAGCGTTTGCATTCATCATAAACCCCTTATATCCCGTTATGGAAGCACATTCATAGAAACACGTATATCATTTCCAAAATTTGCTTCCCACGATCCATACAATCCCGAGAAAAAGATAGTTGGCTTGAGGAAGAAATCCACCATATTCAAAAAGCCTTAGAAGGTCAGTGTATTGTCTATGAATGCCACCTAAAACCGGTCATAAGTAAATCAGGAGTATGAGGAGAGTGAGCATTAGATATGGAAAGTATTTAAAGTAATAAAGCAACAAACTATTCAACGTAATCCAATTGTATATAACTTGTTGAAACAAAGACCTTGATAGATCTTATGAGCACTCAGAGATCGTTAGTTATACTTATGTAATCACAAGTACACTAAAAGAAAATCTCTATAACTTGTATTCTTTAGCGGAATATAAATACAAGCAATAACAAATAACTAAGAACACTTTGATCCTCTATGGATCTTTATATTAACTAAAACTTTGTTTTTCCAATTCGATCTTTAAATTAACTATAACTCATACTATTGTGTTCCTTTTATAGACAAGGAACCCTAACCCGCTTCCCAAGAAACGATAAACATAAAACTAAATAAGATATACATTATAACTTCCTAATAAAGCTCATGCATATCCTAACTAACTATAGAATACGCGAATAACTATCTCCGCATAAACCATCTACACGGCTTCACTACTTGGATTCACGAATTATATCTTCACGAGATTCCACACTACTTCAAAGAATCCTTCAAATTCCACGCTTCAAGATAATTCATACTTCACATAATTCCCAACAATCCTCCCTAAACCGAATTTGACTTGGTTAAGTTCCAGCTTCTTGATAGATCTTTAACACTTCGTAGCTAGAGGATTGTACTCGAACATCAAAAAGAAAGAATCAAAATAAGAACATCTCGATGATGACAAAACTTTGAAACTCCGGATCTTTGCAAAGAACAAATGACAAAAGGTACATCAAAACATATTAGTTTCATACTATTCTCATCACATCCGTGTGTTAACTCCGTGAGAGGTGAATCATTGAAAATAATGGATTTGATGTCTCTTTACCAATAGCCATCACTACCGGAGTAGCCAAATGTTTAAGTTCGAAAACTATGGTACATCGATAACCATCTCGATTTATTAGCAAATCAAGAACCATGAACGGATTTGAAATGTCTTTACCGTAGCCGCTTGCTCAGACTAGTCAATTTTAGAGAAAGAATCACCTTTGGTGAATTGAGAACCCAATATGGTATTCCACCGCCTTTACCACAAGCCATATACATGTGGCTAGTCAATTCTTGGATTCCAAAAGGAATAAACCATGGTGAATTGATGACCATACAACCCTCAAGAATTAAGCATGGGTGGTTGCAATCCCTATGATTTTGAGCAAACCATTACAACTATCAATGATTTGATGTGTCTTTACCAAAGTTGTACCTTTGGACTAGCCAACTCTTTGATGTACACAAGGCACATCCGTGAGTCAATAACCATCAACAATGTACAACAAACCCGCAAGAAAAGTTAGATAAACTCAAGAATATACATAGTTTTTTTTTTTTTTTTTTTAAGAAATAAAACTAAGAATCAAAGAAAACAAATATTACAAAGATACAAAATACCATAATCAAGATGATGCTTTATGTTGCGTGTTTGAGTCTTAATCAATCCAACACATTGTTCTCGCATGTAGCTTATCATTCCCAACCGGATCGAGGAACTTCCAACTTCGCTCTAAGCATTCTCTCCATCAAGGACATGACAAAGGATAAGTCTTATCCGAGAACATGCACACAATCATACCACACTTTGTCTCCACCACATGCACACATGGCATAGGATAAAATCTCCAACTCTCAACCTTCCACTTATGTGAATTCTTCCAAATAGAATACCCTTTACCATCCGGAGATTGAGAATCAAACAAAACTTGAAGATCACCCAAGAAATATAAACCGAACCTGTGGTGAATGAGTAGCATAATGCTTAGTGACAAGTCCATACAGAGTATTCAAATCATGTTTATCCACCAAATGAAAGATTTCCTTCAAGAAGTTGAACTGCATAGTAGAATTATCCAACCGATAAATAGTGTTAAGCTCCCCATCTGTCAAAGTCCAATTAGTCAACACATCATGAGATCCCTCAGGAAAAAAATCACCAGATCCTTCTCTAATAAAAGTTGACTCAGCAGCCTTTAGATTCAAAGGAATATGCTTGTGAGATGTCTTAACCCTAGATGTATGAATCCCAACTGATCTCACAGATCTCCTTAGAGAAATGTGTCTCCTTTTAGACATCCTTTTCTTCCTCCTACCTGGTATATAAATTCCCATAGATACAGACAATGGTACATCCTCAGATTCATTAGGAACATCTTTAGCATGAGCGGAAGAAGTAGAAGTAGACTTATTTGGAACACCACCACGTAAGGCATTCATTTTGTCAAGCACATCTCTTGCCTTTTTAGCTTTAGCAGCTGCTTTTTCAGCTTCCCTAACCATAGCATCTCCTTCTTTATCAACAGGTGCCACAGATGGAATAGAAACATGCATACCCATTGCTTCAGAAGAAACACCAAGAGGGTCAGCAGAGAGAACCTTTTCAGCTGAATGTATAGCTTCAGTAGATGCTTCAGAAGTAATGACAGGAGAACTCTTCTTTAGTGACATATCATCAAAGTTATCAACAATCTCAACTGTCTTTTGTTTCTTGGCCTTTGGAGCATCTGCACTACCAGCAATCCTCTTCAAAGTTGATGGTGATGTAGAGACAGATGAAGTAAACTTCATAATCCTATTATACCTCTTGACCAAATCAGAATCAGATAAAGCCAAAACTTGCTTCATTGTTAGACCAGAGTTATATAGAGTACAACTCTGATTTTTCACCACATTCCTCATATATGCTTTCTTCTGAGCTTCAGAAGTGGTTTTTCCTTTAGCTTTATTCTTTGAGCAAAAGAGCTTTTCTTTGTCAATTGCAACTTGCTTTCTTTGTCGCCCAAGAGCCATCATTTGTTCAAGAAAAGTCTCACTATTAAAGTCTGCTCCTAAAATACTTTGTGCAAGAGTAGGATCGATGCAAGATGATTAGTATAAATATCCCATTGTGCATCGTGAATCCGAGTAGACAATTCATCAAGTTCTCTTTGTCTCTCGTGAGGCAAATTGGTAGTAAACCGAGTCAGTAAGTGTTTGAGCCAATTCACGACTCTTCTTCATATTTTCATACTCAAGAAACATCCTATCTTGTGCTTGCCTTTCTTGCTCACTCACCGATCCGAACCAAGCTCTTCATCAATCATTACTCCTTTCCTTTATCATCGTGCCTCTTTAGCGTAATCATCACAAGGATGTCAACAATAGGAACATCGAAGAAACACCCAAATTAGCATCGAAGAAACATGTTGAGACAACTCTTCAACAGTGTAGAAAAGACTTCAAGATTAGGTTCCAAATTAAAACTTCTTCCAAAGAACAAAGACTTCAGATGATCTCATCAAGTGGAGGACTTGGTTGTCCTTGTACAAATGAATCGTGACCATGTTCGAAGCAACATCCTCCATTTGAACATCGCCAGATGCAACATTGTCAACACTTGGTTCCTTTGAAGCTTCAGATTCCTTATTCAAATATTGTCTTTTCTCCGCTTAGTAAACACAATAGTGTCCTTTTTCTTTGAAGATTCAAAGAACAATCGGAGGAGAAACATGAGTTGTTTGAGCCACATCACCAAGATTCCAAGAGATTCAAAATAAGTATCCTCTTGCTCCTCATCGAAGAAACCAAAATCTCCTTTTGCTACTCTTTCCAAGTTGGTCCTCTAAGTCCTTAACTTTACTCTTCACTCCACAATCTCACCACCAAGAGTAGATTTAGTCTCAAGAAGCTCCTTTTGAGATCAAGAACCTCACCACATACTGCTCACTAGAGCATATATAGATGTAAGTGTAATAGGTCCTCACCCACCAACAGATTGCTCGGTGGTAATGGAGCTTCATTGGGCTTTCGTAAGAAATATGGTCATGCTCAATGAAAGGAGAACCTTCATCAACCGGATCCCTAACAGACTAGGTGTGGTCACCTATTAAGCTCGGCCTCAAACTCATCAAGTAACCCGAGTAGGTGGTGGACTAGGACTAGGTCTAGGTGAAGGTATAGATGGAGGTAGGTCGAGTAACATGAGATGCTTCAAGCTTGTAGAAGGGCCCTCATCAATGGCAATCGATGGATTACCATCGCAGCAACATTGGTAGAAGGTGGATCACCAACAACATTATCCTCATCGCCAACCTCATTGCCTTGAGGCAACATAGTCGCTAGCAAAGGATGATGTTCCCTCATAGTGAGTTTTCATTGAAGCAAATAGTTTAGAAGTTAAAGCTCCTATGGGATAAAATTCTTTGGCTTGTGTAGTAATGTCTAAAATCATTTGCAAAAACCTAGGGTACATTAAAAACTTATGCTTTTTCCTCTAAATATTTTCAACCATATTATCAAAAATAAACCTAGAAAAGTTATAAGTTAACCCCGAGAAAGACATACAATACCACATCCCAATTGAGTAGAAAATTGATCCCATCCTCCCGATTTATTGCTTATACATCAAGCAATGTGTGTACCAAAACCTCCACATAGGACAAAGTCGATTCTTGAACCATATGTCGGTCCTCGTACCTTGGTATCCAAAAGCTCTTAGCCCAAAGAAGTATCTCCACAACATTAGAGTGATAAACCCCATTCTCATCATCCAAACGAAGTCGTCTTCTTATCAACTCCTCTCGTCACAACATACTGTTCCATCAACCATCGCAACGATCTCTCGTGTCACCCGCTTTGTAGCAGATGCCCAAAATTGTGTAACCAATGATTCATATATCACATTAGGAGAATGCGTTAAAGCATAATGAATCTTGGATCTCTTCAAGAACTCCACCATTGGTTCATACAACTCATCACCCTTAGCTTTTCCCGTAAAAGCAACTTTGTTATGATCTTTCTTAAATTGAAGCGCCATGAGAAATTGTGATAATGGGTTATGATTTAATCAACCGGAAGTGTGTTTTAAATCGTATGAAGAGGAATCGCTTAATTAGAGAGTAAGATATGCGAATAAGGTATTAGTAGAAGTTTCCCAATTTTAGTCATATATATCGGAATAAGTTGTTGACCAAATCGACGTGTAATGCAACTTCTACCAAATTTAAATTAACACTTCAAGAGAAACACGGTCAATCAATCAAGTAGGTCAATCAACAGAAAGAACTCACGAATCAAGAAGCTTCAAGAATATCTTTTACCGTGTCACCCAACTCGCATTAAATCTCATTAAACCTTGAATCCGCCTATAAAACAATCCCAATGCACACTTAACTCACATCATTTACCCCAATTATCTTCACAAACCCTAATTTCTCCAATCCCCAATCAATCAATAATAACCATGAATAACAAACCGAGGTTATTGATCCAACCTCCTCTCCATCATCATCATCATCATCATCCAAGTGATGATTTACCTCTAGTTTTTCCATATCCATATGACCCTCGACCTTGAAATCCCCATTTCTCCCTTCTTCCGAAGATGATAGTGTAGTGGATCCAAGTGAGTCTTCGATGACTCGATGACTCCAACAAGGAGAGAACATCACACACCCAACCTTCAACACCTCAACCTCAACCAAGGCCACGTGCCAAAGAAGAGGTGGTGTTAGCTCTTCCCGCGCCATGGTTTGGTGCTTCATCTCATATCGTAAAGGGAAGGGTAAAAGGAAGATGGATTGATTGCTTTATGGTGAAACCAGTAGATGGAACAAAGGACATTGTCATATCACACATCCATCTACCGATTCATCTTCATCATCTTCGCTTTCATCAATCCATCCTTCCCATTTTGATCCTTAGCTTCTTCGTCATATCCAACGGGTCATGCATATCCAGCATTTAGAATAGATGATATGAGCTAGTAGATGATAGGAGCTAGAATAGGTTAAGTAGATCTTGTATAGAACTCGATCTTGTATTTTCCATTTGAAGTTGATTGTAATCAGTAAGTCGTAAGTCGTAAACTGTTTCTTGAATGAATGAACAATTTAACTTCAGTACTTCTCTTTAGTAGAAATAATTAGCTCACTTCAGCACTTTGATTTCAGTAGAAACAAGCTTTTAAGCTTACTTGACCATATTCCAATTGACCAACCATGGTGAACTTCAACTTATATATGCAATCTGCAAAACAAAACAGACACAGAGAAACACACAAACCAAACAAAGACAAACAAACTAAAATTACATTAGCTGGTTAGTGTTAGCAAACAAAATTATAAACAATAATATACAAAGTTTACAACATGAATCCTCCCCTGAGGCATATGCCTCCCCGAGGCCTATGCCTCCCTTAAACTTTGCGCTAAGGGTTACATCCCAATATTGACCACAAGGTGTTGAAACCTTGGTCCATCAAAAGCCTTAGTCAAGAATCGCCACATTATCATCAAGGTGAATCTTAACCACTTTTATCAAATGTTTGTCATATGCATCTCTTATAAAGTGGTGCCTCGATTTCAATATGCTTAGTTCTACCGTGAAAACTGGATTTTTAACAATGCATATGGTACTTTGATTATCAATAAAATTGTTGTGTTCATGAAGTTATACCCATAATCCAACAATTGATTTTGTATCCAAAGAACTCCGTCTACGAAATTTGCAAAGAAGAACATACTGCTTCAAGAGATGAGGTAGCCACAATAGTTTGTTTCTTGCACCGCCAAGAAATCAATCTCTTCCAAGGAATTGGCAACCTCCAGCCAGGATCTCCTATCCAGATTTGCACCAAGATAGTCACTATCACTATATGCTTCCAACTTAAAAGGAGACTCTTTTGGGTACCAAAGGCCTAAATGAGGTTGGCCTTTGAGGTACTTAAAGATCTTCTTGACGCATTGAGATGGGAAGTAAGTGGAGTGACTTGATGTCTAGAACAAACACTCACAAAGAAAAGTAATATCGTGCCTTGAAGTCGTTAAATACATCAAAGAACCAATCATAGATCTCAGATAAGTGAACATTCACAAATGGATCTCGCTTCATTGTTGGTCTTTGTTTTGAGCTTCATAAGGTGTAGTGGCGCCCCGACACTCTCCATACCAAACTTCTTCAAGATGTCCTCACATATTTATCCCGACCGATAAAGATACCATCGTTTTCACGAACTTGAGACCCAAAAGAAAGTAAGCTCCCCATAGCACTCATCCGAAACTCTCCTTCATTAGCTCCTCAAACTCCCCGCACCAAGCTTCTTTAGTGGATCCAAAATAATGTCATCCACATAAACTTGCATAAGTATGATGTCTGTGGAATTCTTCTTAAGGAAAAGTGTCTTATCAATGGCACCTCTTCTATAACCATGCTTCAGCAGAAATGATGAAAGCCTAGCATACCATGCTCTTGGTGCCTGATGTAGTCCATAGAGAGCTTTTACTACCTTGTAAACATGATTAGGATGATCTGGGTCTTCAAATCCTTTGGGTTGAGTGACATAAACCTCCTCCTCTATTTCACCATACAGAAAAGCACCTTTGACATCCATTTGATATACCATGAACCCCATGTAAGATGCATAGGCCAAGAAAATTCGAATGGCCTCAACTCTGGCAACAGGTGCAAACACTTCATCATAATCAATTCCTTCCTCTTGCCTGTATCCCTGAGCCACTAATCTAGCTTTGTTTTTAATCACAACACCCCTTGCATCTCTCTTATTCTTCAAAATCCATTTTGTCCCAATTGCATACTTGCCATCAGGTAGTGGTACCAAGATCCAAACTTGCTGATTTTGAAATTGTTGCATCTCTTCTTGCATTGCTTCAAGCCAACTTGAGTCTTCAAGAGCTTGAGTAACACCGTTGGTTCCACTTGAGAAAGAAAACAAGCAAATGACAATGCTCAAAGTCCGTGTGATTGTCTCTTTGTCGGTTTGAGACATAAGAGAGAAAAGCAACTCGTCCAAATTTAGAACTTGTTATAGCCCTTCGAGTTCTAACAGTGCTAGAAGATCACCAATAATATTGGATTGAGGATGAGTAATGTTGATCCTTTTAGTAGCAAAGGGGTTGACTTCAATAGATGTATCAAGATTAGTCACAGCTTGGCTCAAAATCGGTGTCATAGGAAGGTGAGGTGAAGATGCCATCTTTGGTTGATGATTTCCAAGATCTAAAGGCCTTGGAAAGCGTGTATATGGTTCCCAAAGTCCAGAGACACTTTAGTAGAAATAGGAGTAGAAACAACAGTGAGCTTTCAAAGAGATTTGTTGATGATGGGAGAAACAGATCAATGTCGAGAATCATGGTTTCCACTGATTGCTTCTCTTGCAACCTCCCCATTCAGCTTCTCAGCTTCAATATTAGTTGCATACTCCTGTGTCTGAAGCCTAGCAAGGTCCTCTGCATAATGTGATTCATCTTCACTCTCATCAGAAGTAACTCTAGAAGTGTCACCTGCAAAATGGTTAGGGGAGAAGGAAGGCACAAGAATAGGTTGTTCATCATCTTCAAACTCACTATCAGAGTCAGCATCCAAGGTACCTGCACTGTTAGTGGGAGACTCTTGAGTACCTACATTTTGGTTAGCCACATGTCTAGTATAACCCAAATAATCGCTATAATCAAGGTCAAAGACCAAACATGACCCCGTCCTTGAACATTAGGCTTATCTTCTAGGAATCTCGTGTTCAAAGTCTCCTCTATCTTCTTAGCGTATAAATTGTACACCTCAGAAGCCTTACTATGAGTCAATAACCCACAATATAACCATCATCGCCTTTCTCATCAAATTTACCCAATGGATCACTAGTATTCGAATGGTCACTTGACAACCAAAAGGTTTGAGGTAATGAATAGCAGAACTTTCCCAAAGAGAAGTTCATATGGTGTTTTGAAGTGAGGTCTAGTAATGGATACCTGCTTAGACATAACAAGTCGTGCCAACCGCTTCATCCAAAACATAGTGGGTAATTTAGAGTCTCACAAGATTGATCTTGCACCTCTATTAAGGTCCTATTCTTTCTTTCACCACCCCATTTTGTTGTGGGGTTCTTGGAGTGCTATAGTCCCTTTTATCCCTTTAGACCTACAGAGTTCTATAAGTATAGCATTTTGAACTCGTCCCATTATCACACCGAATTCCTTTAACCTTTTGTTCAACTGGTTTTCAACAAGGGTAATGAAGTCTTCAAGACTTGAGATGTTTCATCTTTAGTCCTCGTAAAGAATACCCAACAAAATCGCTATAGCCATCGGTGATAACCGCAAAAATACTTGTGATCAATGCTTCGACTTGAGTTGGACCAAAAGATCCATATGCAAAGATGAAGAGGTTCGAAATAATGCTCACAAGAAGAATGTTTTGTATGAGGCTCGTGTTGCTTTCCTTTGTTGCAGCAACACAATTATGATCATTGGTGAAAACTTTGGAAGGAAGACCTTCAACAAGACCCAGTTTAGAAAGCTTGTTTATGGTCTTGAAGTTCACATGAGCCATCCTCCTATGCCATTTAGTAGACTCATCCAGGGATGCTTTAGCCACCAAACAAGTAAGGTCACCTTCTGGTTGAACATCATTTAGGTTGAATGTGTATAGATTGTGATTCCTAGGAACTCTCAACAGAATTGATGAATCTTCTGGAAGTTTGAAGTCTTTAGATAGCACAAGACATTCATCCTCAGAGAAGAATACTTTGTTCTTGGTGTCACATATTTGTGAGACTGAGAACAAGTTGAAGTGTTGCAGTTCCCTTACGTAGTACACATTCTCAAAGTCCAGTAAAGGTGTTTTGATGGTGCCTTTCCCAGTGATTCTACCATCACTTCCACCAAAAGTCACATTGCCTCCTCCTTCTATGGGTACGAAATTATGCATCATATCTCTGTTTCCTGACATGCTTCTTGAACAACCACTATCCACAATACCAATATCCTTATGCTTAAGAGGATGATCCTACAACAACAACAAAAATATACAAAATATTAGTACACTATGGAGGCTCAAGTCATTACTGACTTGAGCCTGCCTTGTGGATCATTAGAGGTAGGCCACGCAGATGAATAAGATCCACTATTGTTCTTGGTCCTCCATTTACAATTAGGTCCCTTTTATTCCAAGAACAACTCACGAGGGCTTCACAAAGATCCCTATATCCCTTCCCAGCATACATAGAGTCAGCACATCCAGGCCAATAACCATGTTTAAAATATGAACTAGTAGGTTGCACAAATGGTCTAGCAACAGATCTTCTCCAAGGAAATGAAGAAGATTTATTATGGGTTGCCTGTGGAACATAAGGTGGTATATCATTAACATTGGTCCACATTGGTCTAGATTTCTGCTGATTAGCACATACACCCATTCTTTGCTCATAAAAATCACAATCCTTAATCAAATGAAATTTGCTTCCACAAACAAAACATGTCTTCTTTTTAGAAGATTTATTCAAATTGAAAGATGTTCTATTACATGTAAAAGCATTCAAACCAGAAACATTAAAGGAATTGTTTTTAACAGTATTATTATGCAAAGAATTAAAAGACAAGTCTTCAGAGGAAACTGGCTTGGAAGATGATTCCTCAAAGAAGAACTCTAAAAGGCTTGTAGGAGTCTTGGGTGTGCTCAGTGAGGTCTTGGGTAGGTCCGACTTATCACTTGAATCACAATGGCATAAGAAGTAGACCTTGATCGTAAGATTTGTCACCGTCGAGCAAGAGACAAAATCATTAGATGAAGAATCGTGGTCCGCAAGTCTTTTGACTTTTGCCATACAGATGGTGTGATCCATCAAAGTCAACAAGAATGGAAAGGTCAATGGGCATATGTTCACCTCTAATAGGTCCAGTACAACATGTAATTCACCTTCTTTGACATAATTAGCTAAACCTCGCCGGTGTAGTTTTACGCCCATCATACCTAGCTTCTAACCCTACATACTTTTTAAACCCTAAACCTATTGCAGAGGTCTCGATTGACTACTATAGATCTCTAGCTAGATTGTTACCATATATTAACCATTGTTTATGTCTAGCTATTTCCTCATCTAGTTTTTCTTTAGCACTAGGTTTTCGTGAGACTACATAGCTTTTTCTTTTCAAGTGCTTTTAAATCAATTTTAGCACAATCTAGATCACTTTGTAACACCCTTATTTTTTCATCATAAGCCACTTGATTCTTTTGAAACCACACTTTTGTCTTTCTAATGTTTTTAAAGACTGCTTATAAGCTTCAACTTCAACATAGCATTCATTATATTTAGGTTTCAAAATATCATAGGCTTCCTTAAGTTCATTGTATCGCTCACTACAACCAAAAACACAACTTGTGTACCGAGAGATGCCCATCAAGGCAATTTGATCATGCCTATCCTCCAAGTACAACTAGCCAAGAATCCAATATTCTCAAGATCGAAGCTTCCTCATTCACGTGTTCATGCATCGCCCATTGACATGTTCATCCATGGTGACAAGAGTCAAGTTCCATTCTTCGAAGTTCCAGCTTCCTTTGATTCTCACGATAGGAAGAATATCTAACTCCATCTCCACCTTCCTATCCTTGCATTCCTCGAGAAGTGACCCATCCGGTGACAAGTGAAACACTTGACTTTTCTTCTCACAAATCTAGTGGATCTCTTCCCCGAAGCCAAACTTTCTCCCGCTTCGCTCAAACCTTTGATATCAATCAAAAGCATGGCCACCGCCACTTCAATTTCATCTCCTCCATATCAAACGGGTCCAACTGTTCAAAATCTTCATAGACAAGATGTCACCGAGTATCATAGTCAAGAACAAACGAATGAAGAACATCTTCCAACACACTACTAGCTTTAGGTTGAGAACTTGATGGAGTGGTAGTGTAAGATGATGATGATGAGTAAGTTGGACTTGGAGCATGTATCATCATATTGGAGGAGAGGCCCCAACAAATGTCAGTGTGACTGTGAGTGGATGCACGAAGGGACTTCTAACATCGTGCTCAAGAGATTTAAGTCTGTTGTATAGTTCATCAAAAGTGAGCATGTCCAACCCACCTTTAGCCTTGAGGCAATGCTTACTTGCAACCATGATGAAGGTAAAGATCGCAAGAACTTTGAATTACAATCATCATTATCTCGGCTTTGCCTTCACCGATTCAACCGACTCAATCTTATGAAACCCGTCATATCCCTTGTGGATACCTTCTTCTTCGAGATTTGGAACTCTTGAAACCGTTGTTTCAAAGATAGACTTCCTCATTCTTCTGGACTCCTCATTGCCACCGAACCTCGCCTTGATCGCCATCCATATGTCCTTTGCATCCAAAGATGTAGTGAAAATCACCAAGTGATCTTCGTATAGCTTGAAGAAGGATAGTTCTCACTTTGTGCTCTCTTTGCACGGCCAAGATCTCATCAGCAGATTTGGGAGGAACAATTGTAACATTACCATCGTGATCTGTGATAGTCCTCTTCAAACTGCTTCCTTCTTCACGATTTCCCAAAGATTCCAATCAATGTTGGAGATCCGCTTTGCATCTTCATCGACCACAAATCGTACTCTTCCTTCTTGAGATAAGGAAACTTAGCATTACTGTTGGAGAGACTGAGTTGTTGCATAGAGGTGTTGTTATTGTTGTTGGTGACTTCGGCTTCATCATCAGTTCCAGGCATGGTGAAGGTAGTTTTGGTTGTATGGGTGTAAAGTAAAGATTGTTCTTAGTATCGTAGAGACTCTCCCGAGGCTCTGATACCACTTGTTGAAACAAAGACCTTGATAGATCTTATGAGCACTCGAGATCGTTAGTTATACTTATGTAATCACAAGTACACTAAAAGAAAATCTCTATAACTTGTATTCTGTAGCGGAATTTAAACACAAGCAATAACAAATAACTAAGAACACTTTGATCCTCTATGGATCTTTAAATTAACTAAAACTTTTTTTTTCAATACGTACATAACTCATACTATTGTGTTCCTTTTATAGACAAGGAACCCTAACCCGTTTCCCAAGAAACGTATAAACATAAAACTAAATAAGATATACATTATAACTTCCTAATAAAGCTCATGCATATCCTAACTAACTATAGAATACGCGGAATAACTATCTCCACGTAAACCATCTACACGGCTTCACTACTTCAAGAGAATTATATCTTCATATAAAACAGATTCCACACTACTTCGGTTTTGTCGTTATCCCCTACTACATATTATGGATTATTTTATGAGTACAGTAAAATTAATCCTTCAAAAGATACTTTAAGAATTTCAAAGATAATTCATACTTCACATAATTCCCAACACTTTCAACCTTCCATTACATTATACATATAAATAACTTAGTGGCTGTAGATGTTAAAGGTCATGATACCAACATGGCTATAAATGCTCAATGTTACAATTCATAATAGTCTTTGTATCATAGCTTATAAATAAGCCCAAAGAAGACGTTGGGGTCAGGCAACAGGTTACGGCCCAAACATATATACCAGTCAAAATGTCTACCAAAGTTACTAAACAAATTATCTGAACTATAATATCGGCCCTCTAAGTCTAGTAAAACCTTAATTAATCATCAAATTTATCCAATAAAACCAAAGTACCGAACACATAATAAAAAAGCCCAATCCTATATCTCTTTTTAGGGGTGAGAAAAAAATCGAAAAGACTGAGTAAACTGAAAACCGAAACCGAACCGAACCGAATCGAAAAAAACCAAACCAAGTTAATAAACAAACCGAATTTGTTAAAACCGAACAAAACCGAACTACTGATTCAGTTCTCAGGTTGAATATGGGTTTATCAGTTTGAACCGAAAACCGGATTCATATAAATATATATATTTTTTATATATTTATGTGCATATAAATACTAGTATTAAAATGTTATCTTAAAATAGAAACATACTTTTTATGCTTGAATTTTTATTTTTTTAAATTCTATGTGGTTATTAATTTTTTATAAATAAATAGCGTAATTCGGGTTATTCGGGTCAACTCAAGAACCGAACCGAATTCAAATTCGGTTTTCTGTTCGGTTCTGTTTGATTTTCGAGTTGACCAAAAAAAATTAACCGAACTAACAAAACCGAACTAACCGAACAACCCGATAACCAAACCGATCAACAGTTATATCTCTTTTTTTCTCCGGGTAATTATGTCTTCTGCCTTTTTATATGACTACTCACGAGCTTGGGTTCATCGTCAAACAAACTCAAATTGCGTAAAGCCTTAAATAGTTCACGATTTGTAACCATTAGCTGTTTTTTCTCCTCTCGTGAGTTTGAGCAACCGGGGTTTTACAGTAGGGCAGGCTGCTTTGAAAGCCGCAGTACAAAGTGCAAAACACGAGAAAGTGTGCATTGAAAATAAATATGCTTTTATTCCTTTCGCGTTTGATACTTTTGGTTTATTTGCAAAGCGATGGGATTCTCCAGCCAATTTCAGCGAATTGTTGTCCATTTGCTTGGTCAAATCTTTTGTAAATGTCATAAATTAAAATCGAATATTTATATAGAGAGAGAAAAAAAATGAAAAAAAAAAAATGAAAATGAAAAACTGATTTTATGCTCATGACATTATTTTGATTTGTATGTATGTAGGTTATATTTTATGTTCTTATATTTATGGGCTAAAATGTGATCAAGATAAGTAACTATTTACTCGATGATATGTAGAGAACGTAAAGTTAAGAATTACTTACTACGTAATAATATATCTTGCGAAGTCCCGCGTTTAGCGTGATTCTAAACGAAGCGATTAACGATATGTGATATTGTGGTAAGTGTTTGATATAACGTTCAAAATAGAGCGTGAAAGATCAAAATATAATTATGAAGCGGTTTATAACGTGTGATAATTCATTTCAAAGAAAAAACTTAACATTATCAAACAAAATATAAAAATATTTAGTGAGACTCAACAAGAAAACATTACATCAATTATAAGATACTAATTAACATTACATCAATTATGTATAGAACTGATTTGACCCGACGGTTCAACTGGTTGAAACGGTGACCCTGTGAATCGACGACTAAACCAGGTCGATAAAAAAAGTGGGTTTTAAAACATTGATCGATAGTTTGGGCTTAGGTTTTCACTTTATAAATACAAAAATTAGTCAGAATAAAATAAGATTTTTATTGGCTGCTCAAAAATTATATAAGATGTTTGGAGATTACATCTTCTTAATAAAGAATCCCAAGAACGTATTTTGCTACTTGAATCTGTTGTTCGATTATTTGAAATGTACCAAGAAGTAAATGACCTTGCAATAGAGATTTGTACCTCATGCAATAGAGATTGTACCAGCATGCTTTACAGACGCTTTACAAAATTTCGTTCATTCAGGATACACATTTCTAAGTTAAACAATTTGTACGTAGAGATAAGTTTTTTAAGTTACCAAAGATAATTTTCCAAGTTACAAAAAATAATTTTTCACTTTTTCACATTTCCACATTTTCCACTTTTCCACATTTTGACTTTTTGACCATTTTTCTATCTATACGTTATAAAGCGTTTGGGACTTTCTATAAAAGGAAGTCTTAAAATTTTAAGGCCAAAACATTCTTATAAAAGGAAAAGTAGAAAATTAATGTAAAATCGGAAAATTTAAGTCTCATTTAAATCGTATATGTAAGCATCCAATAATAATACGTTTTAATGAAATTGTTTATAGAAAAACCCACTAATCTTATAACCACCAATTTAATCTTAAAATTTGAAAAATAAAAGTGTTAACCATTTACATTATTAATAATTTAAGCGTTTCTACTTTTGAAAACATATCTACTGCCACTTTATAGTATTTGGGACGTCTTAAATAAAGAAGTTTAAAATAAAAAACGTTTTACCGTCGCGAAAATAGTTACCAGTAGTCTTCATTGCATTCTTGTGGATCTGCTTCAGTTTATCTAGTTAAGATAAGATTAAGATATAAGCTTAACAATTCCGTGCCTAAAAGGCAGGATGTATGTTTGGGGATGGTTTTCACTTAAACACAATTATATTTACAAAAACCAATTAAATAAAATATCCACATACACAAACATATTCTAACGACTCGATCCTATTTACTACTGACTTGTCCATTTTTGGTTTAGGACGCGTTGGGGTAGGGGTCGACCGCGACATTCAACTGAGGCCGGTCTAATAAACACCCCGTAAGTTATGCATATTTCCTCCTCCTTACCACGTGCACCTGAACTTCAAAAACACATGAACATGGTCTACTTCAAATTTGAACAAGGTTTAATCATATCTAATGATTTCGAGGAAGTTAGTAACTACAGCACTTAATGTGCATGCTTGATTTTTATAATCATAGATCCCCATGCACATGTCGTCAATCCAGTTAATTAGCTCATCAAAATAAATTATAATTACATAACTTAGATTAGACAAAACATTCATGATGATCTTGATCATGATGTCTCTCCTACCCTTGTCACCATCAAACTATATACAACTTTTTTAAACGATTAAAGTTTTTTTAACAATAAAAAGATACTAACGTACGTGAACAAACGAAAAAAAAGCTACCAAGACATTCTATAATATACATGCATGAATAGATGAGAGCTATCTGATGGATTTCGGAAGTCCTGTGCGGTAAAGATAAGAAGGCCTTTATGTTTGATGAATTATAATGTAAAAAATAAAAGATGATCAATTTTTTTATTCTCAAACATGCAATCGCGATTTGATGTTTTCTTAATCTTGTATTTTAGCTGTAATCACATAACACTGTTACATAATAAACTTAACCAAAGACTTAAATTAATTCGTATGTAACTTGATAATATATAAAAAAGCACTATAGAATTGGTGGCACGCATGCGCATCGCCCGACTTGCAGGCGCTCATCGCCTCTCGAATGGATGTTGGAAAAAAAATAAAGTAACAAGATAGTGTCTTACTATTCAAGTTTTAAGTCCTAGCCTTTATATCAGTTGACAAATGATCAACTTCATGAAAAGTATTTTTCTTGCTTTGTAAAGAAGGTAACAAAACAAAACGGGGAAAATCATGATGTGCAACAATTGAAATCATAGATTGGTACTCCTTTTCTTCTATCACACTCTTATTCACCCATAAAGACTTCACAATATTAGATGGTCAAATTGCAGAGCCGTATTTGAGACTGTGCAAAATGTGCATTCGTACAAAAGCTTAAAATTTTAAAGGCTTATATATGTCATTTTATATAGTTTAGGGCCTGAAAATTTACTTTCAACTTTAAAATGTTAACGATATATGAAATTATGTTCTAAATATTTGTTAAACTCATCTTAATGTACTCGAGAGTGACAAAAAACTAATAAAAATTTAAAGACAAATGTTTTCTATATACATTTATCGTCATATTTAGGCATCATATAAAATTTTGCACTAGATATCCGCTAACTCAGCTACAATGATTTTCTCAACTCTTTTCTTCTCTTATTCCAGTTTGATTATAAACAAACAAATAGAAAGGGTATTGGAACTTGGATCTCGAGGTATATTGTACAAATATATATGTTCAAAAATATGATAATTATAAGAGCTTTATTAAAGAGTGCATATATATTCGGTTTAAAAATATGCCATGCATTGCATCATTATTGTCTTCTTTGCATTACTCGAGATCTACGTGTAACTGAAACATGAAGAAATAGGTCATTTTTAAAGAGGCCTTGAATGTGCTCGGTTTTGATATTTGTTCCCCGAATCTAAAATTACATATATCACTAAATATTTGTAATCATATTTGATGCATTCTCTTATATTAACAAGTACCCACTCAACCTAACCTACACATGAGAGAGAAAGAAAAAGAGGAAATTTGGCAGGAAGTGCAACCTAGGAAAAACAAAACCAGGCAATCTTTCATTGGCGATTGTATTAAGGATACCACGAAGTTTTACGTCTCTAACCTCCCTAATGGGTGCATCCCCGGGGATGTTAAGAAGGTTTTTGGGGAATTTGGGGACATTGTGGGAACTTACATCGCTAGGAAAAAGGACAAGGAAGGGAATAGGTTTGGTTTCGTTTCGTTTAGAAGGGTGAGGAATGTGTTCGAGTTGGAGAGGTGTTTGAACGGAATTAAAATGGGGTCATATCGTCTGAAGGTTAATGTGGCAAAGTTCGCTGTGGAAAATCAAGGAATGTGGGAAAAGGAGGTGAGAGCCAATATGAATTTTGAAAAGAAGGAGGATGGTAGAAATATGCAGCATGAGACGAGACCCAAGGTGTCTCAGACGGTGGGAGGTTTATCATTTAGAGAAATTCTTGATGGTAAGAAAAGGAACATTGTTTCATCCGAGGCGGATAATCATGCAAAATCCTTATCTATTCCTGAGAATACGTGCGCGTTTCCGGAGGTTCTCGGGATTGCATTGGTTGGCAGAGCGATAGATGTGAAAACGCTTGTTGCAATGGACAGGATTCTGGGTGATTGTGGTTTAGCGAGTGTGGAGATTATCTATATGGGAGGATTGTCTCTTCTCCTTAAATTTGAGAATTATGAGGAGGCGGCGGAGTTTGTAGCTAGGGTCGACGTGTGGTCTAGGTGGTTTTCAACGCTGGTTACCTGGAAGGGCCAATCCTTGCCGTTCGAAAGGATTGCTTGGATCAAGATTATGGGTGTGCCACTTAATATCGCGGTGAATGGAGTGTTCGACAATATTGCTGGTTTATTCGGGAAGGTTGTGCATGCGGCCCAAGTGAGTTTGGATGAGTGGAATATTTTTGTCGTCCGTGTTGGTATTCTGCTGGGGCATGGAGAAATGATCTCTGAACATGTGAGCCTGAATTGGAGAGATAAGTCATTCAGGGCTTGGGTGTCCGAAGACCCTAGAGAATGGGATCCGGAGTGCATCGGAGTCGTTAAAGGAGGTGATGTCAATAAGCCTTTTGCTGATTTGGAGAACGAAGATCTGCGTTGGTCCGGTCATCATCCAGGGAAAGGGGCTGCTAACGGTGAGGAGGAAGTTGAAAAGGTTGAGGATACATTGGAAGAAGGGGAACTTAGGGAAGAGGGAGTATTAAATTCTGGCGGAAAGCATCCGGTTGGTGGGGAGTCTCAACAGTCCCATGCTTGCATGGATCCTCTTCCCAAGGAAGACACTTATGGTCCTTATTCTTTTTGTTTCAAGTCAAAGGGTAGTGGAAAGAGGGCTAAAACGAAATGTGGGCCTCTGAGACATAAAAACAAGCCCAAGCAATGTCTTAGTGATGAAAGAGTTAGGCCCCAAAAAAGATCTAGAAATGATTTGGACGACCCGTTTGACCTTAACAGACTCTTAGGGATTGATGGTGTCTCGTCATCTCTGGAGGATTCTTCTGAGCACAAGGAGAGTAGTGGTGGTGATGGTGCCTCCTCCGTAGGGCCTGATCTTGATGATAGAGAGCATGAAGTGTGCTTTGATGGTGATGTTGCGTTGGGTTCGAATCAATTGGTGGACCAAGTTGTGGATGGGGTTGTCGATGAGGACATCGTGGTGGCTAATGAGGTGGAGGCTACTGTGGAAGTTGGGGCGGCGGTAGGAGTTCGGTTGGTTGATCACTTGGATTTGGTTCATGAAGCTATGGCTTCCGAAGGTACTAATGTGGTTTCCTCATGAATTTTTTATCCTTCAATGTTAGAGGTATTGGGGGTTTGGTGAAAGGCCCGTGGGTTGGTAATATTAGGAAGAAGGAAGGTATCAATTTTGTGGCTCTCCAAGAATCCAAGATGTCTCGTGTTTGTGAGGTTGATCTTAGACCGTTTTGGGGAGGTAGAAGCTTTGCGATGGATTATGTAGGTTCGGTGGGCAACGCAGGTGGGGTGATTAGTTTGTGGGACCCGGCTGTGTTTGAGGTGATGGAGTGTGTTAAAGACCCAAACTTCCTGCTTGTGAGAGGCAAGATAAAAGGTAGTGGGGAGTTATTGAACGTGATGAATGTTTACGCTCCTCAAAGTTCTTCGGCTAAATCCCAGTTGTGGACCAAGATTGTTAGCGTGGCGAATAGATTCAATGGTATGTGGATGGTTGTGGGGGATTTCAACGTGGTTAGGTTTCCGGAAGAAAGGAGAAATTCGGTGTTTAAAGCGGGCTGCGCTAGGGCTTTTAATGAGTTTATTCATAATATGGGTTTTAAGGAATTTAGTATGAAGGGGAGACAATTCACGTGTATTAGAGATAACGGAAGGAAATTAAGCAAATTGGATAGAATGTTGGTGTGTCCGGAGTTATTCGATAAATGGCCTGAAGCTTGTTTGAGAGTTATCTCTTGTCCTCACTCGGATCACAGCCCTTTGATCCTTATTATGAAGTCGGTCGATTTTGGGCCTCGTCCTTTTAGATTTTTCAACTCTTGGTTGTCTAAACCTGGTCTCGAGGAAGTTGTGAATGAAGCTTTGTTATTAGAAACTGATGGTGAATGTCCTGATAAAGTGCTCACCAAGAAGTTTGCTAATATTAGAGATCGGGTGAGAAAGTGGAGAGACGAAATGATCAAAAGGGAAGGAGAGGAAGAAGCGGCAGCTCTTGCCGAATTGGAAGTGTTGGAATGTGAGCTGGAAAATAGGGAGCTTGAGGAAGAGGAAGAATGGACCTTGGGAGAGTGCAAGAAGGTCATTAAATATGTGGGAATGAGAAAAGGTTTGGATCTTAAACAGAGAGCTCGAACGAAATGGGCAGTGGATGGGGACGAAAACTCGAAGTACTTTCATGGCTTGGTGAATAGTCGTATTGCATCTAATCATGTTCCCGGTCTAAATGTTGATGGTACTTGGGTCGAGAAGCCGAACTTTGTTAAAAGAGAAATCCTTAAGTTCTTTAAATCTAGGTTCACCGAGGATTATGTTGACCGTCCAAGTCTCGAATGCGATAATATTAAGAAGCTTTCAGAAGTGGATAGGCATTCGTTGATCCTTCCTTTCTCGGTGGATGAGATTAAGAGTGCTATTTTCAGTTGCGGGGATGATAGGGCTCCGGGTCCGGATGGAATGAGCTTTAAATTCATAAAACATTTCTGGTCTTTGTTGGAGAATGATTTCAAAAAGATTTTCGACATGTTCTTCGTGAATGGGGAGATTAGTAGGGGGTGTGGTTCCTCTTTTATAACGCTAATTCCTAAAGTGAAAGACCCGGTGATTCTCAATGACTATCGGCCTATTACTTTGGTTGGGGTTATCAATAAATCCATTTCTAAGGTGCTAGCGGAGACTGAAAAGGGTGGTGGGTTCGGTGATATCGGATTCTCAGTCGGCTTTTGTTAGCGAGAAGTCTATTCTTGATGGTCCACTTATCGTCAATGAAGTGGTGTCGTGGTGTAAGAGATCTATGAAGCAGGCCTTTTTGTTTAAAATTGACTTTGAAAAAGCCTATGATAACGTCAATTGGCTTTTCTTGATCGATATGATGAGGAAAATGGGTTTTCCGGAGGAGTGGTGTCGATGGATTATGGGGATTCTTCGCTCGGCGAGGTCTTCGGTGCTAGTGAATGGGTCTCCAACCTTCGAGTTCCAGTGTAGTAAAGGTATGAGACAAGGGGATCCGATCTCCCCTTTCTTGTTCATTATCGTGATGGAAGGCTTGTCTTGTATGATCGAGAAAGCTAGGATGGTTGGGATGATTGATGGTATTCGGCTGCCATATGGGGAAGTGGTGTTATCTCATCTTTTTTTCGCGGACGATGCAATTATTTTGGGAGAGTGGTCTAAGGTTAGCATCTTTAATGTCGTGAGGATGTTGAGATGTTTCTATATTTGTTCCGGGTTGAAGATAAACTTGGAGAAATCCAATATTTTCGGAATCGGTGTTAACTCGGTGGAAGTGGCGGAGATGGTTAACGTTATTGGGTGCAAGATGGGGACGCTGCCTTTCACATATTTAGGTCTTATGGTCGGGGCCAATATGAATCGCGTGAGTAGTTGGAGGAAGGTGTATGAGATTTTTGAGAAACGTCTCTCGAAATGGAAGGCCTCTTCACTATCTATTGGGGGGAGGATTACTCTTATCAAGTCTGTTTTGGAAAGTCTCCCGAACTATTATTTTTCCCTTTACAAAGCTCCGAAGAAAGTCATTGGAGATCTTGAATCTCTCATCAGAAGATTTTTGTGGGGAGGTTCTGCAACGTGTAGGAAGATGCATTGGATAGCGTGGGACAAGGTGGCATTGCCAAAAGATAAAGGAGGTTTGGGTTTATGTAAAATTCAGACGACCAACATTGCTCTTCTCGCTAAATGGGGATGGAGATTCAAGAATGAAAAGGGTAGTCTTTGGAAGAAAGTGGTCGAAGCCATTCATGTGAGCAATAGAAGTTGGGATTTTATTCCGGTTAGTAGTAACAGTCGGGGTGTTTGGAGGAACATAGTTAATTCGATGTCTAGGACTATGGTTCAAGGAGTCCCGATGCGGAGTATGTTTAAAGGCATTATTGGTGATGGGGCTGATATCTCTTTTTGGTTAGACCCGTGGGCGTCGGACTTGCCTTTGAAAGAGTTGTTTCGCCTGTTTTGCGCTTGAAAAGTTAAGTGTAAAGTGAAGGATCGGGTGGGTTTTTCGGAGGGAGGTCGTTGTTTAACCGAAATGGAAACGTGGGTTGAATGGTCCGGAAGAGCGGGGAGCAACGGGTCTTCAATAAGTTAGTTATCGAGTCCGAGATCGAGCTCGGTCGCGTGGATAGATGGTGTTGGCTCGGTAACAAGGACGGAAATTTTCGGTGGCGAGAGGTTAAGAAGTATTTAAGGTCCGGCCGGAGGTTAGTGGTAATATGGTGTTGAATTGGTGTAAGTGGGTCCCCATCGTTGCAACGCCTTCGCTTGAGGGCGCTTTAGGTGGAATTCTACCTTGGTTTCTTTGAGGAATAGGCAGTGCAGTTGTGGACTTAGTGCCGCTTCGTAATCACGGACGAATCGATAGAACACCTTTTACTTCGTGCATTGTGGTCATTGTCTTATGGCAAGGCATCGGCCAATAAGATTCTAACATATTTGTTTTCTCCTTTGGTGATATTATTGAGCTTCACAATTTCGGGTTAAAAGGCATAGCTAAAGAGGCTTTCAAGGTATTGTGTTGATCGGTCACTTGGTCGTTGTGGAAGGCGAGGAACGAGCTTGGTTCTCTAACAAGTCGGTGCGTGCTGGTGACATTCTCGAGTGAGGTCAAGGCGATCGGGGTATTTATGGTTCCGAATAGAGGTAGGATTAAATCATTGTCATGGGAGAATTGGTGTAAATTTTCTTTATGTAAGTTTGTAAACATGGCGGGCCCTGATTTTGGGGTCGCCTTTGTTGGTAAATGAAATTCATTGTTAAAAAAAAAACTAAATATTTGATGCGAGAAAAAAGTATTCCATATGTATTTTCTGAATGAGAGTTGATATGTATGCGAAAAAAGTTTATGGGGTCACGCAGGGATGGAACCATGTGACACTCATGAAAGTTTGCAATGTAGTGTTAATTTTTGGTAAAAACCTCGAATTTTTGTAAATACGCCCGGTCCATGTTTCTAATTTTGTATACTTTTTTATAAATGCATTTGGTCAATATGTCTTCTGGTTCTGTCCCTGTACACGTCGATTTTTTTTTTCTCGCAACTTTTTCATGCTACTATATATTGTTTCCAACCAGACAAATTATCTATCTACTTCGAACTTTTTAAGATTTAATTTAAACTAGCATGGGTGATGGGTGGCCTCATGCTTAAGTTTTTTATTGTGTTAAAAGTTTTTTGTAATGTATTCTAACAAAAAACTGAAATAGATAGTGATATATGCATCCTATTAAATGCAATAATTCCACGGTCCACAAATGTATGTCCATAAATATATTCAAAAAAAAATGTATCTCCATAAATAAAATAAGTGGCACGCATGCCATAACATAATTTATAGATTATTAAATTAGACTATATTAATTGTCTTGTTCACGACATCTAATCTAGTCATACATTGATACAATTTAGAAAAAGCAGGGAATTTCATATGTGTTCTTCTAAATATGCAAACTACTAGTATCATTTATGTCCAAAACATGTTTAGAAAAATTAGAAAAACTGAAATTTAAATAATTAGTAGCTAAATGGAATATAATTTAAGTAGGTATATAAAAGAGCCAAAAATAAAAAGGTGGTGGGTATGACCCGTGAGCCCTTGACCCATTTTTTCCCCTTGATTGATGCCACTTTTCTCATCAACATTTCTTACCCTTTACTTCACACACATTCCACTTTAACCCCCTATAATTTTTACTCACCATACACTTTTCCCTTAGGGTTGGCAAGTTTTGACCTTACACGAAACACAATCCAAGACCGACACGAAAATAAACAGGTTAGGGTTAAGCTTAAAGAGGTTTGGGTTGTAAATGGGTCGACACAACTAACCCGTTTAGTAAACAAATTAGTTTTGAGTTTAAATTCTCAACCCAGTTCTAACCCGCCAACCCGTTTAAAAATATAGTTAAAAAATATTTCGTACAATTATCAAAAAAAAAAAAAAAAAAAACTACTTTGTGTCTATATCATCGACTTTTGAGGTTTTTATGCTTTTGCTTATATATATCCCGTTGGGTTTTCTAACATTATCTTCTAAATTCTATTGTGTATCTTTAAATTTCAATTCAGCTCTAAAATGAGTTGACAATATTAACCTGTTTAATAAACATGTTTAAATTAGGATTGAATTTCTCGACACAATTAACTAAACAGGCGAGTTAGGGTTGAAATATATGAACCCGTCAACCCGAACCCGACATGAATGACCACCCCTACTTTCCTTTAGTTGTACCCCACAAACCATTTTCTTTTTGGCATTTTACTCCCTCTTAAAACCATTACAAGATTATGAAATGTCATATCTACCCTCATAAGTTACTCATATATATAACTTCATAATTGTATCATACACTTCAAACTATCACACAAACTTTGAGTTGGCAAAAATGCATCAAACCATTGACTGGTTCTCTTGGCTAGCAAAAACTGGCCTTGATCCTTCACTTATATACGAATATGGGATGTCGTTCTCTCGAAACGAGCTAGAAGAAGACGATATAGCATACTTCAACCATGAGTTTCTACAAAGCATGGGGATCTCAGTAGCTAAACACAGGCTAGAGATACTTAAACTTGCTAGAAAAACAAATGGATCATCATCAAATGGTTCACATCCCATGTCAAAGCTCATTTTCGCTATCAAGAAAACGAAGAGGACTTTGCTTAAGTGTATTCAAACATTGGTGCGCAGGGAAGAGTCGGCTTTAGTCTTGGTTCAAAAGAGTTATGGTTCAAGATGGAAAGGTACTATGTTAAGAAGAAGCAAAAGATTGGTCACATATAAACAAGCTCCTCCAACTCTTTTGCTCACTAATGGTAATCATAAGTCTAGTAGTCTTAGAATAAACAGTTTGTCGAGCCCGTTGGTTTATGATATTCGATATGATCAAGAGAAGAAAGACAGCCATGATGGTGATGATCATGCAAGCTATGATGAGCAAGATGGTGGTGGTGATTATTGGACTAGTGGTCGTGTTCAAGAGATTAAATGGGACACCATGTTTCAGAATTTGAAGCCTACTTGATCATTCATCATACAGCACTTTGTGTGTGTCTATTTTCTTGTTTTGAATAAATTATTAGTGGGATTAATGGTGTGACAGATGCTATTTTTCTATGTTCTTCCACCATGTATGAAATTCTAGCACTAGTTTTCTTGCTTTCGGTAAAAGTCTTTGTATTTACTTTAGCAAAGTGTAACATGACATTCCCTTTCAGGGTCTTCTTGTAATGATAAAAGGGTCATGCTTTATAGAATAAAATTTGTATCTTGATCAATTTTTACATGCTATTAGAAGATTCATACAGAGAATTTAAAAAAATTGAATATTTAAGGAACAAGTCTCTAAATTTACTTTAGCAAAGTTTAGCATGACATACCTTTTGAAGGTCTTTTGTAATGATAAAAGATTCATACTTTATGTAACTAAAACTTTACCTTGATCAAGATTGTGTCATACTTTATGCTGTAAAAATTACATCTTGATCAAGATTCAAACATATTTGATGAAGACTTTAATGACATATACTGCCACCATAACTAAAATATAAAGGTGGGGTGCATCTTGGTCAACTCAACCCATACTTTTGAATGTTTGGTTACAATTCCACTAGGCCAAGACACACTTATTAGTCATGGGTCCTTTTACTGTCAACAATGGAAGTTTTGTCTACTAGTCATCAAATGCTAATTAGAACTTTTGTCAAGCACCACAAAAATTCTATTATATTTGGTAAAATCAGTATGCACAAGAGCATATCAGATTATATCACTCCCTGATGCATAGGGTACACAACAGCAAACATATTCTACTAACTAAATACCATGGCAAGTTTAATAATAAGGTTCGCGCCATATGTCTGCACTACAAAAATAGCAGTTGTTGGATTATACATCAGCAATACATATTATACTGAAGTTAGGTTACCCTGCGACTTTCAAAATGATCACGCGCAAGCATAAACAATTGTCTAGATCAAGTCACATGTAACCCTCATCTTCAATGGCCTGCGCTTGTTGGCAAACGAAATGAACCGCCAGCGTAAAGCATTTGGTATACAGGTTTGATTCTGATGGTTAGAATAAGGCTCAAGATTGAACTTAAGCCACACACACCAGCGAGAACAAAGAAGGTGAGCCTAAAACAGTTTGGGCCCATGCAAGTGGACCCGCCTTGCTTAGCTTCCTCTGTGTCGTATACATAACCCGCAAGCGTTCCAGAGAATAGAAGAGCGCCAATTGGGTTTCCAAGCCCCATGAAGTTGAATATTAAACCAAAATTCTTTAGCCCAAAAAGCTCAGAGCATGTTGGGATCATGACGCCAAACTGAACACCATAGCAGATTCCAAGCAACCCCGTTGCAATATAAAGTGTCCCATTAAAAGCTGATGCATATAATAGGTATATAAGCACCATGATTACTTGAGTTATGGTCGTCAAGAATGTGCGTGGGGTCGTGTTTAACCTGAAAAAAAGCAAGATTTCAGGTCATTTCTTATAATCCTTGAACATGATAGTATAATCTTTATCCTTGAACATGATAGTAACATCTAAAAGGAACGGGTCTACCACAGCCCATTTTGACCCATGATTAACAAATTAGTTCTTTATCAACGAATATAAGATGAAACGAAAAAATGCTTTTGCTGGTCAACCAGATCCAGCCGGTCTTTTGCAACCTGTACAGACAAATGACATATTTTGATCGAAATCCATTTTGACCCGTCACCCAACCCCGTTCATCTTGGCACCTCTACTAACAATGATGATAAAGAAGAGGTGTCATAAAATCACTATCGATTTTCTAGCTAATCAATGGGTCAAATTATGTCTGGAGTCAAGTAAAAGACTATCTAAAAGGAAATGGGTCAGCCAAACTCGATCGGTTTAGATCTATTATTAGCACAGTAGTATTAATAAATCACTATAAGAATAACCAAAAAAGTGTTTGTTGGTCAACCTGACAAAGCCCGGCCCATTTCCACTCATACTAAACAAATTTGACCCATTTTGACCCTTTGCCAAACCAGTCATCTTGTTGCCTATAGTCATAAAGCTACACATACGCAAAATGAGTTTACCTTACAAAGTACTCTGAAACAACGCCTCCTCAAAGGCGGCCCAGAAAATTACCGAAACTAAACAAACTCAACAATGTAGTCGTATCATCAATCCCAAGTGAAACAGCAATCTGGGCAAGATTGTTGAGAACAGTAACTCCCGTCCCAACACCAAGAAAATTAACAAACCACATAAGCCAAAAATCAGCCTTGACAATCGCTTCACGAAACGTAAAATCCTCACCTCTCCTAGGCTTTCTTTTCTTCTTAAATCTCACCGCCCCTTCACCAACAGCAAGAAGAACATCTACTTCTGAAGCCTCTTCACCATCATTGATATTATTAAGATTCATTTCAGAAGAAACCGGTGTTAGCAACGGTTCAGTCGCTGTCAGATTTTCAGAAGAATTTGCTACCCGGTTAAGCTTCTTGTTAGAAGGAAATAAAGTCATTTTGATCGGAATTGCAAGTGGGGCCATTAAAAGAACCACCATAATTGCTATAAAGGTGTAGGATAAAGCTTCGCTTAGATTCACAACATCTTTTAATATCGTAGTTGCTAACAGAAAGACTGCAAGAAGGACACTCGCTAACTGAGTGAAAAGAAAATGGGCGTTTTCTGATGGGTCAGCTTCGTAAGCTGGGGTGCAAGGTCGAACGTAATACATCAAAGCCAAACATATAACAGGAATGCCAAGTGTAAAGGAGAGTAATAACGCAGAAGCTGATCCTTTAAGAACCATTGTGTATACTTCTGTTACAACTGCAGCACTGAGGCCAACATAACCTTTGAGAATACCAGCAACCGTTCCCCTATTGACTGGAAAATTCCTCATGTTGGTCACAAGCACCATGTCCCTAACCACGCACTGCTGTTTGTGGCAACAACAAGCGCGAGCCACAACTGCATATAGTATCAAGTATCAGAAACAGAAGAAGACAAAAATCTAGTATTGCACTTAATAAAGATTGAAAAGCACCCATTTTAAACTGCATCAACGAACTTACCCAAACTACCAATCATTCCTCAATATACGCAATACGTTAAAAACTTAATTAATACAGTAATTGGTGAAAGGCAACTGATCCTTTCCTAGTAGTTGAATCAACTAAGCCTATAAATGGTTACTACTATACATTCTTGGAATTCAGTGAGAAGTTAAATTTATGAAAAACGTGAGAAGGAAGTGATTCACAGCTTTCGTGAGTCTGCTCAATGATTTAAAGTTGTGAATAAACTTAACAAAAGTTTTCTCACGTTTCTCACAACTATTTAGCTGGTGTTTGGGATTGCTTATTTACTCTTAAGATAAAAACTCAAAACTGCATATCTTCTTTAAACGCACGGAAGTACGGAATAAGCAGATACACACTGAGGTAAGCAATCCCAAACACCCTCTAATTGGAAAAGAAATCAAGATGCATAAAGAATCATTCTCGAAAGACAAATCAGTCAAGACAATCAATTTGATCGGGTTATTGATACACTAAAATACAGAAAGACAAACTAGCCATTTCGCAGTTGCTGAATAAACTAACCCTATAAATAGTCAGCATAATAAATACTCGAACTTTCAACCAAATAAAGATCCGCAAAGAATCATGCTCTAAACAAGCATAACTCCACATGGGTATGAAATAAAAAATTGAATCTCTAAAAGTAAAAACTACTTCCAACCCAATAAGGCATGTTGTGAATGGTCTCACTAACAGCAAGCCAATTGAGAACAAAATTAAATAGTACACAACTACCATGATAAATATTCAACTTATCAGCAAAATCAAGATTCATAAAAGAATCCTACTCACACATCCCAAATAAACTAACGTGTGTGCAAATTGAATTCTTAAAAAAAAAAAGCCCTACCAAACATTCAAACTAACAACAAAATCAAATTCACAAACAATCACACTCTAAACACAAATAAAGCAACACAGGTATTAAAAAAAATCAAATCTTTGAAACAAAAAAAGAATAATACTTGCAACCCGATAAGGCATATATGAATTATTTCAGTAACATCAAGTATTATTCTTTATCGGGTTACAATTGATTACAACAACACCCAATTCCACCGGAGCGGGTATTGGGAGGTAGGACCCCAACCGAGGGTAGTGAGACTGCTTCCAGAAAAACCTCCGTCAAGGGTGTATATGTATATACAGATCAAATCGATTAATACTTATATTAGTTTCATAAAAAATCAACAAGGTACTGAAAATATCCAATCTTTAAAATAAAATAAAAACTACTGTACTAAATATAAAGATCATACAAAGTTATCACAATTAATACTCAGATTATCAACAAAATCATGATTTATACAAAACCAACATGGGTACTAAAAATCTAATCTTTTTAAGAAAAACTACTTACAACCCAATAAGGCTACTATGAACAGTCTCACTAACAGCAGAAAATCAAGATTCATTAACAATCACACTCAAAACACAAAAACACCAACATGGGTACTAAAAGAAATCAAACTTTTAACTAATTTTTTTTTTTTTTTTTTTTTTTTAAAGATAAAATACTTACAAGCCAATAAGGCTACTATAAACAGTCTCACTAACAGCAGAAAATCAAGATTCATTAACAATCCCACTCAAAACACAAAAAAGCCAACATGGGTACTAAAATAAATCAAACTTTCAACTAAAAAAAAAAAAAAAAAAAAAAGATAAAATACTTACAACCCAATAAGGCATATCAGGAACAGTCTGACTAACAGCAAGCCAAATAACACCATAACCAAAGAAAGAAGCAAGAACACCAATAAAAAGGACAACCCAAGGAGGATACTTATTACTAGCAATGCCTGGTAAGATGCCAACATTCTCCCCTAAGTCATTAGCAACACCAAGTATAGTCAGCTGTTGCTGAGACAAACCCACTACATGTTTCAAAGTGGGTGAATAGAGTGGGAATGAGTACGCGTTTCCTGATGCGATCTGAACCCATACTGCCGCTGCTAGACCTACCCATGGTGGCCTGCTGCCGGCTTTTAAGGCTGCCGGCATGGTTTATAAAAACACACACACTGGTTTTTCACACAGTTGTTGGGGTTAGTGGGATTTGTGGGACTCTTTTTATGAAGTTGCTTTTTGAAGATTCATTGATGTGTTTGGTTTGTGCTTTTAGGACAAAAGCATGCTGTTTTTTAGTTTAAAGAATTATTTTTTTATTTTTTTTTTGAAGGAAGATATTTAAGAGTTCAAAGGTTGAATTTACAATGTTAAGGTTTATTTATTTATTTATTTTCTGCAATACAAAATGTTAAGATATTTATTTTTATGTTTTGCAAAAATAATAAGTTTATTTATTTATTTATTATTTATTTTATTTTATAAAAACATCACTTTATTGAAAATGTGGATTCTGATTTAATAAGAAATTAATGGTAAACTCTGAATAACTAATCGCCCCAATCCTCTAAAAAGACGCGCACCAATTTTCTAAGTCAACGAAACTTCAGATCGTTTATTTATTGTTTTGATTATTTATATATTTATTTTTGACAAAGAACATTGTCTGATAATATATAACACAAATTAATCTCACATGTTCAAAGTAGAAATTGAACATTTAACTTTTTAGTTAAAAAGCATCTCATACTAGAATGAGTCACTAAAACACAAACCTTTTGATATTTATTATTTTAATCGGTAATAAAATGTTTTTCAAGTAATGAAGGAAAATATATGTTTTGCGGGTATATTTTTTTAAATGATAAGAAAATCAAATAGTTGTTAAATGTTAAATGAGTGACAAACGGTTAATATAATACTTATAATAATTGGATTTATAAAAAATGTTGGGTGTGTTTGCCAAAATTAGTTGGAGCTGTAGTTGAAAATATAATACTTATAATAATTGGATTTTATGAGAGCTAAAGTTGTACTGAGAACTTTTATTTTCAATATATATTTGATAAAATAGCTGAAACTAAAAGCTATAATTATAAAATTACAAATGAAGACAGTAAAAAATTGGAATATAAATGCGTAAATGTATTTTTGTAAACTAGACGAATACTTGGGCAAAGCGACGTGGTATAACGACAATAGTTATATTTACAAACTTGTAGTTTTGGTGTGACCATTGATGCAACACTTATGGGATTACTTTATAGTCATTACGAGAAAATAGTTTATGGGTTATAAACGAAAAATGAGAAACATTTAAGAAAGTAAACAATATTTAAACTATTAATTTAGTGGTGGATTTATTACCATATTTAGTTTTTTTCAAGTTTAAAAGGGCATTTTGACTATAATACATTACTTATTTTTAAGTTTAAAAAAAATGTGCTTTATACATAGTATACATGAACACTTTTAAAAGCGCAATTTCTATAAAAGTCGCTTTTAATTAGGGTCGAAAATTCTTGACACAACACGATAAACGACATGAACCCTAAACGAAGTTAAAAAAGTTTGGGTTAAGGATAAACATATTTGGATATAAAATATGTCAACCCATCTAACCTGATTAATCGGGTTGTGTTTGGATTGAGTAAGTATTAAACATGTCAACTCATGTACCCGTTTAAATATATAAGCCTTTAAAACTAAAATATATAATTTGGTTTTATGTTGGATTTGGATTAAATATATTTTGTTACGTACTTAACACGAGTGAATTTACGATTATAACTCATATATCATTAAAATTGTCGTATAGTTATTTGTATGTTATTTTTATCATTTTTTAAATCGTTATATGATTATATCATTATTGTATTTAAATTAGTTGAATTGGCAAATTATCAAACTTATTCATCGTTTAACCTATTTACTTAAACATGTTAAATGAGTCACAAACGGTTTACACGTATTATGTTTGGGTTAAGGTTGAGTTTTTTTTTTTGTCACTGTAGGAAAACACAATTTAAACCAACAACAGATCTTGAATCTAAATTCAAGAACAACTTCTTTTTATTCAACCAAAATCACACGGATCAATAAGCAACTGATCTCAATCAGAACAACCCAGAAATATCATATGAACCAGAAACAACTAAACATCACACAATCCTTCCCACTGCTACTCAGGTGGAAGCCTATTGACTAATTATCAATAGTCTTTACAATACAAGAAACCTCACAATCACTCTAAAGCAATGAGACAATAGTTTTGGTTGAGAGAAGATATACAACAATCTTCACACAGAGATAACGAAAAGATATGAAACCCTAGAAGGGTTGAGAGTATATATAGCCTTGACTGATCTTGACTGCATCTTTCCAGATATAGCACAAAAGCCCCTTCAACTATCAACACCTTTCACTTTGCTACCAAACCTCAAAATAGCTTACAACTGAGAATACAAAATGCACAATATTAGTCCCTACAATATAATGTTTCAGATATTGAGTTATATTTTAACATCCCCCCTTAACTCAAACCTGAAACATATCATAAAGACCCAGTTTAGAGACCAGTTTCTCATGTTGCAGCTTATCAAGGCCTTTAGTAAAAATATCAGCTATCTGATTAATAGACTGAACTTTTTCTGTTTTGATAACTCCAGCCAAAAAATTTTCTCTTACAAAATGTAAGTCAATTTGCAAGTGTTTTGTTCTTTCATGAAAAACAGGATTAGCTGCAATTTTAATTGCAGCCTGACTATCACAAAACAGCTTTCTGAGCAAAATGTTCCCAGCTTAGATCTTTTAAAACTTTCAAGACCCAACAATTTACAAGTAGCAGAGGCCATTGCTCTATACTCACCTCTGACTAGACTTAGAAAGGGTGTTTTGTTTTTACTTTTCCATGAAACTAGTGAACCATTAAGAAACAAACAAAACTCAGAATCGGTTTTCTAGTAACCACACACTTGGCCCAACCGCATCCACATAAGTCTCAAGATTTACAAAGGAGTTTTAACAATGTGAATCCTCTTCCGGAGATCCCTTTAAGTATCTTAAAACCTTAAGTGCAATTTTAAGATGAGACTTAAGTGGTTTATGCATGAACCGACTCAAACAATGTACAACATATGATATATCGTGCCTAGTATGTGTTAAGTAAATCAATTTCCCAATAAGTTTTTGATACTCGCTTATATTGTCCAAAACAGATCAAGTAGTAGTAGGTTCATTAGTAATAGAAACACTTTGTTCTAAAGGAAAGCGGATGGCTTACAAGCCAAGAAACCAAACTCGTAAAGCGTATCTAAGCAATATTTTCTTTGAGTTAAACATAAACCCTTATCGCTTCAATCACTTCAATACCCAAAAATACTTAAGTTTTCCTAAATCCTTAATCTGAATTTAGACTTAAGAAATTCTTTAAAACTTTCAATCTCACCAAGTTATTACCAAGAATAATAATGTCATCAACATACACAAGTAAAGCAACAATATTACCTTAATCATTCTTGACAAACAAGGAATAGTCACTCTTACTTTGTATGAAACCATTTTCAAGCAAAGCACTGGTTAACTTAGCATTCCACTTTGCTGGTGCTTGTTTTAAACCATATAAAGACTTTTTAAGTCTACAAACTCTTTATCATTAACATCAAAAACCATCGTGCAACGACATATAGACAGCTTCATGTAAATCACCATAAAGAAAGGCATTATTGATATCAAGTCAAATATAGGCCAACTTTGTTGAACAACTAAATTAATGAGACATCTAACAAGAACAATCTTCACAACAGTGAAAAGTTTCATCAAAGTCAACCCCTTCCTTTTGATTATAGCCCTTAGCTACAAGTCTAGCTTTATATCTATCTACCTCACCATTAGACTTATATTTTATCTTAAAAACCCACTTACAACCTATAGCCTTTCTGACTTCAGGTAATTTAACAATTTCAAAGGTATCATTTCTATACAAGGCTTCCATCTCACTATTCATTGCATCTACCAAGGTCTTGATACATGCAAGCCTCCCAATAATTTTAGGTTCAAAACTTTTATTCAATTCAATAACAAAGCATAAAGTATCGCTTTGAGTTTAGCATAAGTCACAAACTTTTCAAGACCAAATTTAACTTTTGAATCAACAATATAATCATTGTATTTGTTAGGAAAATTTGATGTTCTACCAGTTCTTCTTAACACAGTTTGATCATTATTATGTAACCCAACTTCTGCTGCTTGTTTAGGAGAGGGACTATGATCACCCTCAGAAGCACTCACATCAGCTGGTGTTGCAGCCATCTCACCAACACTGGCAGCCTCATTGGAACCAGGAGAATGCCCCAAATCATCCTCTCTTTGGTCAATTGTTGGCCCATCCAAGTGTTGAGAGTTGCTGCCATCACCAAACTGATGATCATTTTGATTTATATTACCCATAGGGGTACCATTTAGCTTATTATCATCATTGGGTGTGTCAGAATCTTCACTAGTAATTTCGTCAAAGAAATTAACTTGGCTTAGATTCTGACTGAGAGGGTCAGGAGCAGCAGAAGAGTTTTTAATCTTGAAAGGAAATACTTTTTCAAAAAACTTTACATCTCTAGAAAAAATAAACTGATTCCTTTCAAGACTATAAAGCTTGTAACCTTTTTGAAAATTAGAATACCCAACCAAAACACATTTTTCTGCTCTACTACTAAACTTATCATGACTGGTAAGAACAGTAGCAAAACATAAGCAACCAAACATTCTTAAGTGTTTTAGATTAGGTTTTCTTTTAAAAACAAGATTAAAGGGAGACTTTCCATTTAGCACTGAGGAAGGCAATCTGTTAATCAAATAAGTGGCAGTTAAAATGCATTTAGACCACAAAAAAGAGGCAATCCCCCCTGAAACATAAGGGATCTAGCAACATTTAAAAGATGCCTATGTTTCCTCTCTACAACCCCATTTTGTTGAAGAGTATAAGCACAAGAAGTTTGATGCACAATACCATTACTTTCACAAAATTTATTAAACTGATTATTAACAAACTCAGTGCCATTATCACTCCTAAAAACCTTAACACTCTTCTCAAATTGTGTCTTAATTAGATTATAAAATATTTGAATGCAATCAAACACTTCATGCTTATACTTAAGCAGATAAACTCAAACAGCCCTGGTGAAATCATCAACAATAGTTAGAAAAAATCTGTATCCTTCTTTACTTTTAACCCTATAAGGACCCCACAGATCAAGATGAACAATATCACCAAGACTTATGGTTTTATGGTCACTTAAAGGAAAAGGCTCTCTAGTTTGTTTAGCCTTTTGACAGACTTCACAAGGCTCAATTTCAGTTTCATTTTCAAAAAAGATTTCACCTTTTAAAACAGACAAGACCTTATCAGAAGGATGACCAAGCCTGCCATGCCACAAGTTTTTAAAACAGACAAGACCTGATCAGAAGGATGACCAAGCCTGCCATGCCACAAGTTTTTTGTCAAATTATAGGTAGGGCTAGAATTCTTAAATCCTAGGTCAGTACCTTGATTTCCATCAAAGTAATACAATCCATCCTTTTGTTTACCAATCCCTAGCACACTTATCCCCCTCAAATCCTGGGGTAAAACATAACACTGTAACTCATCAAAAGCAATAACAAACTTGCTGTCTCTAGCCACTTTATGAACAGACATTAGACTAACACAATACTCTGGAACAACAAGCACATCATATAAAGTTAAATGTTTAGTTAGAATCATATTTCCAACATTAGTGATTAAGGCCTCAGTCCCATTGGGGTGAGAAACCTTAATTCCAAGTTTGGAAATATCAATCACATTAACTAAGCATTTATCAGTATATGTAAGATGCTGATTAGCACCAGAATCAACAATAAGCCCAGCTGCAACAAGTGCAGACTTACTATTATTACAGAAAAACTTTTCAAAGTTTTGATTAAAGAACTTGCTATTGTTTAAAACAATACCTGCCCTATTGGCATGTACTCCTTTTTCCATTTCCATCAACAATTTTAGAGTTTTCTTTAATCAGTGAAATCAGTTTAGAAATCTGGTCATCTGAAAAAGTAGAAGTGGAACTAGAGCCAACAGAATTATTATTATTTATAAACCTCTTGTTAAAGTTCTGAGCACCCTGACTATTATTACCAGTACTAGTCCTTTTATTCTTTCCAAAATCGGGTGGTACCCAATGAGTTTAAAGCATCTATCGCCAGATGTCCATTAAAACCACAATGTTCACAAACAAACACAGGACCACCAGCGGTCCTCCTATTATCACTAGACCTAGTGGTATTATTTGGCCTAGAGTAACCACCAGAGGATGGGGGCCTCGAGAGTTAACTCTATTGGGCACACTGAGTTAAACACGCTTGACCGAGACTTATTAGAAGTCCCACCAACCCAACCAAGAACCACGCACCTATGAGATTCCTCACTAGAAATAATGGCAAAAGCCCTTTCACATCGTGTGAGGATCTCTAGATAACACATTACTTCTTATTTGCATATAAGAATCATCCAAGCCCATTAAGAATTGCATAAGTTTCATTAATCGATTATGTTTTTAAAATCATCGCACATGACAAGTGCACCTAGGCAATCGAACTAAAGCATCAAATTGTTTCCACAAAGTGCTCAGTTTATTAAAATATTCAGCAATAGAACAACCATTTTGAGACAGAGAATTGATTTTATGATGCAGATTAAAAGTAACTGAACCATCAACTCTATCAAAAGTTTCTTTTAATTCATTCCACACATCAGAAGCCCTTTTTGAAAAAATTTGACCCAAGAACAACTCTTCTGATATGGAATTCAAAATCCATCCCAATACAATAGCATTAACCCTGTCCCATTGTCTCCCTAAAACTTCATCAACATGTGACCTAGTGCAAGTACCATCTATAAATCCAGTTTTATTTCTGCCTTCAAGGGCCAATAACATAGCACATGACCACACATTATAATTTTCAGTCCCTTTTAGTTTAATAGAAACAACAGTCAAGGTAGCATAATCATTAGGATGCAAGTGAAGAGGATGACTAAGATCCGACTTACTAATTAAAGTAACTGGCTCATCATCAGCCTCAAATTCATCATCAGTATAACCATGAAGAGACATAATTGAACAAATATAGACAAACACACAAGAAAGGTCAAGAAAGAAGTTCCCAGGCTTCCTTGCCACTCAAGGTGGTAGGTCAAGGGCTGAACACAAGCACACAAACAATAGAAGCAACAAAAAACAAAGAAACCCTAAACACAACAATCAACCAATCTCAACTTCCAAAATCCCAAATCCTATCCTCCAGCAATCTAATGCAAGAAAATAAAAACATAAATTAAAGAAGAGAGCGTGAGAGGTGTTACAGAGCACGCAAGAATCCAATAAGCAGCGGAACAAGAACCCAGATTATGATCTTGATTCACTTAGTCAAGAATCACAACCCAAATAACATCAATAACCCAGAATCACCAAGATTCACCAAAACACCGGTAAATCAACCAAGAGCACTTATCCAACCACCAATCGAAGCCAGAGATCAAAAACCCCAAAAAATAACCAAACCCTAATTTTTCAAAAAATTAGGCGTTTTGTTATAAGATCAAGAATTAGTCGATTAGAGTCAAAAGAAACCAATTAACCACAGTTAATTGAATTAAATCAATCCAATTTTAAAAACCCCCAAATTTTTCCGAAAACCAATTTTAATTTTTTAAAACCGATTAGAGCAAAGATTTAACAGCCTTGCTCTGATACCATGTAGGAAAACACAATTTAAACCAACAACAGATCTTGAATCTAAATTCAATAACAACTTCTTTTTATTCAACCAAAACCACACAGATCAATAAGCAACTGATCTCAATCAGAACAACCCAGAAATATCATATGAACCAGAAACAACTGAACATCACACAATCCTTCCCACTGCTACTCAGGTGGAAGGCTATTGACTAATTATCAATAGTCTTTACAATACAAGAAACCTCACAATCACTCTAAAGCAATGAGACAATAGTTTTGGTTGAGAGAAGATATACAACAATCTTCACACAGAGATAACGAAAAGATATGAAACCCTAGAAGGGTTGAGAGTATATATAGCCTTGACTGCATCTTTCCAGATATAGCACAAAAGCCCCTTCAACTATCAACACCTTTCACTTTGCTACCAAACCTCAAAATAGCTTACAACTGAGAATACAAAATGCACAATATTAGTCCCTACAATATAATGTTTCAGATATTGAGTTATATTTTAACAGTCACAATATATAAACGGTTCGTGTTTAAGTAAATGTTATACTAACCCGTCAATTCACGAACTCAAATATGTTAACCCTAAGATGACTCGATTGACGCCCCTACTTTTAATGAGATGCTTTTGTAAGCTTTGACAAACAGAAGGTCTCAAAAGCTAGTGTGTAAAAAAAAAGTTTTAAACAACAAATTTTTAAAAGCTCTCATAAATTACACATGTATGGCTATATGTGACTTTAAACCTAACTTATATACGGATTAGCTAAATAATTTCAACCACTCATATTACTTCGACTTCTTGTTTCAACACTTTATACTATTGTCAATTACGTACATTAATTCTAAGAAAATTTTCATTCCTCACTAATGATATATTGTAAACATTAATTCTAAGAAAATTTTCATTCCTCACTAATGTTAACTTTTCATTTTAAATATATGGAGTATAAACGCTTATATTAGAATCAATCGCATATATACCACTAAAATCAGATATTTGCATATATACCCAAAACACGCTTAACTTATATCAGACATCATGCATTAAAAACTTGTATTTTGAGGAAATATGCAAGTTTTTAAGTTTTAGTGGGTATATATGCAATTCTCCCTTTATATTACCACATATTTGAAACCTCACTTAATTTCTATTGTTTCATCTAACATCATTTCAAATATATCATATAACTTTATGTCACATTCCTCTCGTCATACTATCACCATAAAACCAATGTAACCATCTCTAGTGTAATCTAATGGTAAAATGTCTTGATCGGTAGGTGATCGTTTGAAAATAACAACGAAGATACTTTTTTTTTTCTTTCTTTCTTTTCTATGAGCAAAAAGAGGCTGCAACCATAAATAGATTATATATCACTCATTGCAATTGAAGATATTTCAACATAAAAAGTTACACCCCAAACAAAGTTTACACGATAACTAAAAACTATTTTAGCAACATGATGAGCCGCTAAATACATTCGTGTTTATCCCATAAAAAAAGAGAGCTAATTGGCATGCTCATAGCTTATTGTCATCAATATTTAAGCCTTGTACATTAGAAAGTAGAATTGGATGCTCTACTTTCAATTAACCTAAAAAACAATATTTTTTATTTATCCGTTTATTTATATAAGATACGTTTAATTACAAAAGCAATAATAAATAATTACACCGACATGGGTAGAAACCACAATGCCTAAATAAATGTTTTTTTATTGAGAAAGTTTATTCTACTATTTGCACGAAAAATTAAGACTACAGTAAAACCTCTATAAATTAATACTCGATAAATTAATAACCTCGATAAAATTAATAATTTGTCTCATCCCAACTTGGGACCAAGACAAATTTGTAATTCCCAATCGATAAAATAATAAGATAATAATTTTTGAAACCCCAATGATATATATTAGTCCCAACGAAACTAAAATTAATAATTACTAAAATTTCATATATATGTATATATGTGTATGTGTGTGTGTGTTTTAGAGAGAGATAAATAAAATCCCAAGATTGTTTAGTAAAAAACGAATCCATAATACTGTTTTTTTTTGAACCCAAATCTATATCAGTTTATCTTACAATCTCCTTATTACACTAAAGAGTTTGCGTTGTCTTCGTATTGCAACAAAAAGTGTTAATTTTATTTTCATAAAGTGTGAATGTTAATTCATAAAATGTTAATTGAAACTTGTTTTCAAATTTATTTCGTCTCTAATGAAAGTATACATCGAACCAAATAAGATATTAGACTTGAAAATTTAATGGTTATACGTAAAACCTCTTTAAATTAATAAATTATTAATTTATCGATATAATAATATCTCGTTAAATTAATAAAATATCCCGCCCCAACACTATTAATTTATAGAGCTTTCAGATTTCAGACTTTGGCAGGGCACGTTTTCTTAATCGATTAGGGTGCCTTAAAAAAGTTAAAAAGTATGTTAAAGTTCAAAGTCTTAAAAGTGTTCACTTTAAAATATCCATATTATTTTATTTTGGTTTGATTATATAATGTTAGAACTATACTATAAAAAAATATACGTAGTATTGTCAAATTATTATAAGTTTGCTTCCTTTTGAAACCAATTCAATACCCCATCAAATTACTCGTGTACATAATTCTTTTTCCGAGACTACAAGTTCTATTTATTTTATTGAAAATCTTGTTAGAGAGGAAGGAGTGGGATCGGGTAAGGGCTCGGTGCCGATCGGGTAGATCGGTAACACCGTCCCTTTCCTTTCGGTTAGCTGAAATCGGGTATGAGATTGGTTTGGGAACCCGATTTGTGTTGCATGGTCCAAGCCAAGGCTTAAGCTCTTTTTTTTTGTTTTTTTGTGAAGGTGGGAATAAAAAAAGAAATTGGGTAGTTTTAGACTACTCCTCCAAATCGTAGCTGAATGGATAATTTTATTAGATAGAAAGGATGCGACACTTTAGCTTTCACCAATTTGGTGACCACTCCCTCCCTTCTTAGAGTTGAGATCAACAAATTCTTTAAATATCAAATGAACAAATCACAGTCATTTATTTTTTTATTTTAAAAAATAAAAATAAAAGGAAAGAAACTCATTTTTTTATCATTTTTTGAAAATAATATACCTTGTTAATGGTAAATCTTTAAGATGTAAAAAATACACCATCACAACAATTTTTTTTTATCTTTCAGTAGACGGAAACTTCGATATAATTTCGTCGATTTTCTCTATCGAGCTTTTAAATTTTAGTGTTGAAAGTTTCGCACAGAAAAATCACATATAATTTGTAAAATAACCGGTGCGATTTCACAAATCACATTTGGTTTGTAAGATCACAAATTACATTCGGTTTGTAAGATCACATGTGATATTTTATTTTAAAAATCATATGTGATTATCAAAATAACAAATCAAGTGTGATTTTACGAATCATATATGATTTTTCTGGGTAAAAATTTTAACACAAAAAAATTCGAAACAAAGTTTGTCGGAAGTATATAGAAGTGTCTTTATAGAAAAATAATTTAATCTCGTCGTGATTGTATGATTTATTTTGCTTAAATGAAAAAGCAAATGGTGAATATTTGTTCCTTTAATCTTTAGAGAATTTATGATATATGTTGAATTTTTCTCAATCTTGTTAATGATCACTCGAATTTTTCTTTGCTTCCACATGTTGGACCTTTTGGTGCTTTAGGAATAACATCGCTTTCAATTCTCAAATTATGAGGAAATGCGATATTTTTTATTTCATCCGTTTTTTTCCCTTTTCTTGGTTTAAGTTTAGAGGAAAAAATTATATTAGTTGAACTTATTGGCTAAAATCGCCTTTATAGTTGCTAGCTCTTTGCTAGTTGTTTTTTTAATGATATATCGCCATTCAAAAAAATATTAGAAACCAAGATAAAAGAATTTTTTAGAATCTCAAAATGTTAGTAATTCTGCTCACTTGTATCAATCCTTCGCTTTTATAAAATTTGCATATATTCTTATTCCATCAATAATGTAATAAAATCTGCTAGATGATTCACGATATTGAATCTCTTTCTCTTCCTATATGTTAGGTCACTAAGTTTACAACACAAGCATCAATAGAAAGAGTAGAGAGGAGAAAGAGATCGGATGAACAATATTCAAACACACACACGTAAATACTTAGCCGGTTATGCGTAGAGTGTAAAGGAGAGAATAAATTGAACAACCAACCTCAGTGAGGTTATTACAAAGTATTTATAGGAAGGGGAGCTAGGCAACACCCTACTCCTTCTTTTCCTTAATGGACATGGGCCTAAGCTCACGGCCTTCTACATAAGCTTAAGCTAATAACTAACATAAAGGCCATAATTAAGTTAACTATTACATATGAATCACTAACACTTGAATTAGGTTTAGAGTGATTCCAACAATCTCCCCAAGTGTTGGTGATGAATGAATGTAAACGGTGAAGGTATTGATGTAATAGTAGCTTTGACGCCTTCGACATTCTTCTTTCTTGTGAGAAGAATTGCCTTGATTTGAACAATCTCCCAGTAGAGAAATTGTTTTCTTTAAACAGCTCGCTTTAACGCCATCTTTATCTTTATTCTTAGATCATTGTTCTTTGCGATGGTAGTGATAGTATGTTGTTATCTCGCATCAAGTCCGCCTCAGTCTGCTTTCGTTGCTCGGTTCCACGTCATTCTTCAACATGCTCACACGCTCTTTGACGTTGGATTTCAAGATCGATGAAGTTCTTTAAGTCTTTAAACTTTGTAGATTCTTTGACTGACGAAGAATCATTTTGACTTTTGTGTTGCCTTTAGATAGAACTTCCATTAGTGATGATGTTGGCATGAGCATGTGAAGAATCGCACGATCATTCCGCTCCGAGCTTCCATAAGAAGAAAACATAAAGGGTTAGTAATAAGCGGATTCCGCACTTACAAGTTTGAACTCGAGAGTGTTAACAAGATAGTGTGAAAACACAACTCTAATTCTCACAAAGGCCGTTCTTGAACCTGAGTCCCACAAGTGAGATAACGCTGATGTACCAAGTACATCTACGCTCGATGAGTCATGGGTACACCAAGCATCACCTCACGATCAGACCGTTTGAGACACACTAAGCGTAATCCACGGGAGTTACCAGTGGCTCTGGCCGTGGTCGTTTGATGTTGACCCGGGGAGTTTCCATTCAATCACCGAGGATCATAGATGCGAACCTCTCATAAATGTTCTCGATGTATTGCTAAGATCTCGAAGGACTCGATAACGCATTAATCGATGTTCTTATTGTTGAACAACAAGTGATGAAATGTCAAGTGTACCAAGAGATCTTTTGATGAATCTCTGGCTCTAGACTCAATAGTGCATTTTGGTTTTCCCGAGCGGAGACTAGGAGAGGGTCTCCTTCTTCAATACCAAAGAATCTCTAAGAGAAAGCCGATAGTTTACGTAGGGTTCCTGTGAGAATGAAACAAGCTTCGCTGAGAGAAACTTGAGTGGCTAAGAAGGTTTAGTGATGCGCCATCGGGTCCATGACGACTTTAATCTTCAATACCGCGTCATCAAGTGACAACCAATAGCATATGAATTGAACCAAGTGTCTCCCTAAGTTGAATAACTGGAGGCTATTTCTTTTCACCCTTTACTTTACATTTTAATTCTTCAACTCCTTCTTTCTCCAATTCTCATTTTCTCCTTTTTATAATCATACCTAAGGACTTGTAACTTATAACTATTTGTAATGTCCTTGGGTAGATCCCTCCCTCTCAAGGATCATAGGACGGTTATTCCTAACCTTAATCACCTTATAACTCAATTGCCATAAAACCATTTTAAGAAAATCTCTTAAAGTGTTTGTGAATGAAAACATTTTGTACCATCGATCTGTATAAACAACAAGTCAAATAGACTTAAAACCGCCAAACACAAATGCAATTTAGATCGAGGAATATAGGGATTCTCGGTCGTTAAGTCCCACGGAGGATGAATTGGTGTTAAAACACTTAATCGATAGTAGAATGATCACTAAGGATAGAATCGTTAGGGTTTTCGATGGAAAATTATACTAAAAGAAAAGATTAACAAATAACAAAGGACTTAAATGCAAATTAAAAAGATTAAAAGTTAAAATCTATTAAATAAACGCTATCACTATTTTAAAGTCGATGAACGTTTAAAACTAAAACTTAAAACTTACGCTTAAAATAAAATTACGCTCACGTATAAAATAAAAAGTGAGTTTTAAAGAAATAAAAGCCTAAAAGATAAAAATTATACTTTTGGAATCCTAATAATAAAAGAAAATTATTAGAAAAATAAAATTATTTTACAACTATTTATTTAATTATTATTAATTAAAACTATTTATTAAGTATTTAAAATGTGCTAAAATACAAGAAAATACAAATTTAACCTAGAAAAATGAAATTATAACTTGGAAAAATCTAAAATATGATAAAACTTATTTTAAAACTGAAAATATATTTTTAGACTTTATATGTATTTATTATTAATTTAAAACTATTTAAAACTAATAAAATGCTAAAAATTACTTTTAAACTAAGAAAATTATGGAAAATACTTTTACTACTTTTGTATTTATCTTAACCTAAGAAAATTGAAAATCATTTTTTTACTTTTATAATTTATTTGTATTAAAAGCTATTTAAAATACCTAAAACTGCTTTTAATTAAGAAAAATAGCAAAACAGCTATGAAAAATAATGAAAATTTCAGGAAAAGTCTATTTTGATATACTGAATCTATGAAAAATAGAAAAACATGGTCTTGTTTAGAGAAATAAGCTACTGCTATGTAAACTGCTTATTAATAAGCACTAGAAAAAGCAAAATGATAACCAAAAGCTACCAACTTGATACAGAAGCTATATTAAGCTAAAACAACTCAATTTCAACTAAAAACAACAAACTTGAACCTCTGATTACAAGTTTAACACAGATTTGAGTTTTGAGCTTGAATAAGCAAAACAGAAATTGGTATGCTACTTTAAGCTGATGCACAGGTCACTCAATAAGCTAAAAGTGAAAAATAATGATTGGAACTTGTATAAGACCTGATTGACTATCTATAAACCAAAGATGATGGCCAGACAAGCTAACATGAGCTTTTGAGAAGCTTTTACAAAATCTGAGAATTCACTGAGTAAAACTCAGTGAATGCTGAGTTTTTGGTACAAAATGATAAGCTCTTGCAGACTTGGTAAATAAGCTTCAAATTGAAAAATTACACTTGAGACCTTGAGACAGCTTGGTTGGCTTCTCAAAAACTAAAAATCACAGTTATGGATTACTAATAAGCTCTCTAAGAGCTTATGAACTTGCTACCAAACCGATGCACGTAACATTTTGACTTTTTAAGACACAATCGCTTGACTTTTATGAGATTGTGATTGATCTAAAACTCGATATTGATGAATTAAGATTAGATAAGACTGAATTAAGCAAGATTACCAACTTCTTAACACAAAACCATGATCTCGCTATATGATAAATCCAACAAAGGACCGATTTGATTCCAAAAGAAAGATTTTGACTTTTCAATAAATAAGGACTTGTTCTTATTGTTGGTTTGAGTTCTTTAGACCAAGTGAGACATAAAACAACCATAAACACAGATCGCACAACCATTTGTACAAAGGATCGCACAAATCCAAACAACCCTTTATGTGATTGATTTTGAGCTTTTCAAAGAGTAACCAAGATTCGCACCATGAAAATCATTACGAGCTTGTATTATTGATTAATAAGACTAATGAAACACTAAAACTAACCATAACAACATTAAACTAGTAATTATCAAATAAGCTAATTTGACTATGAAAATAAGATTTTTCTAAAGACGCTTTTAAAAGAGCAGCCTATCTATTTTATTGATTATTTGTGATTAAATATGACCAATAAGCATAAACAAACAGGAATTAAAGGTAAAGAACAACTTTAGTATTGAAATGCCAAATTGATCAAAACTGCTTACAAATGACTTCAGGTCACAAACTGAGATATAGGACCAAGTAACAACTCCTATAGCTTACCAATAAGCACTATACCCAAGACCATCCATTATATATCCTGCTCCAGTATTTTTGAACCTTGTACCATGATTTTTTTATTTTTAAGCTATTTATTTGATATTTTTGTGAATTTTTGATTTTTGCAAATGAACTGATTTAAAGAGTATCTAAAAGCTTTGAAAAGCTTTATTAGGAGCTTATATGTACTTCTCAGTCCAAAATAAACACTGCTAACAACATTTCAACATTCATGATATTTTTGAAATTTTGAAAAATGCATAAACTGATATAAGGTTTGAAACTGCAATTAATTGCTTACAAAAGTTTTATTTCAACTTAAAAACATAAGATACAAAGCTTAAAGCTTTTACAAACACTGAAATTTAACAATTAACTTTAAACGACATGAAAATTTAAAATTACACTAGTTATCTTTCTCTGCTGCTTCCTCTTGATATTTATTGACTTGAAAATATCTTCTTGTCGACCTCTGATGTTATCCCACCTAAATCCAGCCGTTGAAATAAGCCAGATCATTGATTTTCCATTTGTCACTTTTTGGCGCCAAAATTTCAACGAGCAGGTTTTCTTAATTAATGGCTTTTGGATTGGTGTAGAGGTGGAAGGGAAGAGGTGGAAAGGTGTTTGGGGTGAGCTGGATTGAAAATCAAGTGGTAAATACCACTGGTATTGGTGAAACAGCTTTGGGAGAGACGGTCTACAGTGACCGCGGTTTTTTTGAATTTAAAATATTGGGCCGGGTTGGATATTGGGCTTGGCTTTGGGTTTATATTAAATAAAGGGTCCGGTTTGGCTTTGTTAACAACAAGGACCATATTTGCAATTTAGCCAAAGATGAAGGGCTGAACTTGAACATTTTCCCAAGCTCTCATAAGGACTAAACCTGCCAAGTGATAATAGAACAAGGACCTTTGTTGTAAATTTCCATTTTTGAAATGTTAAAGGACTAAAACTGCCAATTTGGAAACTTGAGGGACCAATATTGTAATTTTCTTAAAAGTTTATCATAAGGACCATTTTTGTCATTTATGAATAGAACAAGGTTAAAACTTGATAATTTTCACTTTTTAAATTAACCAAGGACTATTTTTGACAATTTTCAAAGTTGAGGGACTAAAGTTGTCAATTTGTGATTTTAAACTTGGAAGGGTTTGTTTTGACAACTTTGAATCTCAAGGACCTAAAATGATATTTTGCAAGTTTTTGAATTACTGTGGACTAATTTTGACAACTTTTGTAACTGGGGACTAAACCGCCAATAATGCAAACTTAATACGCTTTTCACCGATTTTGATGTTTTTGCATTTAAAACATATAAAACACTTGTTTGTGATATTTTTATCATTTTGAAGCATTTCGAGTGTTTTCGATGTTTTTGGCATTTTATCAAGATAAAATGATGAGTATTTAGACACTCATCAATCCCCACACTAAGATATTGCTAGTCCCTAGCAATGATTTGAGAAAACTTAATGGATTTTATCTCTTTACCAAAAGCCATTACTTCGGAGTAGCCAAATGTTTCAGCTCAAGTAAGAACCATGGTACATCGATAACCATATGATTTTGAGCAAACCACCAGTTTTCAACGGATTTGATTTTGTCTTTACCGTAAGCCGCACTTTCCGGACTAGCCAACTCTTAGATAAATTATCAATATTATCTTTGGTGAGTCGATTACCAATTATGGATTTTCAATCGCTTTACCACAAGCCATAAACTTGCGGGCTAGCCAACTTTTCACTAGTTTAAAGATATGGTGAGTTGAACACCATACAATTTTAGGCAAATTGCAAGCCATAAACGGATTTGAGATATCTTTACCAAGAGCCGCTTGCTCTCGGATTAGCCAATCCTTATGTGGGTAAGACATGGTGGATCGACACATTTTGTCGAGTAAGTGAAAACACTTACTCCAAAAAATTTTGGCCAAAACGGGAATTGGGTGAAATAATTACATGAAATTCGTGAGAATTCCCCCACACTAAGAAATGAATATTGCCCTCAATATTCAAAGTACCTATGTTATGCCGAAACAAAGAACATAAAAGGGAAATACTACGGCCATTATTTTATTTTTGATATATACACAATTTTTTTTTTTTTTTTTTTTTTTTTTTTAAAATAGAAAGATTGAGAATATACAACAAAGTGGTAGACTCCCCACACTAGGGTGATAGAAAGGGGTAAGAAATGTAAACATGGGTGAAAACCCATATTGTGTGTGCTATTATTTTTGATTCCCGAGTCACTAGCTTGACTCGATCCCCGCATTCATTGGTTCACGGGGAATGTTTGTAGATCCGGACAACCACGGGGAATGTCCTCCAAAGTAATGCTTTAATCGATGACCATTCACTTTAAAATTAGGACCATCAGTCGAGATAACTCAATGGTGCCATAAGGATAAACCTTAGTGATTGTAAATGGACCGCATCAATGGACTTAAGCTTTCCCGAGAAAATCTTCAATCTAGAGTTGAAAAGAAGGACTCGATCACCAACGTTAAAAACGCGGTTCTTGATCTTGGAGTCATGAATCTTCTTTGTCTTTTGCTTGTAGATCAAAGAGTTCTCATAAGCTTGATCACGAAGTTCATTTAGTTCATTCATTTGAACTTTTCGTGATCACCTACCGTCTCAGATATCGAAGTTTGCATGCTTTAAGGCCCGAGAAGCCTTGTGCTCTAGTTCAATCGGAAGATGACATGCTTTTCCGTACACTAGCTTGTATGGAGTACACCCAATTGGTGTTTTGTAAGTCGCACGAAAAGCCGAGTGCGCCATCCGCTTTATCCGACCAGATGCACGATTTTCACCTACCGTCCTTTCAAGTATTCTTTAATACCACGATTTGAAACTTCCACCGCCCACTTGTTCGGGGTGGTATGCAGAGATAGACGGTGGTAACACCATACTTTTGCATGACTCTTTCAAATTGGTCATTACAAAAATGTGTACCACGATCATCGATTATTGCACGAGGAGTTCCAACCGCAAAGAGAGCTTTAAAATTTCACAACTACTCGGGCATCATTTGTAGGTAAAGCTTTTGCTTCAACCCATTTCGACAAATAATCAACACCACTAGTATGTATTTGTTACCACGAGAAGATGGAAATGGCCCCATAAAATCAATACCCCATATGTCAAATATCTCACAAACTTGAATGGCATTTTGTGGCATTTCATTCCTTTGAGATATATTTCCATGACGACACAAGCGCCACAAGTTTTGACATAATCGCGGGCATCTTTATAGATTGTGGGCCAATAGAACCCGAATCAAACACCTTTTGGCGGTGTAATTTGACTATGATGGCCCCTTGGGTCCAAAGATGGCAAGCTTTGAGAATGTCAAGAGCTTCTTGTCCATAAACACACCGTCGGATGACTTGATCCGCACAGATTTTGAATAAGAAAGGGTCGCCCCGTAAATAGTGTTTAACATCCTTGAAGAATTTGTTCTTCTCGGGTCGACATCCCTTTCACGATGAAGTTACCCGCATGGTAATTTGCAAAGTCCGCAAACCATGGGGTAGAAGAGTTTCCACGAAAAGAAACCATATTGAGTGTCTCGAGAGGAAATGTTTCATTTATATCCTTTTCTCGAAAACATCTTGGTGAGGGTTTTCTAATCGACAGATGATCGCAGCCTGTGTTCTCGGCTCCTTTTTATCACGTATGATGATATCAAATTCTTGGAGGAGGAGAACCCAACGAGCAATCTCGCTTTGCATCTTGTTTTGCAAAGAGATATTTTAGAGCCGAGTGATCCGTATACACTACACATTTGGTCAAGATTAAGTACGGCCGAAACTTTTCAAAAGCATACACCACGCCTAATAGCTCTTTTTCCGTGGTGGTGTAATGAGTTCGAGCTTCGTCATAGTCTTACTTATGAGTGAATTGGCCGAAATGCTTATTTCTTCGTTGCCCTAAGACCGCTACCGATAGCAAAATCACTTGCATCGCACATTAGCTCAAAAGGTAAATCCCACCGGGAGCAACGAGAATGGTGCTTCAGAAGCTTTTTCTTCAATGTTTCAAAAGCTACGATGCACTCGGTGAAAAGATAAAAGGAGCATCCTTTTCAAGAAGATGGGTCATAGGCCAAGCGATTTTGGAAAATCTTGAATGAATCTACGATAGAAACCAAGATGACCTAAAAGCTCCTAATACCTTTGACGGTAGTAGGATGAGGTAGTTTAGCAATAACATCGACTTTTGCTCTATCTACCTCAATCCCGTTTTTTGAAATCTTATGGCCAAGGACTATGCCTTCTTTGACCATAAGTGACTTTTCTCCCGCTTTAGACAAAGATTGGTGTCTTCACACCTTTGAAGCATTTTATCTAAATGGGAGAGACATGTTTGAAATGAATCCCCAATGACCGAGAAGTCATCCATAAACACCTCCATTGTTTCCGATCATGTCGTGGAAAATGGCCATCATACATCGTTGGAACGTGCAGAGCATTACATAAGCCAAAAGGCATACGCCTATAGGCAAAAGTTCCGTATGGGCGGTGAATGTGGTTTTATCTTGATCCTTTGGATCAATGGGAATCAAAAGTACCCCGAGAAACCATCAAGGAAACAATAGTATTCATTCCCCGCTAATCTCTCAAGCATTTGGTCCATAAAGGGCGAGGAAAATGGTCTTTTCGGTGGCGCCATTCAACTTACGATAGTCAATGCAAACACGCCATCCCGTAACTGACGAGTTGGAATTAACTCGTTATCTTCATTAGTGATAACAGCTTATGCCACCCTTTTAGGAACACAATGAATTGGGCTAACCCAAGGACTATCTCGAGATCGGTAAATCAATCCTCGCATCAAGAAGTTTGATAACCTCCTGCTTGATAACATCATGGATTTTGGATTTACTCTTCTCTCGATGTTGAACTCGCCGGCTTAAAGTCATCCTCCATCAAGATTTTGTGAGTACAAAACTCAGGGTTTATACCTTTAATATCGGAGAGTTTCCAAGCAATTGCTTGCTTGTGTGACTTCAAGATTTTAATGAGAGCAGCTTTTTCATCTTTACTCAAATCTCTAGCAATAATGACCGGTAATTTATCATCACCTTCAAGAAATGCATACTCGAGATGAGGCGGTAAGTCCTTAAGCTCAACCTCAGGAAATTCTTCAGTTTTCTCAACTGACTTGACTTCCTTGTTATGGAGTTTGATGGAAGGGAGAGGAGAAGAAATGTCATGATTTAACTTCTCAAGAAGAAAATCTCCCTCCAGATTAATCTTATTTTGATTAATCTCATCAGGAATTGAATCACTAGAGTGAGGGGTGGATGATGGATCATCGTTAAGCAACTTCTCAATGAGAAGTATGTCTCCTCAATGTCAATTGAGCGTGATCAATTTCCCATGGTACGTAATCATCGATAAGTATGCTTCAATCTCTTCTAAGATGAAGTCACTTTCCTCAAATGGGGTGAGTAGAAGGAGTAGAATTGGCGATGATGGGTTGAGATGAATGAGTGAGATTATCACTTGAAGAATTATGATCATAACCAAGAACTTCTTGTAGTACTCTTCGTAGCAACATCAATGATATCTATTCGGTTAACCGATTCGTAATCATAATTTGCGGAGTACCTCAAGTTTGATCAAGGTTAAAGTGATGCTTCATTTCCAACACGAATGTGATTTCTTGCTCAAATACATCTATGAGAGCACGCCCGCTCGTGAATCCTCGACCAACAATGAGAGGAACCCGATGATCGGCATCAAAATCAACAACCACGAAGTCACCGAAATGGAACTTTCCTACTATTACAACACGCCCTCGCAATGCCAAGAGGACGGGATATTGTACGATCAAGAAGCTCGAGAGTCATGCATGTAGGAGTGAGTTCCTAAGAGAGAGTTTCTTCCACATCGAATATGGCATAAGATTAATGCTTGCACCAAGATCTCGCTAGGCAAAGCATTCAACCATTCCCGGAATACACAAGGTAAGAGAAATTTCCAGATCTCCAAGCTTTTCGAAGCTTTTTCGAATAATCACGAAAGCGCTTCTCGTTAAGAGGAGTCTTAGCCATTTCAAACAAATTTTTCCTTATTGCTTAACATGTGTTTGAGAGTAGATGCAAACTTGGGCATCAAGATGATAGCATCCGCAAAGCTTATGTCAAATGTAACTCTTGGAAAATTTGGAAAATTTGTCCATTTGATGACTAGCTTTTTCACGAGCTTTTGCTCATTCAAACGTGATGGATATGGAATAGAAGATTTGGATTTGATATTTTCAACGGAGCAACAGTGGTTCAAAACAACTCCTCGGATTAGACTTGGGTTTCGGACAACTTGAGGATGGACTACCGGGTGGGACTTGTGTGGTATTACTTGGACTTGAATAATGCACTTTGTCCGTTGTTTCCTTGGTAACTTGACTCATTGCCACAGGAGGAGGGGGCATTGGAGTCGTAGGTCCATTGTGTGTCCTCGGTTCACTTTCCACTACCTTTGGAGGAGAAGAAGAAGAGGTAGTAGGAATAGCGGGTCCATTGTAAGAAACACCACTTCGGTCGCGATCGCTTTAGCATCGCCCCGGGTTAGCGATCGTGTTGCTCTAAGAAAGCACCGAGCTCGAGGGTTGATCATTTAAAGACTTCTTGAGATCGCCGATCCGACCGACCAACAACTGCTCATCTCATCTTGGGATTTCATAAACCGCTTCAAGAACTCATCGATGATGGTCCCGGAGGAGTAATGATGGAGGTGGATTAGGAGGAAATTTTGAGGTCGGATGTTTTGATTATGACCTTGTTGTTGAAAATTCCTTGATTAGGATTCACATTCCCATGAAATTGATTCCCACGATTGAAATTGTTTTGATGAAGGTTCCTTGTTGTTGGAAACCTTGATTGGGTCCAGATAGAAATTACCTTGGTTTTGATAACCTTGGTTCATTCTAGGTTGATTCGATTCCTGTTAGGATTCGGTTAAAACCGGTGGTGCTCGATAATTGCTAGCACGGTAACTTGGTTCATTCCGAGGACGGTATTGATTACCTCCTTGATTTGAAGTACCGCTATAGCATTTGCTTCAAACGGACTACCATCGTGGCAAGACAGCTTGTAGTATGCATGAGGACCACCACAAGTGACACAAACTTCAACTTTCTTCACTTCACCATGTGTTGGTGTTTGAGTGAAGGTGACTTTCTTTGGTTAGCAAGAACCAAAGCTCGAATAAAGATCGTGAGTTTATCAATCTTAGCATCGGTGCTAGATGTACTCACAGAGATGAAGTAGAAGGTCCAAAGATTAGATCGATTTTGATATGTCTTAGTGCGGAAAGAACGGACCGGACTTGTTTTCAATGATTTGTAAGGCTTCTTTGGTGGTTTTGCTAAGGAAATTACCTCCCGCTGAGGCATTCGAGAGTCTTGGTCACCGGTCTCGCACCATTATAGAAAGTATCCATTTGCATTAACTCGGTAAAACCATGATGAGGACATCATGAGCAATTCTTTGTAACGATCCCATGCCTCCCGAATGATTCATCAAATCTCGAGAAAATTTCATTATCTCATTCTTAAGACTTGTGGTTCGGGATGGAGGATAGAACTCGTTAACAAACTTGGTAACTAGATCTTCCCATGTCTCTATAGAATCTAGGGGTTGTTTCTCGCCAATTCCGGCTTGTCCTCTAGAGAAAATGGGAATGTAAGAAGCTTGATAGCTTCGGATGGGACATTCTTGTACTTGATGGTAGATGCAATCTTGTTAAACCATCGAATGTGTGCATGAGGATCATCCTCTCAAAACCATAGAATTGGCTTTGGGTTACTAGATTAAGCAACCCGGTTTTGAGCTCGAAGGTATCACCACAATGGTCGGACAACAATGGCATCTCCGTAACCCTCGATGGGTGCTTGGAGAAGCTCATTCATAGGTTTGTCTTCCGCCATTTTGACGTGGTGGTGGTGGTAGACGCCTCACCACTACCGAAGGAGCCGAACGCCCTCACGCTCACGAGGAATGTTTCCAAGTTCGGAAAGTGGACTTGTAGAATCGAAGAACGAAAAGATGCACTAAGTATAAAAATCAATTTCCAAAACAAATGAGGCAAAACACAAGTGAACTTAACCAATAATCACAGATGAAATGGCTTTTGAAAAAGGTACACCAAATCACAAGTGACACAAAGGCAAGTTTTAAACGATGTTCGAACTTATTAATGGTCGCACCCCGCTAGGTAGCGACCGCCTTGATTTATGTGGTTGATTTTATGTATATTTTAAGTACCACCGAAAAGACGAGGTATGATTTGTCCGATGGGGTTTAAAACTTTGGGAAATATTTTTGGTATCGTCCTGCTTAACCAAATCGTATCTCTTTAAGAATCACCTTAAAAGAAACACAAACTAGAAAACGTTACGATTGTTTTGTTGTTTTATATTGTTTTGGGTTTTAACACTTTAGAAAAGTGTTAATGAACTTTTGGTTTATATTAACTTTACGTAAAACTTTTACAAACCGTGGTATATGTGCAAGCACGGTCTGATAATGCTAGAAACACGCTTACAAATTCCCCGAATGGCGCCTAAAATTTGATCTGTGCTAAACAAGTCAAATAGACTTAAAACCGCTCAAACACAAATGCAATTTAGATCGAGGAATATAGGGATTCCCGGTCGTTAAGTCCCACTGAGGATGAATTGGTGTTAAAACACTTAATCGATAGTAGAATGATCACTAAGGATAAGAATCAAGAGGTTTTCATGGAAAATTATACTAAAAGAAAAGATTAACAAATAACAAAGGACTTAAATGCAAATTAAAAAGATTAAAAAGTTAAAATCTATTAAATAAACGCTATCACTATTTTAAAGTCGATGAACGCTTAAAACTAAAACTTAAAACTTACGCTTAAAATAAAATTACGCTCACGTATAAAATAAAAAGTGAGTTTTAAAGAAATAAAAAGCCTAAAAGATAAAAATTATACTTTTGGAATCCTAATAATAAAAGAAAATTATTAGAAAATAAAATTATTTTTACAACTATTTATTTAATTATTATTAATTAAAAACTATTTATTAAGTATTTAAAATGCACTAAAATACAAGAAAATACAAATTTAACCTAGAAAATGAAATTATAACTTGGAAAATCTAAAATATGATAAAACTTATTTTAAAACTGAAAATATATTTTTAGACTTTATATGTATTTATTATTAATTTAAAACTATTTAAAACTAATAAAATGCTAAAAATTACTTTTTAAACTAAGAAAATTATGGAAAAATACTTTTTATTACTTTTGTATTTATCTTAACCTAAGAAAATTTAAAATCATTTTTTTTTACTTTTTATAATTTATTTGTATTAAAAGCTATTTAAAATACCTAAAACTGCTTTTAATTAAGAAAAATAGCAAACAGCTATGAAAAATAATGAAAATTTCAGAAAAGTCTATTTTGATATACTCAATCTATGAAAAATAGAAAACATGGTCTTGTTTAGAGAAATAAGCTATCGCTATGTAAACCGCTTATTAATAAGCACTAGAAAAGCAAAATGATAACCAAAAGCTACCAACTTGATACGTAAGCTATATTAAGCTAAAACAACTCAATTTCAACTAAAACAACAAACTTGAACCTCGATTACAAGTTTAACACGATTTGAGTTTTGAGCTTGAATAAGCAAAACAGAAATTGGTATGCTACTTTAAGCTGATGCACAGGTCACTCAATAAGCTAAAAGTGAAAAATAATGATTGGAACTTGTATAAGACCTGATTGACTATCTATAAACCAAAGATGATGGCCAGACAAGCTAACATGAGCTTTTGAGAAGCTTTTACAAAATCTGAGAATTCACTGAGTAAAACTCAGTGAATGCTGAGTTTTTGGTACAAAATGATAAGCTCTTGCAGACCTGGTAAATAAGCTTCAAATTGAAAAATTACACTTGAGACCTTGAGACAGCTTGGTTGGCTTCTCAAAAAACTAAAAATCACAGGCTATGGATTACTAATAAGCTCTCTAAGAGCTTATGAACTTGCTACCAAAACTGATGCACAGAACATTTTTGACTTTTTTAAGACACAATCGCTTGACTTTTATGAGATTGTGATTGATCTAAAACTCGATATTGATGAATTAAGATTAGATAAGACCTAATTAAGCAAGATTACCAACTTCTTAACACAAAACCATGATCTCGCTATATGATAAATCCAACAAAGGACCGATTTGATTCCAAAAGAAAGATTTTGACTTTTCAATAAATAAGGACTTGTTCTTATTGTTGGTTTGAGTTCTTTAGACCAAGTGAGACATAAAACAACCATAAACACAGATCGCACAACCATTTGTACAAAGGGATCGCACAACCAAACAACCCTTTATGTGATTGATTTTGAGCTTTTCAAAGAGTAACCAAGATTCGCACTATGAAAATCATTACGAGCTTGTATTATTGATTAATAAGACTAATGAAACACTAAAACTAACCATAACAACATTAAACTAGTAATTATCAAATAAGCTAATTTGACTATGAAAATAAGATTTTTCTAAAGACGCTTTTAAAAGAGCAGCCTATCTATTTTATTGATTATTTGTGATTAAATATGACCAATAAGCATAAACAAACAGGAATTAAAGGTAAAGAACAACTTTAGTATTGAAATGCCAAATTGATCAAAACTGCTTACAAATGACTTCAGGTCACAAACTGAGATATAGGACCAGATAACAACTCCTATAGCTTACCAATAAGCACTATACCCAAGACCATCCATTATATATCCTGCTCCAGTATTTTTGAACCTTGTACCATGATTTTTTTATTTTTAACTATTTTTCTTGGTATTTTTGTGATTTTCTGATTTTTGCAAATGAACTGATTTAAAGAGTATCTAAAAGCTTTGAAAAGCTTTATTAGGAGCTTATATGTACTTCTCAGTCCAAAATAAACACTGCTAACAACATTTCAACATTCATGATATTTTTGAAATTTTGAAAAATGCATAAACTGATATAAGGTTTGAAACTGCAATTAATTGCTTACAAAAGTTTTATTTCAACTTAAAAACATAAGATACAAAGCTTAAAGCTTTTACAAACACTGAAATTTAACAATTAACTTTAAACGACATGAAAATTTAAAATTACACTAGTTATCTTTCTCTGCTGCTTCCTCTTGATATTTATTGACTTGAAAATATCTTCTTGTCGACTCGATGTTATCCCACCTAAATCCAAATTTGAAATAAGCCGATCATTGATTTTCCATTTGTCACTTTTTGGCGCCAAAATTTCAACGAGGTGTTTTCTTAATTAATGGCTTTTGATTGGTGTAGAGGAAGGAAGAGTGGAAAGGTGTTCGGGGTGAGTGGATTGAAAATCAAGTGGTAAATACCACCGGTATTGGTGAAACAAATTTGAGAGACGGTCTCAAGGATCATGGTTTTTTGAATTTAAAATATTGGGCCGGGTTGGATATTGGGCTTGGCTTTGGGTTTATATTAAATAAAGGGTCCGGTTTGGCTTTGTTAACAACAAGGACCATATTTGCAATTTAGCCAAAGATGAAGGGCTGAACTTGAACATTTTCCCAAGCTCTCATAAGGACTAAACCTGCCAAGTGATAATAGAACAAGGACCTTTGTTGTAAATTTCCATTTTTGAAATGTTAAAGGACTAAAACTGCCAATTTGGAAACTTGAGGGACCAATATTGTAATTTTCTTAAAAGTTTATCATAAGGACCATTTTTGTCATTTATGAATAGAACAAGGTTAAAAGTTGATAATTTTCACTTTTTAAATTAACCAAGGACTATTTTTGACAATTTTCAAAGTTCAGGGACCAAAGTTGTCAATTTGTGATTTTTAAACTTGGAAGGGTTTGTTTTGACAACTTTTGAATCTCAAGGACCTAAAATGATATTTTGCAAGTTTTTGAATTACCAGGGACTAATTTTGACAACTTTTGTAACTTGGGGGACTAAAACTGCCAATAATGCAAACTTAATACGTTTTTCACCAGATTTTGATGTTTTTGCATTTAAAACATATAAAACACTTGTTTGTGATATTTTTATCATTTTGAAGCATTTCTGAGTGTTTTCAGATGTTTTTGGCATTTTATCAAGACAAAACGATGAGTATTTGACACTCATCAACCATCGTAAGAGTTTGATCTTTGCGTAAAAACTCCCTCCACACATGCTTAAGAGTTTTGACAGAAATTTGCATGGTGAGGAAAGAGCGCGACTTTTGAATTGATCGACTCAAGATAGACAATTCCTCATGAGACACGACACGTTGCATAGTTAAAGAGATACATTGTCGCCTTTTAGTGACAACTAGCTCTAATAACTACCTTGAAGATGTGAACAACCCGAAGGTTGTCAAACCCACAAAGTTCATGTCTATCGAGTTTCTCGAAGGTACTATCTACTTGGATAAGTCTTGAAGACAAATCTTTTCGATGTACGATCGCTCGATTTCACAATTCATGGGTCAAGTCTTTTCACACGAGAATTCAATAGCACCACAACATATTTCTTATCACATAATTTTTCTCCCCAAAAATGGCATATAAATGTTATTTTGACGAAATGTTTGAGAATAAATATGACCATTTTGAGTTTTATGGGAAGATGACCACCGTGAACAATTTTGAACAAAGTTTTAACTTCAAATACTCCCCTCAACAAGTGATATTAACGGTTGAGGTTTTGAAAATCATAAGTGAAGTACGTGTTCTTTTGAGCAAAACCTTGAAAATGAAAGGTTTGATAGGTTTTACTCAAAAGTAAGAAGCTTTCGCTCCTTTTATAAGGATTGTGGCAATCAAGCGCACTACGTGGTCCTTTCTTGACAAGAACGGGTTGTACATCAAATGTGTGCACAAGCCATCGACATAAATAATCACACATCGAAATTATATGAAATAGAAGCAGCTCAAGGGTACCAGAAGTCCATCAATCTTGCCAGAATGCGAACAGGCGCTGATAGCCGCGAGAGCAACTCGGGACGACCACCTACAAAGCTCTCCGTAGTTCGAATCGTCCCGCCGATACAACCTTTCATCAATCCTAGTGATGATCCTCTTCACATCCTTTCTGTCCTGAGAATTCCATCGCTTTGGAGACCCAATGCCTTCATATATCTCCTTCAACCGATAAGCCAAGTCATCTATAACCTTCTTCAATGTGTGATCCCCAAACTTGTGAAGATCTCTTCACGCCATTAAGCAGTTTCGTTGTAGTTCACTATGGTAAATTACTCCGAACGGTTTGCTGACGAGAGTGCATTGAGGAAGTTGGTTAATGTCAGGTAGTTCTAGTTGAGGTCTTGTGAAATTGACACGGGTCCGATATGATTCAACAAAGAAGTCGGAGATCTTCTACACGCTCTTTGATTACTATGCTTCGATGAAGATAAGCAAGGACTTGATGTATTCACGTTGTACTTCAATCGAGAATTGTCTCATGCGACCGCACTTTGGCAAGATACATGTCTTCACGTCGCTGAGAGACAAAGTCTCAAAGTCCGCTTCAGAGAATGATAATCCCTTTCGCCTTACCTTTGACCACAATATTCTCGAGGAAAGTGTAGTCCCATTTAGACGAAAGATCAACATGTTTAATAGCAACGATTCCTTTAGTATCGAACACTTCATGTTGAGACTTCAACCGGCAACTCAGAGTAGATTCGTTCGCTTTCGCCAATGGTGAATCCCATACAATGCATCACGACCATATACTTCCACATTGTCGGAGAACATGCGGTTAGCCCTTTCCTCGATGGCTATGCAGCTAGAGTATATGGTCACGGAATGGAAGTGTCGTTGATGTAGCGATTTCCTTGAACCATCGCCACCGTAGAAGGAATTCCAAATCTTTGTTGAAGAAATATCGGAATGGAATCCTAGGTCGATCCGGTTGGCCAATTGTTGGTAGAGGTTTAGACTAGTCGCTGTAATATGGAGGTTGTCCCGCTGGGTGAAGTCGATGTTTGCTTGGGTTGAGCCAATCCATGTTGTTAGACATTGCTCGTGCTATATTATCAAGGTGATACTCAACTTCAATAGCACTTTCCGAGTCGTCTTTGAGCAGCTGAAATGCTTCATTCTTGATTCGCTTCAACTCGAATTTCATCATCTTTTCACACGGAATTTCTCTTGCAAGAACTTAGCATGCTCCAATGTACGACCTTCACCGCATTTTGACCTTCGGATGGGTAGGGTAGAATCAATAAGCTTTGAAAACCGCCGATTCAAAGGTCATCCTCGTCCAACCATGATAAGACGTTAGTCATAGGCGCCTTCTTCTTCTTTTCTTTGGTCTGAGGAGGATTCGGTTTCTTGGTCAGGTCGGGAGAGATGGGTTGTTGTTGGGCTCGAGACTTCCTCATCGTCACCACCCGTGATACTCAAAGTGATCACCGGTTTTCGAGTCTGTGGTGGTAACTCGTAATCCCGAGGTTTGTCAAGAGAAGAGCGAGAGGAGATCTTTGTCGAAATGGAGTCCGTTGGGGAGGAGGTTGCATGAGGATGATTCACCGTACTTCTTCTGCGCTTAGGCTCGCTATCCTTATCCTTTCTTTATCTTCATCATCTCTTGACGCTTAGGCCTTCACCTTCTTCTCTCGCATGCCGATTTGAGTTGGTATTCCAAAGAATGCTTCAAACAATTTACCTTCGTAGGAGGCAAATGTTGCAGAGCTGCTTGACATTTGAGCTACCAAATTGTTAACCGCTCAAAGATCCGAGAAGATTATGGGATCAACTGGATTGATGTTTACATGCATTGGAGTTGATTTCATGGTTTGCTTGGCCGATGTAAGAGATTCGGATAGAGTTGTTTGTAAACATCTCCTTTGTAATTCCGTGAACGATGTCGAAGGAACTTGTGAGTGTATCCTTTGATCATCTCATCCATTTTCCTTGAAGATCATCTTCATGAGCTCGGACATACTCCTTTCACCTTGCATCTTGTCTTTCTCATCATGAAGATATTGTATCCGTCAAGAAGAAAATCTAGCTTCTTCTTTGTAATATCTTTCTTTTCTCGACCGCTGATGCCTTTAACGATTCTCGACTTTGCGCGAGAGATCCAAGATGCTGTTGGCTTCTTCACTGATTTGGATGTTGATCTGGTTGATCTTTTAGATGGTGGTGGTGAAGAGTGAGAGGATGAAGCTGATGATGAAGATTCATGAGGAGGTTCAGGGTCCTTAGGAGGTTCATAAATTTTCTCCTTGGAACGAGTTGGACTGTTGAGAAGGTAATCATCATAGTTCACTTCGTCATCTTGTCCAGTTTTAACTTTTTCTTCAGCCTGAATTCTAGCATCTTCATCTGCTTTAGCTTGAGCTGCAGCTTCTTCATCAGCTTTTTCCTTCTCTGACTTCTCAGATTCTGGTTTCTCGATGTCATACTCAATAGAATCCTCTTGTTGCTTTTGTTGTTGCTCAAGAGTGGTGGCACCAATTCCCTTATCGGGTTGATTAACCGCATCAGGAATTGGTGTGGATTGAATATCACCACTTGATCCTCCGGGGCCACCCATTTGATCCTTTGCAAACTCTTTTGCAACGTGTTGGAGTCTAACGAATTTGAACTTTCTCCTGTAATCAGTATCCAGAGGCTCTTCATCTGAGCTTTCTTCTTCGTGCTCAATCACTGGAGTTTTCCCTTTGTCGTGTTCAACTATAGGACCTGGAGGTTCGATCAAGGATTAGTATCGGTTGCGATAAGAGTAGAAGATCTCTTCTTCGATTTTGTACCTTCGTAGCTTTCGCCCACAAGCTTTCTTGGCGCTCGAGCTTGGAGTGGGAATAGGAATAGATTCCTTAAGGAACTCTCCGTCTGTGTCCGTGTTTCCTCTTGGGAACTTCGACTTGACTCTCGATTGCTTGCAAGACTTCCTCGCACTTCCTCTTCTCGGTTTTCCGGTAGGTGTGCCAAGATTTTTCGTCGAAACCAACTTTGTTCTCTTCCACAACTACTAGATACCTTTTGTAAGAGTATAGTCGTTGAGTTCAGGCAGGCGTGATCCGCAACACAACACCTTGTTTCTTGGTAGTTGACTCCTTAACCGATCGTTAGAGTGGGTTCGCATAACATGTCGCGATTGTCGGGTCATTGATTCTCTTGGGATATCCGGGTTATACCTAAGTGCTCTTTGATCAACAGCTTTGTATATCCGATATAAGGAATCTTAGAGCCAAGCTTTTGAGGAATGTCATCATGTCATCCCATATTAGAGCTTCAACTTGATGTGCTTCATGTTGACCAAAGCCCAAAGATTTGCGCTCCATGAGCTTGGGATGCTCATAGCCACCGCCACGACCGTAAATGATTTTGTGATGATGATATAAAGGGTTCTCCAAGGTCGAGGAATGTTTTAAGATCCACGCGTAATGCTTAGTGATAACTCCAAGCTTCGCCATACCCAATATCAATCAAAATTGCGTGATGCCTCTCTCATTGGTGCAACAGAGTATTCATTGGTATGATGTCGAATGAGGAGGACAACCCTTAAATCTGCAGGAGTGATGGTGAGTTGCTTGTGATTGAAAGGTCACCGTCACAAAGATTCTGTCCTTTGATCTTTGCATTGAAGTCCAAAACTGTTGAATGTAGATCTCGTGCATGAGCGTAATGAGAGAGCATGTTCTGGTAAGGATGATTCTTTAGAATATCCACAACAATTAAGCAAGAAGACTCTGAGCAGGTGAGAGTTTCAAAGTCAACGCGAAGGTTATTCTTCACAATCTTCATCGAATAACCATTTGGGAAGATATCAGCAATGGTGAGAACATTTGGTGCATCCACATTCATTTGAGCGTCAGATATGAAACACATTTAGCCAAAAGAACCAACATATCGAAAGACATTATGTTAGTCAACAGATGGTTTTATTGTCTAATTATTGAATGTAATATGTCGATGATTGTTACGAGTCCAAAGTCACTTGTTTGTCTAATAGTCTAATGAAGTCGTGATAAGTTTCGTGAGTTAGTTAACTTTAAGTTTTAAAGTTTATGTTATCACTTATTTTCACAACATATTAAACGCTTAAGCTTATTAGTGACATTATTGGTTTCGTGACGTTATGATTTATTTATTTACAAGTTCGCACGCGTAACAATTCATAATGAAGGTTTAATCAAGGCTTAGGCGAGAAATGGTAGCTTATGCGTAAACATGAGTAATATACGCCAGAACGCAGCTTATGCGTAGGATCCCGACTTACGAGTAAGAAATATTAAACGAGGAAAATGGGACCTTATGCGAGCTTACGCGTGGCGTGATATAAACCTTACGCGAAGGCTCACTCGTAAGAGTAGACCTTATGCGCAGAGGTCATCGCACGCATATCCTTCACTGTGATACGATAGTCCCTTATGTAGAACCTTACGCCAGAACGCCACGCCGAAGATTTCTCTCACGATAACATGCCACGCGTAAGTGATCCTTATGCGTAGATGTTCAACAACCTTGATTCGATTTTACGTAGCAAACCCGAAATAAAATCATTATAGCATCAATTTTAGCACATACATTCATTCTATAACGTATCATGGCATGAATACTTATCAAAAGTTTACGCCAGAGAAAACCTTATGCGTAGAACTTAAACCCTAGTTTCAAGAATTACGCGAATAAATCTAGCCATGGAAATTGCACCAAAGTTTTTCTCGTAAGTCTAAGATGCCTGTTGAGTTGTCTTAGCCAAGTTTTAACATCAAATGTGTCAAGAATAAAAATACCCAAACCGAATGAACATAAACCCTAAATTCCAATTTATGAATCATTAGTGTTTCGGGTGATATCTCGCCTAGATATGATCAATTCAACTTGACAACAACCTCCTACAACAATCTTTTTCACCAAAACGCTCACATTTGAAAACACCCAAAACGACTCATGAACCCTAATTTTGAAAACAATCAATTCGTGTTTCGGTGGATTATATTGATGAAAATGGTTTTAGTACATAGTTTTAAACATTTTAACACCATTACATCATTAAAAACACACACATGATGATCTTATGTTCTTATGCTTACGCCAGAGAACATAGAGATCATCATATCACACGCTCTAGCCGTTGGATTTGCATAAAATTCAAAACCCTTGTTTAAAAACGTGTTCCAAACACGTAAACACTTACGTATTGATGATCGAAACTTCGGATTAGCAGGTTCAATTATAGGCGTAGGATTAGTTTGGTGTGTGTAATAAATGTGAAGTGTAAGTTAGGTGGAGAGTATAATAGAAAATACTTTAAGCTTTTGACAGTTTTAGTCCCTCCACATTTTCCATTTTCATCCAAAGCCTTTTAACTTCCATTATTGTTACCAAACGAAGATTATTTGGAAATAACTTTGACGACACTCCCCCTTGACTTAAGAAATAATGAAAGTTTATAAATTTTAGTCCGAGGAGTGTCAGAAACCAGAAATGTGACCACCATTATTAAAGAAACAACCGGGAATAGGTAACATGCAAGTACAATGATTTTATGAAACAGTTAAGTATTTATTTTCTCCCCCTCAACACTTGATCGAAAAAAAATACTGATTTTTGAAAGATTTGAGTGTTGACGGAAGAGATGTACTTGCCATGTTTGAAGAAAATTAGATAGAAGAATATTTTTGTTGTTTTATCTGATTTTATAATTTTGTATTTTGTTTTGAAAATATTTACAAAAGAGATTTGGTGTTTGAATCGGTTTTATGAATGTTTTAAGAGTTCATCGAGTTCCTCTTGAGTCAAACACCGACACCAACCGTGGACCAACTCATTAAACCTAGCGGGAGGCAAGGCTTTGGTGAGAAGATCCGCCAATTGGTATTCTATACCCACAAAGTATAATTCAACAAGACTGCTCTACGTGGTCCTTGATGTAATGATATCAAGATCGATGTGCTTTAATTTCGAGTGTTGAACCGAGTTGCACGAGATCGCAATAGCACTGATTGTCGCACACATCGGATTCGCCAACACGTAACCATAGTCTTTGAGTTGTGTTCTCATCCAAATGACTTGAGCACAACACGACATGGCTACATATTCTGCTTTGGCTGAGGACAATGATGTACAATCCTCGCTTCTTCGATTGCCATGACACCGCTTTGTCACCAAGAAATTGTAGTGCCTCAAGTACTTTTCCGAGAGTCTAAGCACTGCGTGGTCGGCATCTGAAAAGCGATTAGTTCAAACCATAATCCTTCTGATACCGATCCCAAATTAATGGTTCTCTTTATGTATCTGAGATTCTTTTAGCCTCGTAGAAAGGGGTTTCAGCTTGGTCTCGATCGATAACGGAGCAAAGATATACGACAAAAACAATATCGTCCGCTAGTCGTTAGATACATGAGAGACCCAATAATACTACGGTATTTTTGTAGGGTCCACCAATTTCCCATGTAAATCAAAGATCTAGCTTCTTGGTACGAGCCATTGGTGTGGCATAGGTGTCACAGCTTTGCATTCCAAATTTGTTTAACAATTCAAGGGCATATTTGGACCGACTCAAGAAAATACCACGGGGTGATTGATGAACTTGCATTCCTAGAAAGAATGTGAGTTCACCCATCATTGACATTTCAAAATGTTTTGCCATTAATTTTGCAAAAGCATTTGAGTATTTTAAATGTGTCGACCCAAAATGATGTCATCCACATAGATTCGAACGACAAGATGTGAGCCCGTGATATTGTATGAAAAGTGTGGATCGACCAACCTTTGGTGAATTTATTGGCAATGAGGAAGGATGATAACTTATCGCACCATGCCCGAGGAGCTTGTTTGAGACCATACTGAGCTTTATTCGCTTTGTAGACATGGTTCGAAACTCGATCAACGAATCCTTCAGTTGGTCGACATAAACCGCTTTTTAAGTTGCCCATTCGTAAAAGCGCTTTGACGTCCATCCGAAAGACCGTTATGTTCATATGAGCCGCGAACGCGAAATATCCGAATTTCAAGACGAGCAACCGAGCAAATGATTCTTCAAAGTCAATACCCTCTTCCCGTCGATAACCCTTAGCCACCGTGACGTGACTTGTTTCTCGATTACGCTTCCTTCAAAGATCCAATTTGTTTTTCCAAATCCATTTTAGACCAATGACGAAACCCTCGTTGGTATTTCAACCGCCCCATACTTCAAGACGCTTGAATTGGTTGAGTTCTTCTTGCATGGATTCAATCCAGCTTGTCTTTTGTCATTGCGTCTTTAATGTTTTTAGGTTCGATTAGCGGGGCCGAGTGCATAAATGCAATGTTCACCATCCGTGCGAAGACGTTGTCTCGTGAACGATCGTTGATTCTCGTTTCCAACAATATTTTCCGTAGGTGGTCTTTTGTCCATCGATGTGTAGAGGTTGATGTTGGTATACATTGTGCGATTCGAGAATTCAAATGGCTTGTAGATGATTCCGCGACATCGGGTGCGTAGTCTCATTAGCAAACGGGTTAAAGAACGACGGATCAAAATCTGCAGTGGGGTACTTCATGAAGAACATCATCACCGGTTCTCGTCGTTGATGCGCTTTGTTCAACTGTTGTTGTAGAGTCAATCGGTGGTGCTTCTTCAACAAGAGTTGTTGTAGCAGTGTATCGTATAAGAGTATTATCGTCGAGCAACGAAAACATCGGATACACCGAGCACGCTCATCAATATCGCCACCGAATGTAGGAGCAAATAGTCTTTCCATTTGTTGACGAGTGTCGAGGGCTTGTTCAAATGATGATGGGGTTCGAGGAAGTTTAAGCGGTTGTGACCGGGTTCCAAGTCGTTATACTCGTAAGCTATTTCGTAAGTTCATCAAAATGAGCATGAATCGCTTCCATAACCTCCTTTGTTCGACGATTCCGCATTCGTAAACCTTTAGAATTATCACAATATCCAATAAAGACTCCAATGTTAGCTTTGGCTTTGAGCTTTCAAAGTCATCACAATCATTATTCGGATAGTAAATAGATCCAAATACATGAAAGTGTTCGAGATTCGGTTTTCATGCGGACAAGCTCAAAAGGTGTTTTGTTGTATGCTTTGTAATCATAGAACGGTTTTGAGTATAGCATGCGAGATACGCCTTCCGCCCACAAGTAACTGGGAGTTTAGCATTGATTAACATTGTTCTTGCAGCTTCCACTAACGCTCGGTTTTGTCTTTCAACAACTCCGCTTTGTTCGGTGTACGCAATAGATGTCCGATGTCAATTCCCACTTCTCATAAAATTCACGAAGAGTTTTGTTAACAAATTCAGCCTTTGTCCGCTCGATTGTCCGATGGTGTTTTGAGTCGAACTCAGATTTTTCGGAGAAGGTGATGATCATCCGTGGAGCTTGGTCTTTGCTTCAAGAAAGTAGACCCAAGTCCAGCCGTGAATAGTCATCAACAATTACTAAAATGTAGCGTTTGCCATTAATCGCTTGCACGCCGCATCGGGCCACACAAATCCATGTGAAGAAGATGAAGCACATGTCGAGAGTCAGGTTCCACCTTTGAAGGAAAATGAGTACGAGTGCTTTTCCTTGTTCACAAGTCGAGCAAAGGTGATCTTTAGAATACCTAATCGTGGGAGACCTTGAACTAGTTTGTGTCGAGCAAGATTGGTTATAGTTTGAAAGTTTAAATGTGAGAGACGACGGTGCCATAGCCGTGGATTTTGTTGATGTTGCTTTTGAAAGTAAGCGATGGGAGATGAAGAAACTATGTCTTGCATAGAGATAGTGTAAAGACTCGAGTTACGCGAGCCGGACATAAGGTCGCTTCCTTGTAGATCACGAATGAAACAAGATTTCTCCCCGAAAGCAACCTCCAAATCTCCATCACGTAACTAACTCATCGAAAGCGTATTGCGACCGAGGCCGCCCACATAATAAACCCCGCTAATTTCGATGTTCCCATTGATATAGTCTCCGTAGCCCATGATAGCTGCAGTGATCATTCCCGAATCGACAAAGCCAATGAACTTTGCAATAAAGTTTGATAACAGCTTAAGATTGCTCGTCATGTGTCCTGGAACATCCGCTATCAACAATCCGAGAATGATCAGACACCGCACACACACGCATTTACACAGATGGAATAAGTAGATGTGAACCCGAAATGTTAGAGGTTCCGAGCGCTTATAGTAGACATACACACATCAATAACTTTAGGCATCCATTTAAATCATAGTGTGTTATATATCCATTTCGCCATCTCCAACTAGTATTTGCTTTAGTCTTAGTGAATGCACTAGGTGGTACGACATTCCTAGGAGGTGAAACCGAGCTACAGGACATCAATACGGTTCTTAGAATCTAAAGAGGCGGTCTACCAAGCACGACTTAGAATGATTAGTGGGCCCAGAGGTATTCCGATTCTTAGGATTCCTTAAACGAGAGATGATAGCTTTAGCAACACATTTGTCATGACAATCGAATTCATACTCAAATAACACAAGGTGCATCGATCAATATCGAAAGTAATTAAAGGTTTAGCATTCGTTACATCACTATTTCTATTACATTTGCCGACGCAATATTTATAGTGGAAGCAACGCGAGTCTTATTCATAGTCCTAGGGTGTTCTTCACTTCAAGATTCTTTATTGTTCTTTTCTTAGGTCGCAACTTCCTATTCTTCCTTGTATTTCTCCTAGGTCGTGAAGTGCTAACGCTTGGAAAAGAGGCAACTATTCTGCTTTCAGAGAAGGAAGCACGTTAGCAACTTGTGATTTGGCAAGTAGGGATTCTAGGTTCACGATTACTAAGTGTTACCGTGATATTCTCTTAATCACGGTAGGCGGAAGTTGTTCATACTTTCCTAACATTTCTCTTAACTTAAAGATAGTGTGCACCAATTCTTGATTTTCGTAATCTAAGATTTCCAAAAATTCGTGACTTCCTTAGTGTGTGCAAGAAAATGATCAAGCTCGTTTGATGCTTCATCACGAGTCTTTTAAGTAAATCAAATATGACACCATATTCTGCTTAACTTTACAAGTTCTTGTTCATATTTTTAGATTTGACATTTCAAAGACATGTTTTGATCATCCAGCTTGCTCAAATTTTGGATTAAACTTTTGGATTGCAATCGTGGATTTTGTTTTACAAAGCAAGTTCACGATTTTGACAATCTTTTGACACCATTGAAGACGACGCTTTGCATTTGAAAGCTCGTTAATCAATTGTTCATTTTCACTTGTAAAGACTCGATCCGATGCACATTATCGTAATACTCAACAGCTACTACGTAATCAATAAGATCGCAGAGATATAATCGATGCATATGACAAAGAATTCAATAACACAAGATTATGGACATCAAAGACAGATTACATCTTCCAAGAGTCGATCAACATCTTTTCTCAACATTTTCTTTTTACGCTTAGTATTAGAAATAGATGTTTATGTTTTCTCGAAACGACCTTCATCAATCCAAGTTCCTTATGAAAGTCCTGCTCCCAAGACAATGCACAATGTTTCAAATATTTAACATTTGGTAAAAGATTTTTCCAAAAATGTCTCTTTGTTCTCGCGCCAGAGGCGATTGAAAATGTTGAACTTTGATTTCGTAATGATATTCTATCTCATGTTGTAAAAGTTTGAGGTCACCATGAAAAGGTCAAAATATCTAATAATTTTGCGATTTTCGTGTTTTGAATTTACTTCATTGATAAAGGTAAAGGACCATAAATTTGTGCATAATCTGGTTGGGGATTAACAAGAGAAGACTCGACGCTTTTATGATAATCCTTGGTGTGTTAGAAGAATCCGCTGCAGTGACGAAAGTGGCGCTTTTGAATAGTTAAAAGGTTTGTTGTAAACGGTTTCTAATTTTGATCGACTCGCCTCTCGCATCTAATTCCTCTTGACGATGATATTCAACAACACTCATAATGTAATCATCAATTTTATATTATGCAATCGAAACTTCATGATTTGGTTTGAATGCTTTTGTTGAAAGCTTAGGTTTGTAATCGCGAAGATTCGTCCATATCCATTTGGATTAGGTTTTAAAGTAAACTTTTGAATAGTCGCGATCGACTCACCATGTTTGTAAACAACATTTTTAAACTCTTTAAGTTTGTTTTGCAAGCCGATAATTTCTTCAAGATGATCATCTATTCGCTTGCTGAATGCTTTTGTATGCAGAGAACTGCTTTTGACAAGTTAACAACTCACCTTAGCTTTTTGATTTTCCAAGCGAGAGCGTTAATTTGCTTTTTATGTTCACGCTTCAGCTTGTTCTATTTCGCATAACAAAGCATTCTTTGAAGCGGCTAGATCACGATCCGTCGCTCTAAATATTTTTCGCTTTGATGAGATTTAGCAAAGCGGCTTCAAAACCTTTTTCACGCTTTTTCTTGAGTTTTGAAAAGTTGAGTTGCATTTTTAAACATTCAAAATCCTTGGTTAATAAAGGCATTTTACTTTTTAAGTCCCGATTCATCGCACGACATTCTTCCACTATGGATTGTTGGTTTTGTTAATGCATCAACATCCGGACGAGGCAAAGTTCGGTGTGTTCAACGTGAGTCACAACATGATCATTATTTAGATCCTCAAGTATAACCACGAGTCAATTTGATTATCAAGGAAACCATAAGGTCATCTTGATCGTCAAATGTAACTACGGGTCTAGTTGAAAATCGCTTGAATGAGATGTGGACGACTCATTTTGAACATTCCGAGGCTTGCCGGATTCGGATGTTGGCGAGATATTAGATCGTGGATAAATATGGTTTGTTCGGTACTGAGACAAGCCATCGTTGTCATACAATGGGCCCGTGTCACTCATGTGTAACTCATGCATATTAGCCATCAACATAATAAATGCATTGGCCTGCAAGTCCTCCATATCATCATCCGAGTCGCATCCGCCATAAAACTCGTTTTGTCCGTGAGAGTTCCACCACCTTCATCCTTAAGAGCCAAAAGTAAAGCCTCCTTGTGATAAGCATTGCCCCTAGTCCTCGGCTTTGGGCATGCATTAGCCTGTGTCCTTCTCGTTGCGCTTGTAGCATCAAGACCATTCAACCCATTCTCGAGCATTTCTGCTCCACCACTGAGCTCGTTGTTATTCCTACATATAGCATTAAACCTCGACCACCGCCCATCCGACGACCATAACCACGATTCTCGAACTTCAACTCATCCATTGTTCATAACACCGATTCCTTGTGTTTGATGAGGAACGAATGCGATTGTTGGATTTGTTTGTATAATGGCCAAAAGTATTAGCAATCATAACAAATCCTTGTTGCAATGCTTCGAACGGATCGATTCCTCATTAACTCGACTATAAAGTGCTTGATCATTGTTGTTGTAAGGAACCAATTGAGTTTGTTGAGATTGTCGTGATTGATCATGTGGTGTGATAGTGGCGCTGGTTGAGTTGTCGGTTGAGGAGGATAACTGCTTTTGAGCATACAAGGCAAGTTGTTGATTTTCCTGGATGCAAGATGAAGCAATTTGAGCACGGAGAATCCTTTCCTTATCAACTTCCTTTTGATGAGGCTTCAAGTAATCTTACAACAATCCGTATGTAGAATGATGCATGTTCTTCGCTGACGGAGAAAAATGACATACTTTTCCCATTCGTGACCAAGACTACTCAGAACTTAGTATTCACCGCAATTCTTGGCATGATGATGTTGTGTTTATCCAAATCATTTATGATGTCTCGAGAATCGATGATGATTGATTGCTTCCAAAACAACAAGAAATATTGACCAAAGGTTTTAGTCAACAAAAGTTTACTATTATGGACTCAATACAAATTTCCTTGGAATTTAGTGGATTCCTGATCGCTTAGTCCCACCTGAGGTCGAATGGTGCTTGAAAACGCTCGACGTAGAATGATCACTAAGGATAATGATCCGTAAGGATTTTGGTTTATAATTACACTACCGATTGATTGAAATTGTATTTGATATAGAACTATAAAGCACAACAATCGATTAAACAAACTTGAACACGACGCTTACTAAATTTTACGAAACGATAAAACGTAAATTTAAAAGATTAGAACACCTATGGATATGAAAATGATATTTTACAATCCTAATAATAAAAGAAAATTATTGGAAAATTAAAATTATTTTTATAACTATTTATTTAATTATTATTAATTAAAACTATTTATTAATTATTTAAAATACACTTAAATACAAGAAAATACAAAATTAACCTAGAAAAATGAAATTTTAACTTAGAAAATCTAGAATATTATAAAACTAATTTTAAAACCGAAAAGATATTTTTATGTTTTTATTTATTTATTATTAATTATTTAATACTTTTTAACTATTTTAAATTCTAATAAATACTAAACAAACTAAGAAAATTATGAAATTTTTTTCTATAAATATCCTATGATGACGTAAAGCTAAGAAAATTATAAAACAGAAAGTGCTTAATAATAAGTCGAAAAAGAAAATTAAAAAGCTAATTTATATTAAATAAACGCTATCACTATTTTTAAAATGATGTTTTTGTGATTTTTTCTTTTACAAAACTATTTAACTACGATATTAAGCAACTCTAATGAAGACAAAAATTTTAAACTTAAAATAAGCGCTTTAAAAGCTTAAGATCTTAATAGCTTTAAGTTTTGGCTTGTTTTGATTTTAAGCTCAAATAAGATCACAACAAGCTTAACAGCTTGGAACCAAAAGTGAAATAAAATGTAAATAAGCTAAAGAAACTTAAATTAAGCTAACAGCACAAAGAAAACACACCGAAAAGCTTAAAATAAGCTAATAAGCACTTATACTAATCCTATCAACCAAACAGTTCAAATAAACTTATAGCAATTTAAGCTTATGAAATAGTCAAAAGCTCAAAATAAGAACCGAGGTATTGAGATGGGTTGGTGAGCTTTCTAAAAGTCCAAGCTCACACATCGGGGTCCACTAATAAGCTTATAACAAGCTTATGAAAAGCTTGTAACATCGATCAATGACTCAAGATGTACCGAGTCAAGGTATACTAGAAATGGGACAAACAAAAGTCACTAGCAATCCTACCAAATAAGCTAGAAAGTGAAAATAAGCTTTGGAACTTTAAGATGCCTAGGTTAGCTTTCCAAAAGCTAAGGGTCAAAAGCTAAGGTTCACTAATAAGCTCTGATGAGCTTGTGAAAAGGTCTCAACTACACTAATAACTCGGTATATCGAGTGATTTTGAGAAAACAAAATGAACATGATAAGCAATTCAAATAAGCTATAAATTGAAAATAAGCAATCACACATCAAACTAGCCAGATGGGCTTTACAAAACACCAAAAGTTACAAGCTATATTAACTAATGAACAAGCGCAAGCTTATGAAATAAGCTTACTCACCGCAAGTACGTAGCACTTTTTTAGAAAAGGGTTTAAAAGAAACCAAGAAATAAGCAGCTTAACAAGCTAACTAGAAATTATAAAAAATTCTATGATGAAGATGAGCAACTAAATTCTAATATTCCAAAAGCATAAAACATGAAACTCTATATTAAATCCTATAGAAAATTATCTATTTTATTCAAAAACTGCTAAACTGAAATTTTGACTTTTTAAGATAAACACTAAAGTTGACTTTGATGAACTTTGGATCAATCCTACTTACTGATTATGTTATAATAAGGTAAATTAAGACTGGTTTGATCAATTCTAACAACCTATAAACATGATAGCATGATTATTGAACATAAAAATCCAACATTTAGCAATTGATTTAGATTAAAAGCAAATTTTGACTTTTTATCAAATGAGCACTGATTTTTATTGTATATCTGAGCTATATTGACCTAATGTAACATAAACAACCAAGAACAATAATATGAACAACCTCTAACACGCTTAATAAAGCAAAACCAAACAACCCTTTAAAAGACTGCTTTTGAAGCTTTACACTAAAATAGATTTTTAAACCAAAAATCTATTGATTAACTTATAATAACTATATTGATACATGATTAAACTAAAATTAACAAGATTTAAACACTTATACTAAGAAATACAAATTTTGAAGAATTGCTTACAAATTGAGTCCAAGCACAAAACCGAGAATCAAGAGCCAAGAACACAACCTATAGCTTCCCAAGAAGCACTAAACCAAGGCAATCCAAAATCAACCCCGCCCCACTTTCTTGATCATTTCTTTGTCGATTTTTGAATTTTATCTAATTTATGTGAATTTTTGGTATTTTTGGTTTTTGATTCTAAAATGAGTTCTAGAGTTACTAAAAGCTTAGAAAAGCTTTAATAGAGCTTATGTGAGCTTATGAGACCATAACATTAATTACTAACAACATTCAAACAAATTGAGAATTTAACAAGGAAATTTGCAAAAACTTGAAATGAGACCGAAACCTAAATTGCTTATCGAAAAGATTTATATTATAATTGAAATTGATAAAACAAGATTTGAAAGCTAAGACATACACTGAAAGCTTAAATTAATAACAACGACTAAGTGAAATTAAAATTACACTAGATTCTTTCACATAGCTTCTCTCTTCTTTATAAAGATCTTTTAGACTCACGATATCTCGAGACTTTCCCACTTCTTTCCAACCATTGGATCCTTCAAAATCATCGAATCGCCCATTTGTCATTTTGGCGCCAAAAGTATTTGAGTAGGTTTTGCAATTAAAGAAGTTTGGGTGTTTGTGGAGGTGTTAGGGAGTGGGTAGACAGTGGAAAGGTGGTGGTGAGGTGGTAGAAGCAAGTGGTGGAAACCACGGTGGTTTCGGTTTTATGGATCATGAGGGAGAAGAACAATGATGGTGGGTTTGACCGGTTCAACCCGTTATTATTAATAAGCGGGGTTCAAAATGGGGGTCACAGGATATTGACAGGGGTTCTTTGGGTTTGGTTGGGTAATAATACAAAAGGGTCCATTTGGTTTGTAGTTTATCACAAGGACCATTCTTGTAATTTCGCTAACTTGAGGACCAAACTGTACTTTTTCAAAGTTATTCCAAGGACCAATTATGCCATATATGAATAGTACAAGGTTTTATTTATTAATTTTCCATTTTAAATAACCCAGGGACCATTATTGACACTTTTCAAAGTTGAGGGACCAAAGTTGTCATTTTGTAATTCTTAAACTTTGAAGGGTTTGTTTGGACAAATTTTGAATCCATTGGAGCTTAAATGATATTTTGTTTTATTTTGATTTACCAGGGACTAATTTTGACAACTTTTAAAACTTGGGGGACTAAAACTGCCAATTATGCAAACTTGATACATTTTTCACCGATTTTGGTATTTTGCATTTAAAACACATAAAACACTTATTTGTGATATTTTATCATTTTGATGCATTTCGAGTGTTTTCGATGTTTTAGCGATCTAAAAGGTACAAAATGATGATTATTCGCACACTCATCAATCCCCACACTAAGATAACGCTAGTCCCTAGCAATCTTTTGAAACTTTAATGGATTTCATCTCTTTACCAAAAGCCATTACTCGAGTAGCCAATTGTTTCAGTTCAAGTAAGAACCTTGGTACAATGATAACCAAATGATTTTGAGCAAATCACCGCCTTTCAACGGTTTTGATTTGTCTTTACCGTAAGCCGCTTGCTTCGGACTAGCCAACTCTTAGAAAAATATCTTTGGTGAGTCGACACAATTATGGTTTTCCAATCGCCTTTACCACAAGCCATAAACTTGCGGGCTAGCCAACTCTTCACTAATTAAAGATATGGTGAATAACACCATACAATTTTGGGCAAATTGCAAGTCGTAAACGGATTTGAGATATCTTTACCAAGAGTCAGATGCTCTCGGATTAGCCAATCCTTTTGTTTATTAGACATGGCGGATCGATAATCAGTAGTCGAGTAAGTGCAAAACACTTACTCAAAAAAAATTTTGGCCAAAACGGGGAATTGGGTGGTATAATACATGATAAAATTCGTGAGAACTCCCCCACACTAGAAATGAATATTGCCCTCAATATTCAAAGTACCGCGGTTATGCGAAACAAAGAACGTAAAGGGAAATATTACGCCATTATTTTATTTTTGATATACATACATACTTTTTTTTTTGCTTATCAAAACTTATATACAATGGGGCAACTCCCCACACTAGGGTGGTAGAAAGTAGAAAGAAGTCGAAATATGGATGAAAACCCATATGGTGTACTCTTGTTTTTGATTACCGAGTCGCTAGCTTGACTCGATCCCGCATTTATTGGTTCATGGGAAAGTTTGTAGATCCGGACAACCACGGTGGAATGTCCTCTCCAAAATAGTGTTTCAATCGATGACCATTCACTTTAAAATTTGGACCATCGGGTTGAGATAACTCAATAGTTCCGTAAGGAAATACTTTAGTGATGGTGAATGGTCCGGACAATGGATTTTAGTTTTCCGAGAAAATCTTCAATCTTGAATTGAAAAGAAGGACTCGATCACCAACGTTGAAAACGCGGTTCTTGATTTTGAGTCATGAATCTTCTTTGTCTTTTGTTTGTAGATCAAAGATTTCTCGATGCTTGATCACGTAGTTCATTTAATTCATTCATTTGAACTTTTCTCGTGATCACCACCGTCTGAATATCGGTTGGCATGTTTCAAGGCCCAATATGCTTTGTGCTCAAGCTCAATCGGCAGATGACATTCCTTTCCGTACACTAGCTTGTATGAAGTACACCACGGGTGTTTTATAAGTTATACGGAAGGCCCAGTCGTCATCTAGCTTATCCGACCGTGATGCACGGTTTTCGCCATCGTCCTTTCCGAATTCTTTTTATACCTCGGTTGGAAACTTCCACTTGCCCACTTGTTTGGGGTGGTATGCATGAGAGACGGTGGGTTACACCATACTTTTGCATGACTCGATCAAATTGGTCATTGCAAAAATGCGTACTACGATCACCGATTATAGCTCGTGGAGTTCCAAACCTAGCAAAAGATATTTTAAAATTTCACAACAACTCGGGCATCATTAATGGGTAAAGCTTTTGCTTCAACCCATTTTGACAAATAGTCAACACCACAAGTATGTATTTGTTTCCTCGAGATGATGGAAATAGCCCCATAAATTCAATGCCCTGATGTCAAAAATCTCACATACTTGAATGGCGCTTTGCGGCATTTCATTTCTTCGAGATATTTCGTGACGCTGACAAGTGTCACATGTTTGACAAAATCGTGGGCATCCTTGTAAATCGTAGGCCAATAAAACCGGAATCAAACACCTTTTTGGCGGTGTAATTTGGACTATGATGGCCCCGCTGGGTCCAAAGATGGCAAGCTTTGAGAATGTCCATAGCTTCCTCGTCCATAAACACACCGTTGGATGACTTGATCCGCACATATTTTGAATAAGTAGGGTCGTCCCGTAAGTAATGTTTAACATCCTTGAAGAATTTGTTCTTCGCTGGGTCGACATTCCTTTCACTATGAAGTTACCCGCATGGTAATTTGCGAAGTCGACAAACCATGGGGTAGTAGAGTTTCCACAAAAGTAACCGCATTGAGTGTCTCGAGAGGAAATGTTTCTTATTTCCTTTTTCTCGAAAACATCTTGGTAAGGGTTTTCTAATCGGACAGATGATCGTGACTAGGTTCTCGACTCCTTTTATCACGTATAATGATATCAAATTCTTGCGGGAGGAGAACCCAACGAAGCAATCTCGCTTTGCATCTTGTTTTGCAAAGAGATATTTGAGAGTCGAATGATCCGTATACACCACGCATTTGGTCAAGATTAGGTATGGTCGAAACTTTTCAAACGCATACACCACGGCTAGTAGCTCTTTTCCGTAGTGGTGTAATGGGTTTGAGCTTCACCATAGTCTTACTCGCGTAGTGGATATGTTTGAAATGCTTGGTTTTACGTTGCCCTAAGACCCACCGATAGCAAAATCACTTGTATCGCATATGAGTTCAAAGGGTAAATCCCACGGGTGCAACGAGAATGGGTACTTGAGAAGCTTTTTCTTTAATGTTTCAAAAGCTTCGATGCACTCGGTGAGAAGATAAAAGGAGCATCTTTTTCAAGAAGATGGGTCATAGGCCAAGCGATTTTAGAAAAATCTTGTATGAATCATGATAAAAACCGCATGACCTAAAAACTCCTAATACCTTTGATGTAACACCCCAATTCGGATATGCGCTGAATTCAAACGGGTATTACTTGATGGCACAATAGTCATAATAATAGAAAACGATCTCTAAAGGAGTCGTTTTAAAAAGGCTTTATCATTCAAATATATCGAGTTTACAAAATAGGTCCCGCTTGGTTCCATTGATTACAAAACACATCAATATAAAGTTTTGATGCTTTGTGAATGATAAATTATTTATGTATAGCCTTCTTGATCTTGCCCTTCCGTGCGCCTTCCGACTTTATGGACTGAAATACATGCTTAAAACTGTCAACACAAAGGTTGAGTGAAATTCATAGGTTTGTTTGATGGTTGAACACATTATGTTGGTAGTGTGAGTTAATTTGACTCACACCAAGGTTTTGAAAACAAAATGCTTATTATTGCACTAAGCTCATGACACCGAAAACGTTATGACTTGTCAATAGAAATTGATATAATAGTTTGCGTGTCATTGGTCAAACATTTGCCCTAATAGGTAATTTGCCAATAAACCTATGGTTCTTCAAATAGAGCGCTTTGTTTACCGGACTTGGTCAAACAAACGGGATTCGCTAATCCCGATAGATCTATCCACATTATTCGCTCACCCGCAAGTGATTAATGGTTCATGATAATAGGGACTTAAGTTGGCAATAGTGGTACTTAGTGCACATAATACATTCGTATAAGCATACGCTTCAAAGCAATGTGTTCGGTTTAAAATAAAGCATGTATCTCCCCCAAGGGTTTGTAAAACAATTTAAGTAATAGAAAGTGGGGCTATGAACTCACCGAGAGTTGATGATGTTAAGTACTAACGGATGTGATGGATAAGTCGGAAGACTTCTACGTACAACCTAAAAATGAAATGTTGCGACTTAAGTTTGGAATAATGTTTTAGGAAAACATAAACCATCCTATATATATCCCTATGTTGATCATGATGTAGTCAATTTTCATTTGATATTTATAGAAAGATCTTTAATATGTGAAAACGTATTTAGTTTATAGATATCGTACTACCGTTCGGGCCATCATAATTCAGAGGTCATGCAGTAAACGTTCGAGGAGCTAGGACACTTTAATTGTAAACCAAGAACTCGTCGACACGCTTTACTCAAATGAAACCCTCACATGAAGCTCCCTACTATTGTAGCACTTAGTAAATACAACATATGTTTTGAGTGAAGATTGTTATAACATAAAGTCTATCATGTTTTAATAACTATCTAGTTTTTACAAGTTCTCGTCGCTTCAAACAAGCCTCGAGGCTTTAGCCATGGCCTTGCCGTGACTTTGGTCTTGACTTCCATGGTCTTGAGACTTAGCTTTGGCCTTAGCCGTAGCGTGGTCTTGGCTAATGGCCATTAGGCCTCTTGGTTTGCTTTTAGTTGTGACAAAAGTATAGTTGTGAGACTATATTTACTATAGCTTTATGTTTTTGAAAGATTTTGGCCTATTTAAGCGTTTTCAAGGTCCGAGCTTCCTCGATAATGAAGGAAAACGCCGTTCGACAACTTTCGTGTTTTAACTTTTCATGATTCGGACCATAAGTATGACTTTCAAAATGGCGTAACCAAACAGTCCCCATATGGCGCTTTTGGCGTTTTAGGTTTCGCTAACTTTTTTGCCTATAACTTTTGACTCGCTTTGTCCGCTTCGGTGATTCAAGTTGCTATGTTTACCTTTTTATCTTGTCTACCATATTATGTAAGTTACATAGTCCATATGTTACTGATTTTAATGGTCTCACATGTATAGGATATGACTAGTTTTCTAGTTTGTTACTTTTATGACAATATGTAAATTAAAACAAGTGATTGAGTATATGTACATCATGAATCAACATAGTAACTATATATATAGCATGAAATAGTTAAGATTATGAATAATAAAGATGAGATGATGGTGGTGATAAGTTGCTTACAACTTTTGGCTTTCAAAATAGAAAGGAGTAACTTAGTAAGGATAGGACTTTGATTGATCGGGTAAGACTTTGTATTGAGCTAGCTTTCCACACCTTGCACCCTTGCAAACTTGAAGAGTTGGTGATGAAGTACTAAGTGACTCGAGTGGATCTAAACTCAAGAAGATCACTTACTTGCTAGAGATTGGATGAAGTAGCTTGATCTTTGAACTTTCTTGCTTAAACTTGGAGTTTAAAGCTCAAATGATGGAAGATATGGATATTTTAGAGTATGAACGACCCAATTCAGTTTGTGGAGGTCTTTGGGATGAATATCACTTGCTATTTATAGGAGGGTAAGTTTGGTTAACCATATATTGGGTTAAATATTAACCATGGTTAGGTTTAGGACACTTGTAATGATCTTAATGAACCAAGGTTAGGATGATGCCACCAATATGATGACTCCCCTAAGTTCTGTCATGGAAGAGATAAGATGACTTATGTGGTTAGTTTTGATCTTATCTTGGTTACGGAGTGAGTTTTGGTTCCGTTAATCGCTAACCAAGCCATAAACGAAACCGGTATCGTAAAATACGAAATTTGTAGGAATGATGAAACTCATCATTATACTCCATCTAAAAATATAAAATGAGTGATAAGTCTCTTTGGGTGCAAAACGCGCTTAAAGTCGGAAACACGGGTCAAAACGCAGAATTGCAGCTTATCGAAAAGAATGAAATTTCGTGAAACGACCGCGAATTTATTTAGAGTAGACTAAAATTAGTCTAAAAGTGATATGAGATGTCAAAATTTGGTTTTCTTCAAACGGGATAACTTAATGCTTATTTGGGAAGTTTAAAAGTTACGCGATTTATGCAAAATGTAGAACGTGACAAGATTAATTCCTTTATGGTCAAAGGAGGAGGAATATGTTTGACTTTTCCAAAAATGTAAAAGTGTCAAAACATATTAGAAACACAAAGGTGAATCGTTAAGTCCGGATGTAAGCGTAATTGTTTAAAACGTAAGTTTAGTTTTTCAAATATAGGCTTATTTAGTAACATAAAAATAAATCTTAAAAATTCTCAAATTAATCATGAGTGATCTAAGAATTTATCCGATGTTAGGAAAATTATCGAGTTGATTTTCGTTATGCGTGACGCTTAAACGATGGACCGTCCAAAATGAAACTTTATAACGATGTTTTCTTAATAACTTTTATGAAAATGATCTAACGATTGTCGAATTCTCGTGACATTACTAAAATAATTTATCTTACGAGAATGTGAAATAAAAATTTTACGGATGAATAGTGAAAATGAATAGTAAATGTGAATAGTAAATTTCGAAAATGAAAAGTAGCTCGAAAATCGGGGTGGTTACGCCTCCCTCGTTGGAGAAATCACGTCCTCGTGATTTAATTGTTACTGATGGTGATGCTCCTTCAAAAGGTGAGGACTAGGTCGGCAAACCCTTGTCCGAAGGTTCTTGTATTTGATTTGCCGCCTTGCATCTCGGATGGTGCTAGTTCAGAGGCGCGCAGCCACCGCACCGCTCGCACTAAATCAATTTGAAACTCTACTTGGCGGGATGGTGGAAGTCCTGTAAGTATTCGTGGAAAACTTCGTGAAATTCACGAGCGATAGGAACGCCTTCGCCGCTTTTTCTTGGATTCCTTCTCGGTAACATAAGCTAGAAATGCATAACATCCTTGTTTCAACGTACTTCATGGTTTTCATACATGAGATGATGTTTACGTGAGTTCCACTCGATCACCACGATGACCAAAGTTTCATTGTTACGTGAATGTGAACAACTTTTCGCCACGCTTGATGTTAGCTTGACGTTTTGACAACCAATCCATGCCAATAACAACCTTGAAACTTCCAAGTTCGATTGGCATGAGATTGATGCTGAATGGGTGATCTAAAAGGTCGAGGTACAGCTTTTGGAGTACAAGATTGGTGTTCACTAAGTTTCTATTGGCTAATTCAATACTATAGTGAGTATCCTTAGTGGTTAGTGCAATATTAAGTAAAGGTGCAATTTTGGAAGATATAATGCTCATATCGTCACTTAATTGAATAAGACTTTAATGTAATGGTTATTGAGTGAAAACGCACCAAGGACTACGCTCGGGTCTTGTTGAGGTTCATCGTTGCCCATAACATAGGCTCTACCACGAGCACCTCCGCCTTGTTGGCCATGGTTTTGAGGGCAATCGCTCAGAGTGCCCTTTTTCCCCACACCCGAAGCATGTAAGTATTGGTTGTGTATTGCTTCCAGTAGCTATAGTCTTGCCCCTACAATCCTTAGCAAGGTGTCCCACTTTTTGGCATTTATTGCATTTGCAAGGACCTAAGTGATGGGATTTGCACTGACTACAATATGGGTAGGATCCAGCATATCCTTTGCCTACTGCTGGGGTAGTAGCGGCATAGGTTCTGGCATTTTCTTGCCTTTGATTCTGTTGATTGTGATGGGTGGTGTTGCGGTTTTGGTTGTTGGGAGTGTTTCTTTGGTTGTTGTCCCATTGTCGCTTTGTTGTTGTTGTTTGGCTTGTTATTGTTGTCGGCATGGTTGTTGTTGTTATGGTAGTTGGTGTTGTTGGTGGTAGTATTGCTATTGAGATTCGTCCCTGGATAGTCCTCGCCGAACCGCTTGATCCATGAGATTTCGAGACATTCGCATAGCATCATCAGTGACTTTGGATCAAACGATGTCACATTTCCCGGATGACAAAGCGAAGTCCCCGATATATCTCTAATGACTTTTCATTGTTGGAACCATTGATGGACATAGTATCGCCAATTCTTGAAATCGGCGGTTGTAAGTGGCAATGTCAACACCCTTGAGAACATGGTTCCAACTCCACTTCCAATTTCAGATTTCACTACGAGGGCAATACTCCTTGATCATTAAATCCTTTAGAGCAACCCAAGAGATTTTATAAGCATTCGTGATGCCTATTGGTTGAGCAACCGCATTCCACCATGATAATGCCCGATCTAGTAGTGTACAAGTGGCATATTGAACTTTGTCACTTTCAACAAGATTTCGGTCGATTGAGAATATGCACTCCATTCTTTCAAACCAACGAGTTAAACCCACGCCTCCTTCTCGAACCCTTGAAATTTGTGGGTTTGCAACTCATAAATTCTTTGTATGAGCAACCTCTAGTTGCATTAGTCAGCAGAAGCCTAGCAGCCTTCGTGGTCATGTAGTTTCAATGGCATATGGCGGCTCAAGGAATAGCGGCTTCAAAGAAGCGGCGGTTTCAATGCGCTGTCCGCTTCGTTCAATTAGCACTGTCAGATTCACTGCTCAAGAATCATTCTCTCAATAGCAATTGGAGTCATTGGTTGAGGTGCTTTAGCTTTCTTTATGCATGATTCTATCATATAAAATATATTTTGTAAGTAGAGGGTTGGTAAAATAAGTACGATTTTCGATCGAATGATAGAATAATAACGTTGGAGGTTTAAACCATAACACACAAAGAGCATAAAACAATAGTTTTATTCATATAACGTTGATTGATTTACAAAATCGAAACCTATTACAAGCTTCTTCAAAATTTACTAACCGAAACTTTCGCTTAGTAATTACAACGCTTTACTCATCATTAGCTATTACATGGATTACATAGATTTTTCTAACTGAGTCTAATCAGTTTAGAAATACAAAAGATAACTAGTATTATCACACTAGTCTATTATAGGTTTAGAATATCCTAGTAACTCTGGTTGATTGGCAACTTCTTGGTTTAGTGTGTCACTAAGGAATGCGTTGATTAGATCTGAGATGCTATAGTACCCATGCTGACATTCTTGTTGAATCAATGGTGGTCGTGGTACTATCCATAATGAGTGATCCAACTCATCACATGTAGGGATGGAAAAGGGAAATGATGGTGGTGGTGATGGAAAAGTAGTAGTTTCTTGAGACGAGGTTAATGCTTCAATAAGATAGAAATTATCGTCTGATGATGAAGAGTAGTTCGAAGATGTCGGGGTATAGGTCAGTAGGATTAGTGATATATGCGCATTGGTAGATGAAAAAGTGTCCTCAATATCCGAGTCCGACGGATAATAATGGGGTAGGCGGAAGAAGACATGATATCTACAATAAGTATTATGATGTTAAAATAGTTATAATATTTAGGGGAATGCTTTAAATAATTCAAGTGTATATATCAATATACTAATATGTTCATGTTATTATAACATGTCTTGAAAGTCCATAATCGCTCGGACGATGGAAGGCACGGAGAACGGAAGGCTATAAAATATTTTTGTTTGCAAAAGCGCTATAGTTTAAGTCATAATTTAGACTCGTTTCTCATAACTATGGCTCGATACCAATCAGAACACCCCAATTCGGATATGCAATGAATTCAAACCGGTATTACTTGATGGCACAATAGTCATAATAATAGAAAACGATCTCTAAAGGAGTCGCTTTTAAAAGGCTTTATCATTCAAATATATCGAGTTTACAAAATAGGTCCCGCTTGGTTCCATTGATTACAAAACACATCAATATAAAGTTTTTGATGCTTTGTGAATGATAAATTATTTATGTATAGCCTTCTTGATCTTGCCCTTCCGCGACCCCGACTTTATGGACCCGAAATACATGCTTAAAACTCACAACACAAAGGTTGAGTGAAATTCATAGGTTTGTTTGATGGTCGAACACATTATGTTGGTAGTGTGAGTTAATTTGACTCACACCAAGGTTTTGAAAACAAAACAGCTATTATTGCACTAAGCTCATGACACCGAAAACGTTAATGACTTGTCAATAGAAATTGATATAATAGTTTGCCGTGTCATTGGTCAAACATTTGCCCTAATAGGTAATTTGCCAATAAACCTATGGTTCTTCAATAGAGCGCGTTTGTTTACCGGACTTGGTCAAACAAATGGGATTCATCAATCCCGATAGATCTATCCACATTATTCGCTCACCCGCAAGTGATTAATGGTTCATGATAATAGGGACTTAAGTTGGCAATAGTGGTACTTAGTGCACATAATACATTCAGATAAGCATACAGCTTCAAAGCAATGTGTTCGGTTTAAAAATAAAGCATGTATCTCCCCCAAGGGTTTGTAAAACAATTTAAGTAATAGAAAGTGGGGCTATGAACTCACCGAGAGTTGATGATGTTAAGTACTAACGGATGTGATGGATAAGTCGGAAGACTTCTACGTACAACCTAAAAATGAAATGTTGCGACTTAAGTTTGGAATAATGTTTTAGGAAAACATAAACCATCCTATATATATCCCTATGTTGATCATGATGTAGTCAATTTTCATTTGATATTTATAGAAAGATCTTTAATATGTGAAAACGATTTAGTTTATAGATATCGTACTCACCGCTCGGGCCATCATAATTCGTAGGTCATGCAAGAACGCTCGAGAGCTAGGACACTTTAATTGTGAAAATCCAAAGAACTCGTCGACACGCTTTACTCAAATGAAACCCTCACATGAAGCTCCCTACTATTGTAGCACTTAGTAAATACAACATATGTTTTGAGTGAAGATTGTTATAACATAAAGTTTATCATGTTTTAATAACTATCTAGTTTTTACAAGTTCTCGTCGCTTCAAACAAGCCTCGAGGCTTTAGCCATGGCCTTGCCGTGACTTTGGTCTTGACTTCCATGGTCTTGAGACTTAGCTTTGGCCTTAGCCAGTAGTGTGGTCTTGGCTAATGGCCATTAGGCCTCTTGGTTTGCTTTTAGTTGTGACAAAAGTATAGTTGTGAGACTATATTTACTAGCTTCGCTTTTTGAAAGATTTTTGGCCTATTTAAGCGCTTTCAAGGTCCGAGCTTTTTGATATTAAAGGAAAACGTCGTTCGGACAACTTTCGTGTTTTAACTTTTTCATGATTCGGACCATAAGTATGACTTTCAAAATGGCGTAACCAAACAGTCCCCATATGGCGCTTTGGCGTTTTAGGTTTCGCTAACTTCTTTTGCCTATAACTTTGACTCGCTTTGTCCGCTTCGGTGATTCAAGTTGCTATGTTTACCTTTTATCTTGTCTACCATATTATGTAAGTTACATAGTCCATATGTTACTGATTTTAATGGTCTCACATGTATAGGATATGACTAGTTTTCTAGTTTGTTACTTTTATGACAATATGTAAATTAAAACAAGTGATTGAGTATATGTACATCATGAATCAACATAGTAACTATATATATAGCATGAAATAGTTAAGATTATGAATAATAAAGATGAGATGATGGTGGTGATAAGTTGCTTACAACTTTTGGCTTTCAAAATAGAAAGGAGTAACTTAGTAAGGATAGGACTTTGATTGATCGGGTAAGACTTTGTATTGAGCTAGCTTTCCACACCTTTGCACCCTTGCAAACTTGAAGAGTTGGTGATGAAGTACTAAGTGACTTGAGTGGATCTAAACTCAAGAAGATCACTTACTTGCTAGAGATTGGATGAAGTAGCTTGATCTTTGGAACTTTCTTGCTTAAACTTGGAGTTTAAAGCTCAAATGATGGAAGATATGGATATTTTAGAGTATGAACGACCCAATTCAGTTTGTGGAGGTCTTTGGGATGAATATCACTTGCTATTTATAGGAGGGTAAGTTTGGTTAACCATATATTGGGTTAAATATTAACCATGGTTAGGTTTAGGACACTTGTAATGATCTTAATGAACCAAGGTTAGGATGATGCCACCAATATGATGACTCCCCCTAAGTTCTGTCATGGAAGAGATAAGATGACTTATGTGGTTAGTTTTGATCTTATCTTGGTTACGGAGTGAGTTTTGGTTCTGCTAATCGCTAACCAAGCCATAAAACGAAAAGCGGGTATCGTAAAATACGAAATTTGTAGGAATGATGAAACTCATCATTATACTCCATCTAAAAATATAAAATGAGTGATAAGTCTCTTTGGGTGCAAAACGCCGCTTAAAGTCGGAAACACGGGTCAAAACGCGAATTGCAGCTTATCGAAAAGAATGAAATTTCGGAAACGACCGCTGAATTTATTTAGAGTAGACTAAAATTAGTCTAAAAGTGATATGAGATGTCAAAATTTGGTTTTCTTCAAGCGGGATAACTTAATGCTTATTTGGGAAGTTTAAAAGTTACGCGATTTATGCAAAATGTAGAACGACAAGATTAATTCCTTTATGGTCAAAGGAGGAGGAAATATGTTTGACTTTTCCAAAATGTAAAAGTGTCAAAACATATTAGAAACACAAAGGCAGAATCGTTAAGTCCGGATGTAAGCGAATTGTTTAAAACGTAAGTTTAGTTTTTCAAATGTGAGGCTTATTTAGTAACATAAAAATAAATCTTAAAATTCTCAAATTAATCATGAGTGATCTAAGAATTTATCCGATGTTAGGAAAATTATCGAGTTGATTTTCGTTATGCGCGTGACGCTTAAACGATGGACCGTCAAAATGAAACTTTATAACGATGTTTTCTTAATAACTTTTATGAAAATGATCTAACGATTGTCGAATTCTCGTGACATTACTAAAATAATTTATCTTACGAGAATGTGAAATAAAATTTTACGGATGAATAGTGAAAATGAATAGTAAATGTGAATAGTAAATTCTCGAAAATGAAAAGTAGCCCGAAAATGCGGGTGGTTACATTTGACGATAGTTGTCACACCCCAAATTACCTGCTTTGCGTGAATGGAATTCACAGGGATTATTCATAGCATCACAATCACAAGTTATATTGAACGACCTAAAGTGTCGTTTGGAAAATGCATCGTTTGATTTAATAAAATAATCGAGTTTACAAAGTAGGTCCCAAATGTAAATCAACTCGAGCGGAAATAAGTTTGTTACAATTCAAACGATGTTTTAAAGCACGTAAAACCAGTGAGACGCGTCGTCACCACGACTCCATGATGTGTCCAAATGCATGCCATGAAGTGAATGCCTTAGATACCGAGATAAAACATGCTAAAAGTGTCAACACAAAGGTTGAGTGAGTTCATAGAGTTTGTTTGAAATGTAAAGCCTTTAGAAATCGTTTATGCAAGAAAGGCATTGTGAATCCACTCGCCCAAGTCCCGCCCATACAAAACTTGCAACCTGTGTGTTCACAACCCATTGCCAAGATATGTAAAGTCAATGATAATCCCAAGACATTCAAGACAATGATAATCCCAAGACATTCAAAGACAATGATAATCCCAAGACATTCAAAGACAATGATAATCCCAAGACATTCAAAGACAATGATAATCCCAAGACATTCAAAGACAATGATAATCCCAAGACATTCAAAGACAATGATAATGATATAAGATATGACTAAACATTAAGTTCGTGAAGCATGTAGTTTGCAAATAGATATGCATGTCATAAAAGATGATGAGCATGTATCTCCCCAAAGCTTATGAAAGCAAGTAAAGGTAGGGGCTATGGAACTCACTTGGTAAACCGACGAGATGACAAGAGTGAGTACACCGAGGTATAATGAGATGCGTTATCCGCGACCTATGACGAATGATATGATATGTCATGAGTTGCAATGTAATGTTATGCATGCACTTCAGATGTTATTTATACCATTTACGGGTTTTGAAAATATTACTCGTCATTTAAAAATACTCTTTTGACGTCTTGACCCTTCAAAATGACTTTACATGTTTTACGTCAAAATGTCATCCTACAATGGTTTTATAATGATTTTTGGTGAAATTACCATTTTTCGTCAAAAAACAATGTCGCCGGAATTTTCATGAAATCACAAAATGGCTCCGAAAAGTAGTCGTAAACGGTGTACGTTGATCGTTAGAGAACGAACTCGACGGTTTTGGAAAGTTTGTATCGATATCTAAAAGTTTCAGCTCAGAGTTTTCGCTCAAAAGGTCTCGATCATAAAGATATCAAAGGCTAAAGATGGTGGTTTTGCTAATTGTGTGCGTAAAATAAGTTTCGCCAATATTTGAACATCCGTAATTAATTTACCATAACTCCGCTTGACCAACGGCTTTTGTTTTGAAAAATATGGCCGATGAACTTGATTTTACTAGAAGACATTTCGTTATAAAAGTTTTGCATCATGGTTAAAAATACCGCAAACATAGCCTTTACAACTAATGAAATACTTGTAACGTAAAAATAATATAGTTTTTCGAAAATAATATTTACGGCAACTTTATGAAAACGGCCATATATTTGTCGCTTTAAACCGCTTTCACGTAAAATATGTCCTTAGCTTCGTATCAAGTAAACTAATATATTTTTGAGAAGTCGAAATAATTTGTGAAGCTTAAGGCTCGTTTTGACCCGAAATATGTAAAACTGCTTGCTGTTTTCAGAAAAAAATATTTATTTCGTCGTCAAACTTTAAAAATTCACCACGGCTTCGTTATAACTCCGCTTTTATCCGCTCAAAAGGCCACGGATTCGTTTTAAAGTATATTTTCTAAATATCAAGGCCAAAACTTCGTACCATCAGTAGGTTTTTCCAGAAATTCGTTTTAAGGACAGAACGTAAAATATAGTTTACGAAAATAGTTTTTTCTCGGACAAAACCTATTCTAATCCCTTCAAATCAACTCCAAAGCTAATCTAATCCTACCATACACCTTCTTAGGGTGTCATGGGTTCCTAATCACCATCAAGACCAAAGAATAACTTGGGAATAATTATAGGATGACTATAAATATATATAACTTCTAAAATCATGAAATAAATGGTATAAATCACATAACATGCATATAAGCTCCAAAAATGAAAAGAAACTTATGAAAATGACAAGGAAACTTGAAAATGATAAGAATATGCTTACTAGTGAAAATGAAGAGGTGTAAGTAACAAGGATTAACTTAAATATCCTTGGTTTTTATTTCAAAACCATAAAAAGGATATGATCTAGGTTGATAAACACACTTGACTTGCAAAAATCTTGATCCCCTTGGTTTTTCTTGATGTGGCGGTTTTGTGAACCCAAAGAAGAGAGAAATATTTGTTTTACACTTTGAAGATAATGAAATGTGTGTGAAAATTTGTCAAGTAAGACTTTAAGTAACTTGTGAATTATTGAAAAAACATGAACCATACAACAATTAAGACTCACCCTCCCTTGGCGGTTTTGGGGAGGTTGTCTCCAAATATATATATATTTTTTTTAAAACTTTGCAACTTGTATAAACTTGTATCATTTGTGTATAATTTGTAGAATTTTGTAAGAAAAGGTAAGTAGAATGTAGAAAATGTACAAGTAAGTTTTAGTAAATCAAAATGGATTGTATTGAGGTGATAAAATTGTAAAAATACTTTCCTTGTGAAAATTGAGTGCTAAATTAATTGTCGTAAAATTTTTAAGAAAACGACGAATAATTAAACTTTAACGATTTATATACTGAAATAAATTCAAAACACTAGAAATCTCAAAATATAGTTTTATAAACTAAATGTAAGTTTAAAATACATCGGGATCATTTTGAAAGTAACGGATTAAATATTCAAAATAATAACTCACGCGATAAAGTTTATTAAATATAAAAATTACGTTGAAGGTGAAATGAAATGTCGTGAATGTACCAATGAGATGCACATGATGTCAATGAAATGTAGACTAATCATAGTCCATATGAAATGTACGTGATGTCATGATCATGAATTCCGCTAAACCTCAAGGTTACGCGATTTGAAACAAGTAAACCAAGTTTACTAAAAATGTTGAAATAATGAGACATGAACTGTAGAGAAATGACCGAAAGTACGGATTGTCACAAGTAGTAGGATGAGGCAATTTAGCAATAACATCGACTTTTGCTCTATCTACCTCAATCCTGCTTTTTGAAATCTTATGGCCAAGGACTATGCCTTCTTTGACCATAAAATGGCTCTTCTCCCAATTTAGACAAAGATTGGTGTCTTCACACCGCTTTTAGCATTTTATCTAAATGGGAGAGACATGTTTGAAATGAGTCCCCAATGACCGAGAAGTCATCCATAAACACCTCCATTGTTTCCCGATCATGTCGTGGAAAATTGCCATCATACATCGTTGGAACGTGCTGGGAGCGTTACATAGGCCAAAAGGCATACGTCAGTAGGCAAAAGTTCTGTATGGGCGGTGTGAATGTGGTCTTTCTTGATCCCGGATCAATGGGATCTGAAAATACCCCGAGAAACCATCAAGGAAACAATAGTATTCGCTCCTCGCTAATCTCTCAAGCATTTGGTCCATGAAGGGTAGAGGAAAATGGTCTTTTCGGTGGCGTCATTCAACTTGTGATAGTCAATGCAAACACGCCATCCCGTAACCACCGAAAGTTGGAATTAACTCGTTGTTTTCATTTGTGACAACAAGAATACCACCCTTTTAGGAACACGATGAATTGGGCTAACCCAAGGACTATCGGAGATCGGGTAAATTAATCCTGCATCAAGAAGTTTAAGAACCTCTTGTTTAATAACATCATGGATTTTTGGATTTACTCGTCTTTGATGTTGAATCTTGGTTTGAAGTCATCCTCCATCAAGATTTTGTGAGTACAAAACTCGTGGTTGATACCTTAATGTCGGAGAGTTTCCAAGCAATTGCTTGCTTGTGTGACTTCAAGACCTTTATGAGAGCAACTTTTTCATCTTTATTCAAATCTCGAGCAATAATGACGGGTAATTTATCATCACCCTCAAGAAATGCATACTCGAGATGAGGTGGTAAGTCCTAAGTTCAACCTCGTGAAATTCTTCGCTTTCTCAACCGACTTGACTTCCTTGTTATGAAGTTCAACGGAGGAGTGATGATGGATCATCGTTGAGCATCTTCTCGATGAGAAGAATATCTCCTCGATGTCAATTGAGCGTGATCAATTTCCCATGAAACCGAATCACTAGACAAGTATGCTTCAATCTCTTCCAAGATGAAGTCACTTTCCTCAAACGGAGTGAGAGAAGGAGTAAATTGGCAATGATGGGTTGGGATGAAGGAGTGAGATTATTACTCAAGAATTATGAACATAACCGAGAAATTCTTGAGAGTACTCTTCGTATAACATCAATGATATCTATTCGTTAACCGACTCGTAATCATAGTTTGCGGAGTACCTCAAGTTTGATCAAGGTTAAAGGTGGCGACTTCATTACCCACACGTAATGTGATTTCTTGCTCAAATACATCAATGAGAGCACGGCTGCTCGTGAATCCTCATCCAACAATGAGAGGAACCCGATGATCGGCATCAAGTCAACAACCACAAAGTCACCGGAAAATGGAACTTTCCTACTTTCACAAACGCCCCGGCAATGCCAAGTGGACGGGATATTGTACGATCCGGAAGCTCGAGAGTCATGCATGTAGGAGTAAGGTCCTAAGAAAGTTTCTTCCATATTGAAGAGGCATCGTGTTAATGCTTGCACCAAGATCGGCTAAGGCAAAGCATTCAACCATTCCTGAAATACACAAGGTAAGAGAAATTTTCCAGATCTCCTAGCTTCTCGAAGCTTCTTCAAATAATCACGAGCGGTTCTCGCTTAGAGGAGTTTTGCCATCTCAAACAGTTTTCCTTGTTGCTTAACATGTGTTTGAGAGTTGATGCAAACTTGGGCATCAAGATGATAACATCCGCAGCTTATGTCAAAATGTAGTTCTTGGAAAATTTGAAAAATTTCTCCATTTGATGACCGGCTTTTTCATGAGCTTTGCTCATTCAAACGTGACGGTAAGGAATAGAAGATTTGGATTGGGGTTTTCAACGGAGCTACCGGAGGTTCAAAAAACTCTGGATTGGATTTGGGTTTCGGACAACTTGAGGATGGACATTGTTGGTACCTCCGTTATTAGTAGGAAGTTCCTTGTCCTTTGTCGCCTCGTGTTCACTTTCCACTACCTTCGGAGAGAAGAAGAAGAGGTAGTAGGAATAGCGGGTCCATCATATGAAGCACCACTTCGATTGTGATCGCCTTTGGTCGCCCCTCGGGTTAGCGATCGTGTTGCTCGGAAGTTTTCCCGAGCCCGGGTTGATCATTTAAAGACTTCTTTAGATCGTGATCCGACCGACCAACAACCTGCTCATTTCATCTTGGGATTTCATGAATTGCTTCAATAACTCATCGATGATGGTCCAAGAGAACAATGGCTTGAGTTTGATTAGGAAAATTCGCCTCTATTGTTCGGATTAGGGCCTTGATTTTGAAAATTTCCTTGGTTAGGATTCATATTCCCATGAAATTGATTCCCTCGATTGAAATTGTTTTGATTAAAATTTCCTTGATGTTGGAAACCTTGATTTGGTCCGGATAGAAATTACCTTGGTTTTGATAACCTTGGTTCATTCTAGGTTGGTTCTCGATTCGGTTTTGTATGTTAGGATTCGGTTAAAACCGGTGGTCCCCGATAAGTATTAGCATGGTAGTTTGGTTCATTTTGAGGACGGTATTGATTACCTCCACGACGTGAAGTACCGGCTATAGCATTTGCTTCAAACGGACTACCATCGGTGGCGATCAATTGTAGTATGCATGAGGGCCACCATAAGTGACATTGCACTGACTTTCTTCACTTCACCATGCGATGGTGTCTCGTGTGAAAGTGACTTTCTTTTAGTTAGCAAGAACCAAAGCTCGAATAGCATCTGTGAGTTTATCAATCTTAGCATCGGTGCTAGATGTACTCACATGAGATGAAGTAGAAGGTCCCGCATTAGACCGAGACCGATATGTCTTTGTTCGAATGGGCGGACACAGGACTTGTTTTCTATGATTTGCAAGGCTTCTTTTGTGGTCTTGCTCAGAAATTACCTCCGCGGAGGCATTTAAAGAGTCTTGGTTAGTTTGGTTCGGACCATTGTAGAAAGTATCCATTTGCATTAACTCGGTAAAACCATGATGCGGACACTTTGAGCAACTCTTTGTAACGATCCCATGCCTCACCGAATGATTCATCAAATCTTTGAGTGAATTTCATTATCTCATTCTTAAGACTTGTAGTTCGGGATGGAGGATAGAATTGTTAACAAACTTAGTGACTAAATCCTCCCATGTCTCAATGGAACGGGGGTTGTTTCTCGAGCCAATTCGGGCTTGTCCTCTGAGAATGGGAACAGTAAGCTTAATTGCTTCATGTGGGACATTCTTGTATTTGATGGTCGATGCAATTTTATTGAACCATCGAATATGTGCATGAGGTCGTCCGCCAAAACCATAAAATTGGCTTTGGGTCACCGATTAAGCAACCCGGTTTGAGCTCAAGGTATCGACCACGATGGCTGGGACAACAATGGCATCTCCGTAACCCTCGATGGGTGCTTGGAGAAGCTCATTCATCGGTTTATCTTCGCCATTACGACGGGGGTGGTGGTGCTAGACGTTCCTCGATCACGGTGAAGGAGCGTAACGCCCTTACGCTCACGAGGAATACTTACAAGCTCGAAAGTGGACTTGTAGAGTTGGAAGAACGAGCGCATGCACTAAGTATAAAAATCCGCCAAAACAAATGCGAGGCAAACGACAAGTGAACTTAAACCAATAATCACAAATGAAATGGCTTTTTGAAAAAGGTACACCAAATCACAAGGACACAAAGGCAAGTTTTGATCTTTAAGATTGGGAACTTATTAATGTTCACACCCCGTTGGTAGGTGTTCGCCTTGGTTTGCGGTGGTTGATTTTATGTATTTATTAAGTACCACTAAAAAGACGAGGTATGGATTTGTGCTAAGGGTTTAAATACTTTTGGACAATATTTTTGGTATCGTCTCGCTTAACCAAATCGTACCTCTTTAAGAATCACCTTAAAGAAAATACAAGATAGAAAACGTTACGATTGTTTTGTTGTTTTATATTTTTTGGTGTTGTTAACACTTCGGAAAAGTGTTAATGAACTTTTGATTTTGATAACTTTACAAAAACTGCTTACAAAAGGTGGTATATGTGCAGTATGGGTGCGAAAATGTTTAAAACACGCTAAAGCCTCCCGGCGTGCGCCAAAATTTTGATTGCTTCCAAAAAAGTCAAGAAATATTGACCAAAGGTTTTAGTCAACAAAAGTTTACTATTATGGACTCAATACAAATTTCCCTTGGAATTTAGTGGATTCCCGGATCATTTAGTCCCACGGAGGTTGAATGGTGCTTGAAAACGTTCAGACGTAGAAAGATCACTAAGGATAATGATCTGTAAGGATTTTGGTTTATAATTACACTACTGATTGATTGGAATTGTATTTGGATATAGAACTATAAAGCACAACAATCAGATTAAACAAACGTGAACACGTACGTTTACTAAATTTTACGTAAACGTATAAAACGTAAATTTAAAAGATTAGAACACCTATGGATATGAAAATGATATTTTTACAATCCTAATAATAAAAGAAAATTATTGGAAAATTAAAATTATTTTTATAACTATTTATTTAATTATTATTAATTAAAACTATTTATTAATTATTTAAAATACACTTAAATACAAGAAAATACAAAATTAACCTAGAAAATGAAATTTTAACTTAGAAAATCTAGAATATTATAAAACTAATTTTAAAACTGAAAAGATATTTTTATGTTTTTATTTATTTATTATTAATTATTTAATACTTTTTAACTATTTTAAATTCTAATAAATACTAAACAAACTAAGAAAATTATGAAATTTTTTCTATAAATATCCTATGATGACGTAAAGCTAAGAAAATTATAAAAAGCAAAGTGCTTAATAATAGTGAAAAAGAAAATTAAAAAGCTAATTTATATTAAATAAACGCTATCACTATTTTTAAAATGATGTTTTGTGATTTTTCTTTACAAAACTATTTAACTACTAATATTAAGCAACTTTAATGAAGACAAAATTTTAAAACTTAAAAATAAGCAGTTTAAAAGCTTAAGATCTTAACAGTTTAAGTTTTTGGCTTGTTTTGATTTTAAGCTCAAATAAGATCACAACAAGCTTAACAGCTTGGAACCAAAAGTGAAATAAGATGTAAATAAGCTAAAGAAACTTAAATTAAGCTAACAGCACAAAGAAAACACAATCGAAAAGCTTAAAATAAGCTAATAAGCACATATACTAATCCTATCAACCAAACAGTATGCAATAAACTTATACAATTTAAGCTTATGAAATAAGTCAAAAGCTCAAAATAAGAACCGAGGTATTGAGATGGGTTGGTGAGCTTTCTAAAAGTCCAAGCTCACACACCGGGTCCACTAATAAGCTTATAACAAGCTTATGAAAAGCTTGTAATCTCGATCAATGACTCAAGATGTCGAGTGTTGAAACCGACACGCACCTTGATAGATCTTGAGCTCGTGGATCGTTATGTATGCCTATGTAATCACAAGCACAATAAAAGACAATCTCTACTACTAATGTTTATCGGAATATAAACACAAGTAACAAATAACTAAGAACTTTTGATCCTCTATGGATCTATATATTAACTAAAGCAGAATTACGCAATCGGTACATAAACCTTTCTAATGTGTTCCTTTTATAGATAAGGAACCCAAACAATATTGCTAAACCGCTTCCCAAGAAACGATAATCATAAAACTAATAAAGATATACAATCACTTCCTAATAAAGCTCATGTATATCCACACTAAATAAACTAAATACGGAATAAACACTTCATGAAACAAACTATTAACTATTATACTTGCAGAATAAGTCTTCGCGAGAATCCACTTCACTTCAAGAGAAACACTTGGCATTAATATCGGATAATCGACTTTCACATAATTCCCAACAATCCTCCCTAAACCTGAATTTGACTTGTTAAGTTCAGCTTCTTGATAGATCTTACAACACTGGAGGATTGGACACGAACAACAAAGAACGAAAGAAAGAATCTAAAGAACATCTCTATGATGAATAAACTCAAACGCCATATCTTTGCAAGAACAAATGACAAAAGGTACATCAAAGCAGTTAGTTTCATACTATTCTCATCACATCCGTGTGTGTTAACTCCGTGAGAGGTGAATCATTGAAAATAAATGGATTTGATGTCTCTTTACCAATAGCCATCACTCACCGGAGTAGCCATATGTTTCGATTAGAAGCGATGGTACACCGATAACCATCCGATTTATGGGCAAACCAAAGAACCATATAAACGGATTTGAAATGTCTTTACACTGTAGCCGCTTGCTCGTGACTAGTCAATTCTTAGGATTGGTGAATTGAGAACCAAATATGGAATGCCACCGTCTTTACCACAAGCCATATACAAGTGGACTAGCCAATTCTTGGATTCCAAACAGAATATACCATGGTGAATTGAAAACCATACAACACTCAAAGAAATAAAGCATAGGTGGTTGCATACCCTATGATTTTAGCAAATCATTACAATTATCAATGATTTGATGTGTCTTTACCAAAGTGCACCACTTTGGACTAGCTAACTCTTTGACATACACAAAGTATATCGGGTGAGTCAATAACCAAAATATACAACAAACCCGCAATAAAAGTTAGATAAAACCAAAATCATTTTTTTTTTTTTTTTTTTTTTTTTTTAATAAAATAACAAAAGAAAACAAATATTACATGTAATATTACAATCAAGATGAACCTTTATGTGATAGAAGTTGATTCTTAATCAAACCAACACATTGAGTAGCATGAAGGTCATCATTTCCAACCGGATTAGGAGGCACTTCCAACTTGTGTCTCAAAGAATCTTTCCATAAAATATCGATAAAGGATAAAGCCTATCGATAGCATACACAAAATCATTCCACATGTAGTCCGAACTACACGAACACAAGGCGAGGATAAAATCTCCAACTCTCAATCTCCCATTTATAAGAATTCTTCCAAATAGAATACCCTTTACCATGTGGAGAATCGAATCAAACATAACCGAAGATCACCCAACAAATATAAACCGAACCAGGTTGCATGATGTGACTTATAATATTGAATGACATGTTCATACAAGATCTTCAAATCATGTCTATTCACCAAATGAAGAATATCCTTCAAGAAGTTAAATTCAATAAAAGATTTATCCAACTTATAAACAATGTTAAGCTTTCCAAAGATTCAATTAACCAAAACCACATGAGTACCTTCGTGAAAAGCTTCAATAGATCCAACCTCAATAAATGTAGATTCATCAAGATTAAGATCTAAAGGAGTATTCCTTGAAGCATGTTTCGAGCCAATCTATCGAACTTCTTGTAACCAAACTCGCTTTCCCATATCGCAATGTTATCGATATCAAGGTGTAGATCGGTTTCTCGAATCAAAGAATCATTTAACTCAACACGGACAACATTTCGTAAGAAATCAAAGAAGATTCAAGCAGAACCATCCATAGCGTAAGTAGTAATAACATCGAAGTTGTATCATCGGGAACAATCAAGATACCACCAAGGCAAAACATCATCAAAACTATCCACAATTTCAACTGTTCTCGTCATTGCTGGTGTAGGAACATCGCACATTGAAGCACTATTTGCCAATTTGTAGAAGAAGTAGAACCGAGAGAGAAAACTTCATAATCATATGATATTGTCTAATCAAAGCATCATCGATAAAGTCATGATTTGCTTCATAGACATACCGAATTATACAAAGCAACATTCTTCACAACTCTCCTCATAAAATTCCTCTTCCGAGCAACAATCATAGGTTTATCTCTTTTGCTTTATTTCTCTGCTCAATAAGAGCTCTTCTCTCGTGATTCCTTCTTCCTTTGATTACCAAGTGCCATCATTTTATCCACAAAATCATCATCTTTAAAGGAATCTCCTAAGATAAGTTTTGCTAGATCGGGATCGAGCACCTTGAGAAATATAACCATCCCATTGATCATCAAGAATCGTGGAAAGAAAGCATCAAGTTCTAATTTCCTTTCAGAGACAAATCAAGCATACCGATCTTGAAGAAACTTAGCCACAACACGACTCTTCCGAATATCTTCATAATCGACAAACAAGCCACCGAGCTTGATATTGTTCTTTAGTCACTTTACCGACTTCAAAAAATCATTAATCACGGATCCCGTCTGCCTCGGAAGATGTCTCAAAGAACCAATTTCAGAGAACCAATGTGAGCTTGAAGAAACAATCAAACCCACATCGATGAAATAGGTTGAGACAATTCCTCAACGGTGTAGAGAAAACTTGAAGAAGCATTCAACTTATACGTTCTCCCAAAGAAGAAAAACCTCTTCATCATCTATCAAGGTGAAACATTTGAATGTTCTGGTATAGATGAAGTTTGACCATCGATAGTAACCTCTTTCACTAAACCATCGGTAGATACATCCTTCATATTTAGCTCCTTTGATGTGTCGTGAGATACCTTATCCAAAGAATGTCTTCGCCTTTTGCTAGTATATAGAATAGGCTCCTTGCTAGACACCTTTCTTTCAAGATTTAGCAATAGAAGAAGGAACATTAGATTTAAGTGCCACATCACCAATATATCAAGAGATTCATTAAGATTCTCTTCACCTCCTCCTCGTAAGAAACCACATTTCTTTTTATCCTTCTCGACTAAGCAATTTCTCCAAGTGTTCAACTTTAGCCTCCAATTCCACAACTTTCTCGACCAAGAATGACTTAGTTTCGAAGTTCTGCCTTAAGACCAATCACCTCACCGTAAGCTTGTTCACCGATCATATAATGAGGTAAGTGAAATAGGATCTTGAGAATGTGATTGCTCATCAAATTGGAACTTCATTAGATCGCTCAGAGCAACATCAATCGATCAACATTAGAACATCCTTCACCAAATGGAGTCCTAACAGACTTGGTGTAGGCAATCTGTCAAGATCAACCCGAACTTCATCAATTTGATCAGAACTTCTTCAATAGGAACTTGGATAAATGATGGACTAGAACATGGTCTTGGTGAAGGTATAGATGCTTGAAAGAACAACAAGGACCCTCATTACCATCAACCTAAAGACTTCCATCGGTAGGATTAGAAGAAGGTAAAACTACATTAAGCTCATTATCGTCACATTCTCACGAGGTAACATGGCAACCAACAAAGGAAAATGTGTCCTTCAAATTTAGTCCTCATTGTAGCAAATAACTTAGGAGTCAAAACACTTATGGGATGAAAAGCACGGGTTTGTGTAGAAACATTCAAGATCATCTGTAAGAACCTAGGGTACATCAAAAACTTACCCGTTTTCCTAGTTATGTTTTCTACCATATTATCAAAGATATACTTAGAGAAATTATAAGTTAAACCCTTAGATAAGCAAACAATACCACATCCCATTTGTGTTGAAAACTGATCCCATCCACCAGACTTATTGCTCATACACTGTAGCAAAGTATGAACTAAGAACCTCCACATAGGGCAAAGCTTGTTTTTCAACCACATATCCGTCCTCGGACTTTGATATCCAATAGCTCTAAGCCCTTCAAGTACCATTGTAGAGTTAGAATGATAAACACCATTTTCATCATCCAAGTGAAGTTGTCTTCTGATCAATTCTTCTGTCACCACATATACTTGTCCATCAACACGTGCAACTATCTCAGTATCTCCTCTCTTTTCTGCCGACGCCCAAAATTGAGTAATCAAAGTTTCATATATAGCATCCGGAGAATGTGTCAATGCATATACAATCTTTGACCTTAGTAAGAAAGAAATCATCGACCAGAATTTCATCTCCTCGAGCGTATCCAAGAAAAGCAACCTTATTATGATCATGTTTGAATTGAAGCGCCATTAGAGTTTTTGAAGATTAGGTTAGGATTTTGCACAAAAGGAAGTGTTTTAATGAGAGTAATAATAGAATTCCTTATTATGGAGCGAAACTATCCGTAGAGAATAAATAGAAGATTTCCCAAATTTGGTCAAAGGTTGACCAAGGATGACGTGGACTTCTACTTTTACTTGGATTTACTTATAACTTCGTAGAAATGAGAACCATTCTCATCAAGTAGAACAATCGCAGAAATGAAGACTTACTCTCGAAGCTTCAAGAATATCTTTAACTGCTTCACCCACACGCATTAATTCTCTTACCACTTGAACCCGCTATAAAACAATCCCAATGCACAAAGACTTTTCATCAAAATCCCCAAATAATATTTCAAACCCTAAATCCTTCAATCCTTCAAAATTAGCCAAAGTAACCATGAGTATCAAACCGAGATCATAGATCTCACAACAACATCCTCATCATCATCCTCATCATCTAGTGAAAATACCAATTCATGGTTTCACTATTTTCCAAAACCATATCCATTACCAAAGAAATCACCTTTTCTCTCCTCATCAAGATGAAAGTGTTGAGAAATCAAGTATATCTGCTCAAGATTCCGATGAATCCTATAAGGAGGAACATCTTACTCCCAACCTCAAAGACCTAGGCCTAAACGAAGGCCACGAGCCAAAATCCCCCACTCCCTATGGGAAGAAAGGTGGTGCTTGGTCTCTCTCGCATCATGTTTTGGTGCATCATCACATATCGTGTCGAGGAACGGAAAAGGAAAATGATGTAAGTTGATGTATGATTGAAAGAGTAGATGATGCACAAAGGAAAATCTTCCTTCTCATCTCTCCGCCACAATCGCCTTGACTTCTTCGCTTTCATCAATCCATCCTCTCCATTTTGATCCTTAGCATCTGTTAGAGTTGGTTATGCTTATCACACCAAAGATATCCATCATATAGTGCCAAAAGATGTGAGCGATCGCATATCCAACAGCTATTAGTGTGAAAGATGTGAGCCGCCATACTCATCGTGCTCATCTTTAGATGTTGGAATAGATGATATGTAATAGATTAGAACTATTAGATCATGTAGATGCTTTTGATATTGCCAATACTCAGTAATCTGTAAGTCAGAACCGTATTTTGAATGAATGAATGATCTATTTGCTTCGTACTTCTTTTGATTGAATTATATAACTTCAAGATTTCAACTTCGAGAGGAAACAAATAGCATACTTGAAAGATAATGAATTCAAGGAAACCAACTTAAGCTTTCATGACCATATCTCAACCGATCGTGACAACTATATCGCAAAACAAATACACAAATATACACAAACCAACAAAGAAACACACTAAACTTACATTAGCGAGGTTAGAGTTAGTAAAAATCTATCAAATATACAAAATTACATAGCAAAATGCAAAGTTATACACAAATCCTCCCCGAGGCATATGCCTCCCCGAGGTTTATGCCTCCTTAAACTTTGCGCTATGGGTTACATGCAAATATGGACCACAAGGTGTTGAAACCTTGGTCCTTCAAAAGCCTTTGTTAACAGATCCGCCACATTATCATCAAGATGAATTTTAACCACATTTATCAAATTTTATCATATGCATCTCTTATAAAGTGGTGCTCGATTTCAATATGTTTTGTTCGATTGTGAAAAACCGGATTTTTAACAATGCATATGGTACTTTGATTATCAATAAAATTGTTGTGTTCATGAAATTATACCCATAATCCAACAACCGATTTTGAATCCAAAGAACTGTCCAAAGAATTAGCGAGACCACATACTGCTTCAAGAGATGAGGTAGCCACAATAGTTTGTTTCTTGCATTGCCAAGAAATCAATCGCTTCAAGGAATTGGCAACCTCCAAAGGTGGACCTCCTATCCAGATTAGCACCAAAGATAGTCACTATCACTATAAGCTTCCAACTTAAAAGGAGACTCTTTTGGGTACCAAAGACCTAGAAAAGGTTGGCCTTTAAGGTACTTAAAGATCTTCTTAACAAAGATTGAGATGGGAAGTCGGTGGAGTAACTTGATGTCGCGAACAAACACTCACAAAGATAAGTAATATCAGCCCGAAGTCTTAAATACATCAAAGACCCAATCATAGACCTGCATAAATGAACATTCACAGGTGGATCGACTTCATTGTTGGTCTTTGACTTTGGAGCTTCATAAGGTGTAGTAGCAATCCTTACACCCTCCATACCAAACTTCTTCAAGATGTCCCTCACATATTTGTCCCGACCGATAAAGATACCATCGGGTTCTCACGAACTTGAAGACCCAAAAGAAAGTCATCTCCCATTGCACTCATCTGAAACTCTCCCTTCATAAGCTCCTCAAACTCCCTGCACCAAGCTTCCTTTGTGGATCCAAAGATAATGTCATCCACATACACTTGCACAAGAATAATGTCAGTGGAATTCTTCTTTAGGAAAAGTGTCTTATCTATAGCACCTCTTCTGTAACCATGTTTCAGTAGGAATGTAGAGAGCCTAGCATACCAGGCTCTGGGTGCCTGATGTAGTCCATAGAGAGCTTTGACCACCTTATACACATGATTAGGATGATCTGGATCTTCAAATCCTTTAGGTTGAGTGACATACACCTCCTCTTCAATTTCACCATACAAGAAGGCTCCTTTAACATCCATTTGATAAACCATAAAGCCCATATAGGATGCATAAGCTAAGAAAATCCGTATAGCCTCAACTCTTGCCACTGGTGCAAACACTTCATCATAATCTATCCCCTCCTCTTGTCTATAACCCTGCAACTAATCTCGCTTTGTTTTTAATGACAACACCTCTAGCATCTCTTATTCTTCGTAATCCATTTTGTCCCAATAGCATACTTACCATCGTGTAGTGGTACCAATATCCAAACCTCGCCGATTTTGAAACTGTTGCATCTCATCCTCGCATTGCTTCAAGCCAACTTGAGTCTTCAAGAGCCCGAGTAACACCGGTTGGTTCCACTTGAGAGAAAAACAAGCAAACAGACAATGTTGATAGTCCGTGTGATTATCTCTCTGTTGATTTGAGACATAAGAGACAAAAGCTACTGTCCATATTTAGAACGCGCCACAAGCACTCTTGTTCTAACAGTGCATTAGGATCACCAATGATATTAGACTGTGGATGAACATTGTTGATCCTTGTAGTAGTGGTGGTATTGACATCAATGGAAGAATCAAGATTAGTCATAGTAGGTTCAAACTCGTAATCATAGGAAGGTGTGTTGAAGATGCCCGCTTTAGGTTGATGATGACCAAGATCTCAAGGTTTTGGAAACCTTGTATAAGGTTCTCCAAGGTCCTGCTGACACTCTAGTAGAAATAGAGTAGTGTCACCATGTCTTTCACCGAATTGGAGAGGTGAGGAGAAACAGAACTACCTTCAAGAGATTGAAGTTTCGCAGAGAGCTTCATCAACATTCTTCTCAAAGATCTAAGTTGGTCGATACTCTTGTTTCTTCATCCGCAAGGTCCTCAAGATAATAGAATTCATCTTCACCCACATCAAGATAAACTTTAGAAGTGTCACCTACAAAATTGTTAGGAGAGAAGGAAGGCACTACAATGGGTTGTTCATCATCGGACCACTGCCGAATGAGCATCCAAAGTGTCTCAGACAGAGTTGGAGATGCTTGAATCAGATTTTGATCGACCTTATGTCTAGCATAACCCAAGTAATCATCAAGTAGTCAAGATCAAATGACCAAACATGACCCCGGCCTTGAACATTAGGCTTGTCTTCAAGATACCTTAGATTCAATGTCTCCTCAATCTTCTTTGCGGATACATTATAAACTCAGATGCCTTACTATGAGCGTAATACCCACAATGTAGCCATCATCGCCTTTCTCATCAAATTTGCCCAAAGGATCATCGGTATTTAAGATTGTCACCGACAAACCAAACGGTTTAAGGTAATGAATAACAGTGAACTTTTCCAAAGAGAAGTTCATATGGTGTTTTAAGATGTGGTCTAGTAATGGACACTCTATTGAGTACATAACAAGTCGTACTCAATGACCTCACCCAAAACATGGTAGGAAGTTTAGAGTCCGCTAGCATTGATCTTGCGCTTCTATTAAGGTTCTATTTTTCTTTCGCCACCCCATTTTGTTGAGGGGTTCTTGGAGTGCTATAGTCCCTTTTGATTCCCTTTAACCCGCAGAGTTCTATCGAATGGCATTTTGAACTCGTACCATTATCACACCTAATTCCTTTCACCTTTTGTTCAACTCGATTCTCAATAAGGGTAATGAAATCTTTCAATATTGCGTAAGTTTCATCTTTGGTACTTAGAAAGAATACCCAACAAAATTTACTAAATCCATCGCTGATCACCGGACAAAAATATTTATGATCAATGCTTCTCACTCTAGTTGGACCAAATGATCCATATGAAGTAGTCAAGAGGTTCGAAATAATGGTTACCTGTGTAATGTGAACACCTTTGTAGGAGGCTCTGTCGCTGCCCTTTGTTGCATGCAACACGCTTATGATCATTGGTGAATACTTTGGCGTGAAGTCCTTCTACTAGACCCGCCTTAGAGAGTCGGTTGATGGTCTTGAAATTGACATGGGCCATCCTTCATGCCATTTGGTGGACTCATCCACGATGCTTTAGCCACCAAACATGTTAAGTCACCCACTTGGTTTGACATTAGTTAAGTTGAATGTATACAAATTGTGACTACGAGGAACCTTCGAGAATTGAAGTATCTTCGGGAGTTTGAAGTCTTTAGACAAAGACAAGACATTCATCCTCTGTGAAGAGTACTTTGTTCTTAGTGTCACGATTTGTGAGATCGAGAACAAATTAAAGTGTTGAAGTTCCTTGACATAATAAACATTCTCAAAGTCCAAATGTGGTGTTTTGATGGTCCCTTTTCCGTAATTCGTCCATCACTTCCTCCAAAGGTTACATTGCCTCCACCTTCTATAGGTATAAAGTTATGCATCATGTCCTGCTTCCTGACATACTTCTAGAACAACCACCGCCAACAATTCCAACATCTTTATGCTTAAGGGATGATCCTACAACAACAAAAATATACAAAGAATTAGTACACTATGGGGCTCAAGTCATTGTTGACTTGAACCTCGCCTTTATGGATCATATGAGTTGTGCCAAGTAGAAGTATAAGATCCACTATTGTTCTTGGGTTTCCAATGAAACTTAGGTCTCTTTATTCCAAGAACAACTCTTTGAGGTCTTGACAAGAGATCCCAAGACCCTTTCCCATTAGTCATGTGGTTAACATATCTAGGCCAAAACCATTTTAAAATATTCACCGGTTTGTTGAACATATGGTTTTCCAAATGATCTTCTCCAAGGAAAAGATGTATTATAATTAGAAGCTTGTGGAACATAAGGTGGTATATCATTAACATTGGTCCACATTGGTCTAGATTTCCTTGAATCACCACACCTACTCATTCTTTGCTCATGATAATCACAATCCTTAATTAAATGAGATTTACTTCCACACACAAAACATTTCTTCTGAAGAGAAGATTTATTCAAACCAAAAGAAGTATTCTTACAAGCAAAAGTATTCAAACCAAAACCATGAAAAGAATTGTTTTTAACAAGATTATTATGCAAAGAATTAAAAGCAAGTCTTGAGGCAACTGTCTTGGAAGGGCATTCCTTGGCAAAGAACTCTGTCATGCTTATTGGTAGTCTTGGTGCAGCGGGGTGAAGACTGGGAAGGTCGACTTGGGAAGGTCGGACTTGTCATTTGAATCACACTCAGAGACCTTGTTGGAGGACTTGTCATCATAACACAAGAGACAAAGTCATTAGTAGAAGTATTAGGTCGAGCAAGTCTTTTGACTTTTGCCATACGATGGTGTGATCCATCAAAGTCATTAGTAGTGGAAAGGTCAATGGGCATGTGCTCACCTCTAATTGGTCCACGACAAAGCATGTAGGTCACCTTCTTTCACAAAATGTGCTAGGCCACCGGTGTAGATCTACGTGTGTCATCCCTAGCTTCTAGGCCTACATATTTCTTAAAACCTAAAGCCACCGTAGAATTGGGAGCTTGATCGCTATAAATAAGACTAGCCAACTTACTACCATTCATCATCCACTCATTATTCCTAGCAATTTCTTCCTTAAGTTTTTCCTTAAGCTCTAGATTTTCGACTCTACATCCGCTCTTAATTTCTCGCACCATTTTAACTCATTTGTAGCACATTCGAGATCTCTTTCTAAAACACCTATTTTCTCACCATAAGCTATTTCATTCTTCTGTAACCAAACCTTTTGTCTTTCTAGTGTTTTTATTAACACAATCAAAGTTACCAACAAGGTTTTTCTTATTAAAACAATGATCCTCTATGGATCTTTTTCTTCTCTCTAAAGAGTTTTCCTGGAATGTTTTTCTCCAGAGGTTTTTCTTTTTGTTTCAGTGTCTGTCTAATACAAAAGACAACAGTTCCTTTTATACACAAGGAACCCTAAATAAAACAATAATATAAAATAAATGCATATCACTACCTAAAATAGCTCATGCAAATCCTAACAAACTAATAAATATACGGAATATCTATATCCGTAGAAACCAACTATACTATAATATAACTTCAGCAGAAACTCTTCTTCAGTAGAATCATGTACTTCAGCAGAATCCTTCAAAGAATCCATGTACTTCACAGATTCCTTCAAGATTATTTTCAGAAATTCCTACTTCACGAATTCCAACAATCCTCCCTAAACCGAATTTGACATGGTTAAGTTCCAGCTTCGATAGTACTTTAAAGCCTGTTTATAAGCTTCTACTTCCACATAGTATTCATTATATTTTGGTTCCATAATATCATAAGCTTGTTTGAGTTCATTATAACGCCACTACAACCAAACAAACAGCTTTGTACCGAGAGATGCCCATCAAGGCAATCGATCATGCCTATCCTCCTCAAGTACAACCGCAATCAACCCAACATTCTCGTAACCATCATTGTCATCCTCCTCATGTTGCTTCCAAATTCCACATTGCTATCAAGAGTGACCAAAGCAATTGAACCTCTTGAATTTCCCCATCCTTCCGACATGGCGATAAGTGGAGTATCTTGTCTCATCACCGCCTTTCCTGCCTTTGCATTCTCTAGAAAAGTGACCCATCATTGGCATGTGAAGCATTTAACCTTCTTCTTGTCAAACCTAGTCGATCACGCCTTTGAACCCAAATCTTACGCGACTTTACCAAAGTTCTTGATATCCATGGAAATCATGGCCACTTGCCACTTCGACTTCATCTCTTCCATGTCAAGCGGGTCCACCCGATCAAAATCCTCATAAGCCGCCTCTGCCGAGGATCATAATCGACAAAGAAGGTTCCAAGTACATCTTCCATAATTCCACCGGATCTAGGAAGAGAGCTTGATGAAGGAGCGAGATTAGATGATGATGGATATGAGCTTGGAAAATAGTTTGACTTTGGAGTAGAGGCTCCAACAAATGCGATGATGACTCGCAGATGAAGATGATCGAAAGGGCTTCTCACATCATGTTCAAGAGCTTTAAGCTTGTTGTACACTCATCAAATGTCATCATGTCCAAACCACCTTTAGCTTTTAAAGCTATGCTCACATGTAGCCGGGATGGAGGTAATGACCTCGTAAACTTAGAGTTACAACATCATTATCCGCTTAGCCTCAAGTCGGTGCAACCGACTCAAGATCTTGTGAAACTTATCATAGCCCTTGTGAATTCCTTCCTCTTGAGAGATCCGAAAGTCCCGAACTGTTGTCCGAGCATGGACTTCTTCACCTTCTAGACTCCTCATTCCCACCGAACTTTGCTTTAATAGCTAACCATATATCCTTGGCGTCATGCATGAAGTGAAAATCACTCAAGTGATCCTCGTGAATAGCTTGCGAAGAATAGTTCGACCTTTGTTTCTCTCTCGAACTCGCTAGCAACTCTTCAAAGTTTTGGGAGGAACATTAATCATGTTCCCAAGAAGATCTGTGGTAGTTCTCTTCAAGTCGCTCCTTCAAAATTATCGCCATAGATTCCAATCAATGTTGGAAATCCATTCGCATCTTCATAGCCCAAAGATCATATTCCTCCCTTTAAGGTAAGGAAACTTAGCATTGCTATTAGCAAGACTTAGTTGTCGCAGATGGGTGGAGTTTTGGTTGTTGGTGAGTTCGGTTTGATCCGAACCGTGCATGATGTTTTGTTATGGTTGTATGTGTGTTTAGAAAAGCTTGTCCTTAGTATCGTAGAGACTCTCACGAGGCTCGATACCACTTGTTGAAACCGACACGCACCTTGATAGATCTTGAGCTCGTGGATCGCTATGTATGCCTATGTAATCACAAGCACAATAAAAGACAATCTCTACTACTAATGTTTATCATGAATATAAACACAAGTAACAAATAACTAAGAACTTTGATCCTCTATGGATCTATATATTAACTAAAAGCATTCGCAATCGGTACATAAACCTTTCTAATGTGTTCCTTTTATAGATAAGGAACCCAAACAATATTGCTAAACCGCTTCCCAAGAAACGATAATCATAAAACTAATAAAGATATACACAATCACTTCCTAATAAAGCTCATGTATATCCACACTAAATAAACTAAATACGGAATAAACACTTCGCAGAAACAAACTATTAACTATTATACTTGATGAGAATAAGTCTTGGCAGAATCCACTTCACTTCAAGAGAAACACTTGGCATTAATATCGAGATAATCGACTTTCACATAATTCCCAACACCGAGTCAGTGTATACTAGAAATGGGACAAACAAAAAGTCACTAGCAGTCCTACCAAATAAGCTAGAAAGTGAAAAATAAGCTTTGGAACTTTAAGACAGCTAGGTTAGCTTTCCAAAAAGCTAAGGGTCAAAAGCTAAGGTTCACTAATAAGCTCTTGATGAGCTTGTGAAAAAGGTCTCAACTACACTGATAACTCAGTGTATACTAAGTGATTTTGAGAAAACAAAATGAACATGATAAGCAGTCCAAATAAGCTATAAATTGAAAATAAGCAATCACACATCAAACTAGCCAGATGGGCTTTACAAAACACCAAAAGTTACAAGCTAAGGCTAACTAATGAACAAGCTGCAAGCTTATGAAATAAGCCTACTCAGCTGTGCACATAGCACTTTTTTAGAAAAGGGTTTAAAAGAAACCAAGAAATAAGCAGTTTAACAAGCTAACTAGAAATTATAAAAAATTCTATGATGAAGATGAGCAACTAAATTCTAATATTCCAAAAGCATAAAACATGAAACTCTATATTAAATCCTATAGAAAATTATCTATTTTATTCAAAACCGCTAAACCGAAATTTTGACTTTTTAAGATAAACACTAAAGTTGACTTTGATGAACTTTGGATCAATCCTACTTATCGATTATGTTATAATAAGGTAAATTAAGACCGGTTTGATCAATTCTAACAACTTATAAACATGATAGCATGATTATTGAACATAAAAATCCAACAGCTTAGCAATTGATTTAGATTAAAAGCAAATTTTGACTTTTATCAAATGAGCAATCGATTTTATTGTATATCGAGCTATATTGACCTAATGTAACATATAACAACCAAGAACAATAATATGAACAACCTCTAACACGCTTAATAAAGCAAAACCAAACAACCCTTTAAAAGACTGTTTTGAAGCTTTACACTAAAATAGATTTTAAACCAAAAATCTATTGATTAACTTATAATAACTATATTGATACAGATTAAACTAAAATTAACAAGATTTAAACACTTATACTAAGAAATACAAATTTTGAAGAATTGCTTACAAATTGAGTCCAAGCACAAAACCGAGAATCAAGAGCCAAGAACACAACCTATAGCTTCCCAAGCACTAAACCAAGGGCAATCAAAATCAACCTCGCTCAAATTTCTTGATCATTTCTTTGTCGATTTTTGAATTTTATCTAATTTATGTGAATTTTTTGGTATTTTTGGTTTTGATTCTAAACCGAGTTCTAGAGTTACTAAAAGCTTAGAAAAGCTTTAATAGGAGCTTATGTGAGCTTATGAGACCATAACATTAATTACTAATAACATTCAAACAAATTGAGAATTTAACAAGGAAATTTGCATAAACTTGAAATGAGACTGAAAACTGAAATTGCTTACTGAAAAAGATTTATATTATACTGAAATTGATAAAAACAGTACTTGAAAGCTAAGACATACACTGGAAAGCTTAAATTAATAACAACGACTAAGGAAATTAAAAATTACACTAGATTCTTTCACATAGCTTCCTCTCTTCTTTATAAAGATCTTTTTAGACTCTGTCGACATCTCTGAGACTTTCCCACTTCTTTCCAACCATTGGATCCTTCAAAATCATCAGAACTGTCCATTTGTCATTTTTGGCGCCAAAAAGTATTTGAGTAGGTTTTTGCAATTAAAGAAGTTTGGGTGTTTGTGGAGGTGTTAGGGGAGTGGGTAGACAGCTGGAAAGGTGGTGGTGAGGTGGTAGAAGCAAGTGGTGGAAACCACGGTGGTTTCTGGTTTTGGCGGAGGAGTGAGGAGAAGAACGATGATGGTGGTTTTGACCCGTTATTATTAACAAGCGTGGGTTCAAAATGGGGTCACAGGATATTGACAGGGGTTCTTTTGGGTTTGGTTGGGTAATAATACAAAAGGGTCCATTTGGTTTGTAGTTTATCACAGGACCATTCTTGTAATTTACGCAAACTTGAGGGACCAAAGCGTACTTTTTCAAAGTTATTCCAAGGACCAATTATGCCATATATGAATAGTACAAGGGTTTTATTTATTAATTTTCCATTTTAAATAACCCAGGGACCATTATTGACACTTTTCAAAGTTGAGGGACCAAAGTTGTCATTTTGTAATTCTTAAACTTTGAAGGGTTTGTTTTGACAACTTTTGAATCCATTGGAGCTTAAATGATATTTTGTTTTATTTTGATTTACCAGGGACTAATTTTGACAACTTTTAAAACTTGGGGGACTAAAACTGCCAATTATGCAAACTTGATACGTTTTCACCGATTTTGGTATTTTGCATTTAAAACACATAAAACACTTATTTGTGATATTTTTATCATTTGATGCATTTACGAGTGTTTTCGGATGTTTTGGCGCCTAAAAGGTACAAAAATGATGAGTATTTGCGACACTCATCAATGATAAGACTCTAGTGTCTCTCGTGTTCAATCATGAAGTGTTCATAAGCCAAGTAAATTTTGGATTCCATATCCTCCCGATTGAGTGCGATCCTTCCATAAGAAGATGAATATGTTCCCACATCGCCTTTGCGCCTCTTTTGAGCATCAACACTTGAAGAATCGGGTTTGGTAATCCTAAAAGGATATATTGCATTGCAAGCTCATCGCCTTCATAGTGTAGAAGTTCTTACGCATTCAGTCTCTGCAATGAAGAGCAATGTTTGATTGCTCATCTCTTGGTGGATTAGCATTTGGATCTCCGGCACAATGACAAGAGGCATCCGAAATGGACCTTCCAAGATAACCTTCTTTAAGAACTTTCCATGTGGCTTCTTCGGATCACAAAACCTAAAGAACCTAATCACCCATTGATCGTAGTTTCGGAGTGAGCATTGGAGGTCTATCAAGTGATCCACCTCATGAATTGATTGTTGGTCGCTTAAAGCTTCACACATCTTTGCAAACCAAGTGGGTTCCTTCATAGTGTTCCTTGATGGATGTTGATTGAATTCGTTTGTGTAGGGTTGTACTTGAAGACTTGGTGGTGGTTGAACCATTTGAGGTTGTGGAATTGCGCAAGTTATGGAGTATGTTGTTGATTAAATTGTTGTTGATAAATTGCTTGTTGTTGATTCCATTGTTGATGTTGTGGACTTAATTGTTGTTGACGTTGAGTATAAGTGTAAGGAAATAATTAGAGTATGGTGGTTGTGACATGTTGAAAACTTGTGTAATAAAATGGATCTTTGTAGTCGAATGAACCTTTGTTGATGAAGTATCCTTAGGCGTAGAAATCACAATAAAGCCAAGTAGCACTTATGCGTAAAAACACCAAAGTTACGCTGTATGACAAGAGTTACGCGTAGGTTTAGCTTACGCGTAAGTAAGGAGAAAACACTAAAGTTATGCGTAAATGAAGTTAGGCGAGAAAACTTAGGCGTGGGATTACCTTATGCGTGAAGACAAAGCTTATGCGTAAGATGAATCTTATGCGTAAGAGGTTCTACGCGTAAGCTTAAGCTTATGCGTAAGTTTAGGGTTTTAGCTCATGATCTTTACACTATCACAAAGGCAAAAGATATCCCAAGTCGACGATTTTCGTGCTTATCCAAGCAAGAAAACACGGAGTAAACCACTAAACGAAGATCAAACCAAGAACCAAGTTACGCGTAGTTTTAGTGTTTTGCTACGCTGAGACTTACTCGTAAAAATGATTGTTGCCCAAAGATGTTTGTAAACCGATTTTTGTGATGAAATAGCTTCAATATCACCAAGATAACACAAAAGTGTGAAACTTGATGATCCAAAGTGTCTAAAACAGATACGTGTAGGAAAGTCACACGTAAAAATCAAGTTCAAAACGATGATCCACACGTAAAGGTTGAAACTTTTGCCAAAAGCAGTTATTTTAACACCTTAAAACGTTGAATGTACAAGAATCTTGGATTAAAAATGTGTTTTAAGCGAACCAAAGTATCACCGTATTCTTTACGCGTAGGACCGAAACCCACTTCAAAAGCAATACGCTCACCCAACTATTTGGCGATTGATACCACCGTTAGGTCACTAAGTTTACAACACAAGCATCAATAGAAAGAGTAGAGAGAAAAGAGATCGGATGAACAATATTCAAACACACACACACGTAAATACTTAGCTTATGCGTAGAGTGTAAAGGAGAGAATACATTGAACAACCAACCCTCAGTGAGGGTTGTTACAGTATTTATAGGAAGGGAGCTAGGCAACACTCCTACTCCCTTCCTTTCCTTAATGGACATGGGCCTAAGCTCATGGGCCTTCTACATAAGCTTAAGCTAATAACTAACATAAAGGCCATAATTAAGCTAACTATTACATATGAATCACTAACACTTGAATTAGGTTTAGGAGTGATTCCAACACTATACCTTTGTTCAACATGTTGTAATAAGCACGCTTGTTTATGCACTACACGGGCTAATATGATTTTTATTTTTATTTTTAAATTGATGGAATAAAATAATAATATTAAGTTGAATAACACGAAACCCGGAATTTAGGGCCTATTGGGTATGAGGGTTTTATTTGGGTTTAGGATTTAATTAATGCAAGTCACATGTTTGGTTGTGTTTAAGAGACTTGGGTTTGGAGATGTAAAAAAGATGGATGGTTTAGTGGGGTTTATGACAATTGTGGGACCATGTATTTTTTTTTCCACATCTTTTTTTGTCTTTTCCTTTTTATTTATATTATAAACAAAAGATTTTATTTTTCTCCTCTTATTATGAATAAAAATAGCTTTTAATATATAATATATATCTTTAAATATTATTTTCTCTCTCATACATTAAATCTAAATCAAATCCTAAACCAAATTTAAATCCAAATCCAAATCCTAATCATAAACCGATCTATAAACCAAACGGACCCTTACAAATATGAAATCGATCCTACAAATATAAAATAAGGGTGCGTTTGTTTTGTAAGTGGGTTTAGAATCGGATTTAAATTTGGATTGATATCACAAAGTTTAATAAAAATAAGACGACTATAAATTTTCAACCAATCAAAAAGAATATTCCTTTAATATATTCTATAGTTTTTACTTAAAAAGGAAATTTTATAATTATGACATCTCAAAAAAGAAATATAGACTATAATTTTGAGACGGGGAGAGTATTATATATAAATAAATTTAAGACTAAAATACACCGTTCGTCCCTAATCTTGTACACACGCATCACGATTGGACGAAAGTTGGCCTTTTCATCGTTAGAGGTCCAAAATATGGGTTTTTAATGCCAAACAAGTCCCTTGACCACTAATGCCAAATTCAATGTCTGATTTTTGTTATGTAGTCGAGGGTATTTTAGTCCATACACATTTATACTTTGTCTTTCAATTTTGATTCTTTTCATTGAAATCCAATTTTGAACCGTTGAGGTCACTGATGCTTTCTGGAAACATATCCTGATTGCGTTATCTTATTGTAAAATAATACGAGTGTCATGTTCTTCTAGTTATACTCGTTAATATCACACCGTGTTGGTTTAACATTTCCATTGTTTACATACATTCATATTTCCAAAAACAACCTGATCGAACATGGCGAATATTCCTCCCAAGACCTCCACCTTCGTCCAGTGGAGCTCTCCGGATCCATGTACACCCCATGCCGCCTACTAGATCCATCACATCCCACGGCCAAGAACCGCCTATCCCATCCGATTATACAAGGTGCATTATCTATATCACTTGGTATCCTCATTCTAAAATCATGATTCGGTAAACACAACACCATCATGGTGCATATACATTACCCCATCCCCACCATCCACACAAGTTCTCGCACGTGTCATTTCTTAATAAGTCATCCTTTCTCAAACCCCACGCCACATGGACAAGTCAAAAGCCTATGCGCTCTTTTGAAACTGCCCTTGCTTTGCCGTGTCATACCCGCCAACCACATAAAACTTGCCATGGTGGAAAACACCTTTACATTCGTCACGCTCGTCTGCCATATTAGGAAGCGGCGTCCACACATCATCCACCAAGTCTGATAAGGTTTTAAAATGTACCTTTTTGAGGGGTCGTTTAAGCCCTTATTTGATCACTTTTGTATTCGTTATTACTTAATATCGCTCCTTTTCACTTTTAGGTATCTTGAAGGCAAATCTTTGGAATGACACTTATTCGGACGAAAAGGCGCGAATATACTGAAGAAATGGCCAAATTCAAGAGACACTCAGTCGCTAAAACGAAGGGACATCGTCGGTGTTATCTCGCGACGCCTTTGGACCACTTTTGTGACGGCGAAGAGCTAAATTGCTTATTTACAAGTGACGGCTTCGTGTTTTAAAAGAGTAGGTCGTCAACTCTCACGGCCTAGATTTGATCCGCATAACGCCGAGATCGAAGGGACGGCGTCACAAGCATAAGATGACGCCATCGCAAGACTAACATGGCCAAGACGAAACCCTAATGACGGTGACCACGGCGTCACAAATCAAAGGGTGACGCCGTCGATATGTAATCTTATATATAGAATCCGAATTTTTAGTTTTCGATGTGTAGTCTTTTGGGTAAATACCTAAACCGAACCAAGGTCGTCTTGGACAAGATTTTAGGTTCCATACCCTATCTTACATCAAGATAAGTGTTTTACTTCATTAATTCAATTATGTCTTCAATTACTTATGTGTATGCTTGCATGTTCCCCGTGTCCCACTAATTTACTTGTGTGTTTGCTTTGGAGATATGAAACTTAATTATTGAATATTGATTGGTTGTCTCTTATCTTAATTGTTAATGATCTAGTATTGCGATAGGTCATCCGTTGTGTAGTTAATGCTTGATTAGTCTTTGGTGAACCTCACTTATAGTACCTAGAGTCATTGTAGGCTAAACCATCCAAGAGTACCTTAGAGTTAAGTTTATAAATCCTCTGATTTTGTAGGCGATAACCTTTGGTAGTTTCAAAGAGTTAGGGATAAACGCATACCCTACGACCTTAGACACACAACGCGATTAACAATAAGGACGTGGCAATTCAACCATCAATAGGAGATAATTAAGGAGTAATAAAACCTAAGTAAACACATCTTTAAATCATCATACGAGCACACAATAATTAGACATAGACTACATACACCACTAGATTAGATAATTAGATAAGTAGAGTAATCAGTAGAAATACCAACCCCCAAATCCAAACCCCGAGATTCGTACCTTTCCATTTCCTAAAAAAACATAAAAGATATAAAAATAATCTTCCTCAACCCCAACCTTAGCGTAGTAACTTCTCACTAGCATTCCTATTCCCTGAGAACGATATCAATTCCGTGGCTTACCCTAATACTACACTACAACGATTAGGTTCATCGCCTGTGGTGTTGAAAAACTTGCTCGACGAAAGGAAGTTCCTTTGACCCGAATGACGCGTGTAGCGTTATCAAGTTTTTGGCGCCGCTGCCGGGGAATAGAATAGCTAGTTAGGAGTCCACCTCGTTTAGGTTTCTTTGCTTGATTCCTATCAAGTAAATGTTTCCTATTTTAGCTTTCTCGTAGTCTATCCCCCTTCTTCGTGACCTTTGTTAGTAACCCCATCACTTTTCATCATGGAAGGTGATAATTCGCCAAACAACACTTTACCACCAAACAAATACCCACCGCTTGATCCAGCCTTTGCCAACCAACTTCGAGCTCGTATTGTTAGTGAAATTGGAGAGCTTAGGAAACTAAATAGGATAATTGAAAATACGCTTGAGGAAGCCCTTAAGGAATCTACTAACCCTGTAGATAGTGATTCAACCTCAAGTAATTCGGATGATGACCTAGAAGATGGAGATTATAAGGTGTTAGAAATTATGGAGGATAGTAAGGAGGAGGAAGAACTTAGGGAGTATTTCGACTCATACCCTGCGGGAAGGAAACCGCCTATCACTATAACGTAGTTAACTTCCCGAAACCACCCTTCGAGCCTCGCATAAGAAGGGTAACCCTAAAACATCAAGATACCGTGTATGATTGGATACTTATATAGGGATCACACCTACATTGACTATAAGGCACCCATGAATATAATGTCTAGGCTCTATTACAATTGGATCATGAGCAAAAGCTAGAACCTATGAGGACCCCTTTCGCCTAAGAAAGCAAGTAACTATGTTGGGAGGGTTAAAGGATTGCATGTTTTCGTAGGTAACTTCACATATAGGTGTGATTTCATGATCTTGGAAAATGTTAAGGGCATCATTGATGAATTTTAAGGGGATGTGATACTTGGGAGACCATTTATAGAGGAGTCTAAGATGGTTTATGATCGAGAGGAAGGAATAATCGAGTTCTCAAATGGAGGCGAGAGTGTTAAATATATAATGCCCCACAAAAATAAGAAGTTTGAGGGTATTGATAATTTAGATGTGGAAAACACTCAAAGATTTGAAGTAGACTGAAAGAACAAGGTTTACTTCACTGCTTGTCTTGAGTTAGGCCCCGAATACATTCGTGATGAGAGAAGGTTAAGGAGATCGAATGGACCTCTAAGATTAGGACAACGTAGGGGCACGACTTCGAGTCTAGCTACAAGACTCATAAATAAAGAAAACGCTTCGTGGGAGGCAACCCATGCTTAACTGCTTGGTTGTTTGTGTCATATATCTTTTATTGATTGTTTATTCTCATGTTTAAATTTGTAAAATGCTTTATTTTGTTTTTAACCTCGTCTTAATTACATACAAAGGTATTTTACATAAGGGATAAGTGTAGGGAGGATTACACACGTTTTCAAAAGAAACGTAAACATGAGAATTTCAATTAATTAAAAGATATACATGTGTGTTTGTTCAAGTCAAATGCTTGTATCGAGTCATAATGGATGTTTTGCAGTGAAATTTTTCCGATTCTAAAATGTAAATTTTCCGTAATTTTTTCCGTAAAATCGCACCGCTTTTTGTCATGATAACTGACGGACATCAGATCGTAATCGACGGTGTCGGGAAGGAGCAAAACAACTGATTACTTTTCTCGCTTTTCGAGCTACTTATAATTTTTGGAATTTTCCAGGTCTTAATTTTCCGTAAATTCAGTAAACATCCATTCCACAAGCATTATATCCTAGTTTAGTAGAGTCATATATATATTATTACCACGATTTTACTGCCAAGGTTTCATTTGTTTTCTTCAAGTGTGCGGGTTTAATTTACCAAAGAAGATACATAAGATGAGAAGGAGCTTTTCACGCAAACGTTCTTCTTGAAGAAAGATGTAACCACCACTTTACACGGATCCTACCGAGCTAATCAGGGGAGTACTAGTTTCTTTCATCTTTTATTACCTTCCATTATCATAACTTTGATACTTTCGGGGAACATTAGGGACAATGTTCAGTTTAAGTGTAGGGAGGAAAAATAAAATGGGAACTTTGAAACTATGCTTATCCTTGAATATTTGCTTTGTCCAATTGCATTTGCGTAATAAACCATGAGAAAATGTCAGTTAGGGTAATTTTGGCACCAAATTTAAAATTTTTCATGACATATAGGAGTGGGCCATTAGTCTTAATAAAGCGTCTCATGGATAGGAAGTTATATGACTAGCACAAAAACCCTTTACCACTTAACATCCACCCAAAATGTGAGGATCGCCCTTAGATTAGTAGGAATTAAAGCATTCATCTTTAATGCTTAGTGTGTGAACCGGTAGTATAATAGATTCTAGAACTTGTTTTGTGATGCATCCCGAGATCGCTAGTAAGCCTACACTTGTGTAGTTAGGAATAACTAAATGATAAGAGGCATTAGGATAACCCTTGTTTAATACCCGTAATATAATTACTTCTTCCACATCGGTTGAGTAATTCCCACACACCTTTGCGTTGTACTCATCTTTAGTACACGATACCCCTAGTTAACCCCTCATAGCCTATCCTTTTCGCGGTTCTCGTGATGTTTCGGTTTTGAATATCAATGAAGAGCATTGTTTACACCAACCCCAATGTACACCCAATGCTTTAGCCTACCAGTATGCATCACTTTTAGTGCATTATTGTTATCACACTAAACCCTTAGTTTAATTATCTAGTTTTGGGACGATTGAGACTCATGGGAAAGTTAAAGTTTATGAAATGACGGAAGGGCGTTAAATTCAAATTCCCTTTATTTACGCACAATGTACTCAGTGTTTTGATCTTTTCAATTCGGGTTAAATTAGTGTTAGAATAATAAAACTCAAGTATAGATGTGCCTATAAATCCCTATCATTTGATGTTATCGTAGAGGATGGTGAGCAAAAGTGTAAAAAAATATATATATATATATATATATATATATATATATATATATATATATATATACATATATATATATATATATATATATATATATATATATATATATATATATATATATATATATATATATATATATATATATATATATATATATATATATATATATATATATACATATATATATATATATATATATATATATATATATATATATATATATATATATATATATATATATATATATATATATATATATATATATATATATATATATATATATATATTTTACACTTTACTCCACCATCCTCTACGATAACATCAAATGATAGGGATTTATAGGCACATCCCTATACTTGAGTTTTTATTATTCTAACACTAATTTAACCCGAATTGAAAAGATCAAAACACTTGGAGTACATTATTACGTAAATAAAGGGAATTTGAATTTAACGCCCTTCCGTCATTTCATAAACTTTAACTTTCCCATGAGTCCCAATCGTCCCAAAACTAGATAATTAAACTAAGGGTTTTGTGTGATAACAATAATGCACTAAAAGTGAGCGATACAAGGTAGGCTAAGGCGATTGGGTGTACATTCAAAGGTGGTGTAACAATGCTCTTCATTGATATTCCTCCGGCACCTCCACCTTCGTCCAAGTGGAGCTCTCCAGATCCAGCATGTACACCCCATGCCGCCTACTAGATCCATCACATCCCACGGCCAGCAACCGCCTATCCCATCCGATTATACAAGGTGCATTATCTATATCACTTGGTATCCTCATTCTAAAATCATGATTCAGTGCAAACACAACACCATCATGGTGCATATACATTACCCCATCCCCACCATCCACACAAGTTCTCGGGCACGTGTCATTTCTTAATAAGTCATCCTTTCTCAAACCCCACCGCCACATGGACAAGTCAAAAGCCTCTGCGCTCTTTTGAAACTGCCCTTGCTTTGCCGTGTCATACCCGCCAACCACATAAAACTTGCCATGGTGGAAAACACCTTTACATTCGTCACGCTCGTCTGCCATATTAGGAAGCGGCGTCCACACATCATCCACCAAGTCTGATAAGGTTTTAAAATGTACCTTTTTGAGGGGTCGTTTAAGCCCTTATTTGATCACTTTTGTATTCGTTATTACTTAATATCGTTCCTTTTCACTTTTTAGGTATCTTGAAGGCAAAATGCTGGAATGACACTTATTCGGACGAAAAGGCGCGAATATACGAAGAAAATGGCCAAATTCAAGAGACACTCAGTCGCTAAAGCAAGGGACAAATGTCAGTGTTATCTGCGACGCTTTGGACCACTTTTGTGACGGCTCCAGAGCTAAATTGCTTATTTACAAGTGACGGCTTGTGTTTTAAAAGAGTAGGTCGTCGCAACTCGCACGGCCTAGATTTGATCCGCATAACGCCGAGATCGAAGGGACGGCGTCACAAGCATAAGATGACGCCATCGCAAGACTAACATGGCCAAGACGAAACCCTAATAGACGGTGACCACGGCGTCACAAATCAAAGGTGACGCCGCGCATATGTAATCTTATATATAGAATCCGAATTTTTAGTTTTCGATGTGTAGTCTTTTGGAGTAAATACCTAAACCGAACCAAGGTCGTCTTGGGCAGTATTTTAGGGTTCCATACCCTATCTTACATCAAGATAAGTGTTTTACTTCATTAATTCAATTATGTCTTCAATTACTTATGTGTATGCTTGCATGTTCCCCATGTCCGGCTAATTTACTTGTGTGTTTGCTTTGGAGATATGAAACTTAATTATTGAATATTGATTGGTTGTCTCTTATCTTAATTGTTAATGATCTAGTATTGCGATAGGTCATCCGTTGTGTAGTTAATGCTTGATTAGTCTTTGGTGAACCTCAGCTTATAGTACCTAGAGTCATTGTAGGCTAAACCATCCGAAGAGTACCTTAGAGTTAAGTTTATAAATCCTACAGATTTTGTAGGCGATAACCTTTGGTAGTTTCAAAGAGTTAGGGATAAACGCATACCCTACGACCTTAGACACACAACGCGATTAACAATAAGGACGTGGCAATTCAACCATCAATAGGAGATAATTAAGGAGTAATAAAACCTAAGTAAACACATCTTTAAATCATCATACGAGCACACAATAATTAGACATAGACTACATACACCACTAGATTAGATAATTAGATAAGTAGAGTAATCGGTAGAAATACCAACCCCAAATCCAAACCCCGAGATTCGTACTTTTTCATTTCCTAAAAACATAAAAGATAAAAATAATCTTCCTCAACCCCAACCTTAGCGTAGTAACTTCTCACTAGCATTCCTATTCCCTGAGAACGATATCAATTCCGTGGCTTACCCTAATACTACACTACAACGATTAGGTTCACCGCCTGTGGTGTTGAAAAACTTGCTCGACGAAAAGGAAGTTCCTTTGACCGAATGACGCGTGTAGCGTTATCAAGTTTTAGGCGCCACGGGAATAGAATAGCTAGTTAGAGTCCACCTCGCTTAGGTTTCTTTGCTTGATTCCTATCAAGTAAATGTTTCCTATTTTAGCTTTCTCGTAGTCTATCCCCTTCTTCGTGACCTTTGTTAGTAACCCCATCACTTTTCATCATGGAAGGTGATAATTCGCCAAACAACACTTTACCACCAAACAAATACCCACCGCTGATCCACCTTTGCCAACCAACTTCGAGCTCGATTGTTAGTGAAATTGGAGAGCTTAGGAAACTAAATAGGATAATTGAAAATACGCTGAGGAAGCCCTTAAGGAATCTACTAACCTCAGAGATAGTGATTCAACCTCAAGTAATTCGGATGATGACCTAGAAGATGGAGATTATAAGGTGTTAGAAATTATGGAGGATAGTAAGGAGGAGGAAGAACTTAGGGAGTATTTCGACTCATACCCTAAGGGAAGGAAACCGCCATCACTATAACGTAGTTAACTTCCCGAGACCACCCTTCGAGCCTCGCATAAGAAGGGTAATCCTAAAACATCAAGATACCGTGTATGATTGGATACTTATATAGGGATCACACCTACATTGACTATAAGGCACCCATGAATATAATGTCTAGGCTCTATTACAATTGGATCATGAGCAAAAGCTAGAACCTATGAGGACCCCTTTCGCCCTAAGAAAGCAAGTAACTATGTTGGGAGGGTTAAAGGATTGCATGTTTTCGTAGGTAACTTCACATATAGGTGTGATTTCATGATCTTGGAAAATGTTAAGGGCATCATTGATGAATTTTTAGGGGATGTGATACTTGGGAGACCATTTATAGAGGAGTCTAAGATGGTTTATGATCGAGAGGAAGGAATAATCGAGTTCTCAAATGGAGGCGAGAGTGTTAAATATATAATGCCCCACAAAAATAAGAAGTTTGAGGGTATTGATAATTTAGATGTGGAAAACACTCCAGCATTTGAAGTAGACTGAAAGAACAAGGTTTACTTCACTGCTTGTCTTGAGTTAGGCCCTGAATACATTCGTGATGAGAGAAGGGTTAAGGAGATCGAATGGACCTCTAAGATTAGGACAACGTAGGGGCACGACTTCGAGTCTAGCTACAAGACTCATAAATAAAGAAAAACGCTTCGTGGGAGGCAACCCATGCTTAAGTGTTTGGTTGTTTGTGTCATATATCTTTTATTGATTGTTTATTCTCATGTTTAAATTTGTAAAAATGCTTTATTTTGTTTTTAACCTCGTCTTAATTACATACAAAGGTATTTTACATAAGGGATAAGTGTAGGGAGGATTACACACGTTTTCAAAAGAAACGTAAACATGAGAATTTCAATTAATTAAAAGATATACATGTGTGTTTGTTCAAGTCAAATGCTTGTATCGAGTCATAATGGATGTTTTGCGTGAAATTTTTCCGATTCTAAAGATGTAAATTTTCCGAATTTTTTCCGTAAAATCGCAGACCGGTTTTGTCGATAACCCGACGGCATCAGATCGTAATTGACGGTGTCGAAGGAGCAAAACAACTGATTACTTTTTCTCGCTTTACGAGCTACTTATAATTTTTGGAATTTTCTGTGTCTTAATTTTCCGTAAATTTCAGAAACATCCATTCCACAAGCATTATATCCTAGTTTAGTAGAGTCATATATATATTATTACCGCTGATTTTACGCGAAGGTTTCATTTGTTTTCTTCAAGTGTGCAGGTTTAATTTACCAAGAAGAAGATACATAAGATGAGAAGGAGCTTTTCACGCAAACGTTCTTCTTGAAGAAAGATGTAACCACCACTTTATACGGATCCTACCGAGCTAATCAGGGGAGTACTAGTTTCTTTCATCTTTTATTACCTTCCATTATCATAACTTTGATACTTTCGGGGAACATTAGGGACAATGTTCAGTTTAAGTGTAGGGAGGAAAAATAAAATGGGAACTTTGAACTATGCTTATCCTTGAATATTTGCTTTGTCCAATTGCATTTGCGTAATAAACCATGAGAAAATGTCAGTTAGGGTAATTTTGGCACCAAATTTAAAATTTTTCATGACATATAGGAGTGGGCCATTAGTCTTAATAAAGCGCCTCATGGATAGGAAGTTATATGACTAGCACAAAACCCTTTACCACTTAACATCCACCCAAAATGCGAGGATCGCCTTAGATTAGTAGGAATTAAAGCATTCATCTTTAATGCTTAGTGTGTGAACCGGTAGTATAATAGATTCTAGAACTTGTTTTGTGATGCATCCCGAGATCGCTAGTAAGCCTACACTTGTGTAGTTAGGAATAACTAAATGATAAGAGGCATTAGGATAACCCTTGTTTAATACCCGTAATATAATTACTTCTTCCACATCGGTTGAGTAATTCCCACACACCTTTGCGTTGTACTCATCTTTAGTACACGATCCCCTAGTTAACCCCTCAGAGCCTATCCTTTTCGCGGTTCTCGTGATGTTTCGATTTTTCGGAATATCAATGAAGAGCATTGTTTACACCCCACCCCCAAATGTACACCCAAATCGCCTTAGCCTACCTTGTATGCACTCACTTTTAGTGCATTATTGTTATCACATTAAACCCTTAGTTTAATTATCTAGTTTTGGGACGATTGGGACTCATGGGAAAAGTTAAAGTTTATGAAATGACGGGAAGGGAACGTTAAATTCAAATTCCCTTTATTTACGTAATAATGTACTCCAAGTGTTTTGATCTTTTCAATTCGGGTTAAATTAGTGTTAGAATAATAAAAACTCAAGTATAGGGATGTGCCTATAAATCCCTATCATTTTGATGTTATCGTAGAGGATGGTGGAGTAAAAGTGTAAAAAAAAAAAAAAAATATATATATATATATATATATATATATATATATATATATATATATATATATATATATATATATATATATATATATATATATATATATATATATATATATAGTGAAAAAAAAAAAAACATACGGCTACCATCCTACATCTATCTTTTAATTTATGTTTGTTTGTTTCAGCTTATCTAGAGTCTAGAGTGTCGAGTCTTGGCTTAGCAACGCCATTCTTCGCATGCTTGTAACATAAAGATTTTTGACTTGCCACCACTAAATGGCCTATCCCACCAAACCCTTTGTTTCCCTACCGTAAGCCTAACATTACAACCCTTAAAAAGACCTCTTTGATAGTCTTTCCTAGGTGCTTACGCCAAAGCGATGGAGGTTTGATCTAGTCTCAAGTCTATGGTAATCTATGTACTAGGACCGGTTAATGAGTGTTTATCTTCCATTTCCAACTTGTTATATTTCATATACACCTAAGAGATGTGAGTATCCAAACACCCCATGTGAGGTGCTAATATGTAATTTCCGTGCTTGTTATGACTTTTGCGGGGCTTATATGTGTTGTGGATTGTTCTAAACCAATGCTTCATGACCCCTAACTTATAAATTAATTGGCTAAAAGCAAATTTGCTTGAGGACAAACAAATACCAAGTGTAGGGATATTTGATAAGGTTTTAAATGTACCTTTTGAGGGTCGTTTAAGCCCTTATTAGATCATTTTGTATCCGTTATTACTTAATATCGCTCCTTTTCACTTTTTAGGTATCTTGAAGGCAAAATGTTGGAATGACACTTATTCGAACGAAAAGGCGCGAATATACTAAGAAAATGGCCAAAGTCAAGAATCGAGACACTCAGCCGCTAAAGCGGGCGGGACGGCGTCGGTGTTATCTGTGACGCCGTCGGACCACTTTTGTGACTTACCAAGAGCCAAATTGCTTATTTACAAGTGACGGCTTCGTGTTTTAAAAGAGTAGGTCGTCGCAACTCGACGGCCTAGATTTGATCTAGACAACGCCGAGACCGAAGGGACGACGTCACAAGCATAAGGTGATGCCGCCGCAAGACAAACGCGCAAGACGAAACCCTAATGACGGCGACCCGGCGACGGCACAAATCAAAGGTGACGCCGTCGATATGTAATCTTATATATAGAATCCGAATTTTTAGTTTTCGATGTGTAGTCTTTTGGAGTAAAACCTAAACCAAACCAAGGCTGTCTTGGACAAGATTTTAGGGTTCCATACCCTATCTTACATCAAGATAAGTGTTTTACTTCATTAATTCAATTATGTCTTCAATTACTTGTGTGTATGCTTGCATGTTCCCATGTCCCGCTAATTTACTTGTGTGTTTGCTTAGAGATATGAAACTTAATTATTGAATATTGATTGGTTGTCTCTTATCTTAATTGTTAATGATCTAGTATTGCGATAGGTCATCCGTTGTGTAGTTAATGCTTGATTAATCTTTGTTGAACCTTAGCTTATAGTACCTAGAGTCATTGTAGGCTAAACCATCCGAAGAGTACCTTAGAGTTAAGTTTATAAATCCTAGAGATTTTGTAGGCGATAACCTTTGGTAGTTTCAAAGAGTTAGGGATAAACGCATACCCTACGACCTTAGACACACAACGCGATTAAGAATAAGGACGTGACAATTCAACCATCAATAGGAGATTATTAAGGAGTAATAAAACCTAAGTAAATACATCTTTAAATCATCATACGAGAACACAATAATTAGACATAGACTACATACACCACTAGATTAGATAATTAGATAAGTAGAGTAATCGGTAGAAATACCAACTCCCAAATCCAAACACCGAGATTCGTACCTTTCCATTTCCTAAAAAAAACATAAAAAGATAAAAATAATCTTCCTCAACCCCAACCTTAGCGTAGTAACTTCTCACTAGCATTCCTATTCCCTAGAGAACGATATCAATTCCGTGGCTTACCCTAATACTACACTACAACGATTAGGTTCATCGCTTGGGTGTTGAAAAACTTGCTCGACGAAAGGAAGTTCCTTTGACCCCAACGACGCTGTGTAGCGTTATCAACGCCATACATCATACTTGACTTGAGTGCATTCTTTTCATTATCATGTCCTCCGCGACAAAGACCTTCCCTCATTATCCGATGCACATGCAAAACGACCAGACACCCCGGCATATCGCCCCATGCACCCACGTGGCGGATATGAAGTTATAAACAAAACAAATTTCAGATGACTCAATTATCCGGGCTTAACCGCCCATCACCACAAGATTATACCCCACTGAGCTATCTTACAAAATGAGGCAACCTATTGGTAAACCCGGGAACCGGGACAACTTGCTCCATTTACCGTAGTCGGGTTCGTAAGCAAAGGTGGCACATTGAATACTTCCCCAACTGAACCATGATGCAGTATGGACACATTTAAAGAATCCACAGTTCAAAATTGGATTTCAATGAAAAGAATCAAAATTGAAAGACAAAGTATAAATGTGTATGGACTAAAATACCCTCGACTACATAACAAAAATCAGACATTGACTTTGGCATTATTGGTCAAGGGACTTGTTTGGCATTAAAAACCCATATTTTGGACCTCTAACGATGAAAAGGCCAACTTTTGTCCAATCGTGATGCGTGTGTACAAAATTAGGGTAAATTTAATTTATAAGTTTATATTACATTAAAAAAATACAATTTAAAACAAAATAAAAAGAAGTATAATAAAAGATAAAAGTACATCATTTTATGGTTGAAAAATGAAGGGTAAATTGCAACAATGATCTTTAAAAGGCGAATTTTAACGTGCTTGGCGAGCTTGTTGATAACTTAGGGCTGAACAACAAAGTTTTAAGCCTAAATGTACAAAAAATACACCGAGACAAAAAGTGTTGCAAAAACGACATTAATGTTTTATTTTTTTGCAAAACAGTCACTAAGAGCTAACTTTCGTTATTTTCCTCGTTAAGTGCCACGTCGTTGAGGGTAGTATTGTTTCACTGTTCATACTTATTAAATTGCCGCCAAACAAATTGCAATATCAATGTGACATGACCTCAATGGCTAAATTTGCAAAGTAATTCTCATGTTTGCACCGATAAACCCCCCATACAACCCAACTTCTAAATCACGACTCGACAACCCAAAAAAACACGGTATTCCAAAATGCAATCATCACAACCACATTCACTTAACACCGCAATAATCACCGCCACCACCAAGAAACATCAACTTTGATCACCACCGCGAAGAAACAACTCCCACAACAACGTTCATGTCCACGTTGTCAATCACAGGACACAAAATTCTGTTACTACAACAACTACACCACTTCACAACCTCGTCACTCTTGCAAAAGTTGTCGTAGACACTGGACTCATGGTGGCGTTCTCCGTAACATCCCTGTTGGGGGTGGTACTCGTAAAAACACTAAAAGACAAAAACTCATCAACCCCACCATTTCGGGTTATGTTACCACTTCTGCTCCGGTGGAGTGCCAGAGCCTGGTGCCCCCTCCACCTGTGGATGCTTCCGTAAATGTGATGGGTACGTTTGAATGAAATGGGTTTATGTCGCCCTTGGAGGTTGCTGGGTTCGAGGATGGTGTTTGGCCTTTTTGTGGCAGTTAATGTAGTGTCTTAGCTTTGATTGTAGTGGTTTATGTACCTTTCTTTTGGTGAATGGTTAACTGTATTGTTGTAAATATAACTGATCTTTTGGTTACTTGTTATCTTTTTGCAGTAATTGCCCAAATTGACAATCATGTTTGACTTTTGCACATGAATGTACATGCCCAAAATTACCCAGAATTGCCTAAATTGACAATCATGTTTGACTTTTTCAAATGAATGTACATGCATACAATTACCAAAAATTGCCTAATTTGTTGGCTTTCATTAGATTAGAGAAAAGGTTATGCAAGCATTTACCCTAGTAAATTATTACACAACCAGTAGATAAAGTTTAGAACAACTAGATATTGTTATAATCTTTCACTACAAAACCATAGCAGAAGTATAACAGTTTATTGAAGTAAAAATAAAAGCATAAGCATTATTCAGCATCATCCTTAGTTTTCTTGTTAGCCATCAGTCTTCTCCTCTTGATTGATCTTCCTTGCTCTTCAAACTTTTCGTCTACAACCACTCCATCTTGCCCAACTTCATTTTTTGCAAGCACTTCATCTGGCTCATCTCCCTGTTCAACACACATATCATATGGAATCACAACCCCATCACAAACTAATTGTTCACCATCATCACCATCAACATCCTCTGTTGCAAACATTTCATCAGCAACGCTCTCAAGTGGAACCACACAGAAACTAATTGGTTTAGCAAAAATAGCATACATCTCTGTTACTTCTTCAGTTGCAACTACGTCATCAAGTTCATCCAATGCTTGATCAATTTCAGCAAACATGTCACTAATCTCTTCAGGTACATCAACTAAATGGTATGGATCATCTTGCCATTCAACATCTATTCTTTGATTCACCTCTTCATCACTAATCCACTTGTGAAGATCTCATTCCTTTCCACTAATGGTAACACCATCATCTGTGTCATAATCCGCATCATGAAAATCCAGCTCATTTGTATACTCTAAGGGAATCCTCACTTGAACTCTCCACCCCAAACTCCTGGTCAATCTATTCCAATAACCTCCTGAACTGAAACTCATCACTCAGCCATTTTGTATGATTTTCAACCATTTTTTCTACACAAAATATTGGTAGGAACTCATTGTCAGAATCAGTATCATAAACAGGTCTAGCCTTCCCATGTTGGATTGCCTTATGCCACTCTAACAATGGTAATTTCCCACTGTTTCCAGTCTTGCCATCAAGATCCTTTCCAACAACATCATTGACATCATGATCCACAATTTCTTTTATCACCACACCCTTGCCCTTACTCATCATTCGCTTCATCATCTGACACTCTACCAATGAAACACCGGTTTCAATATACAACTCCAATTCTCTAAATCTAGGAACATACTCCACAAGTCTGCTCGCATCTTTGTCAGACATTAGTGGTAGCAAACCATCATCCAATGACTCCCCAGGTATCCTAAAGTGAGTAAACACAAGGGTACGATCCGTGTAACCTAAATCCTGTAACATTTCGTCCAATAAGATCATGGAGGAAATGTCACAATGAACTCCATCAAACCAATTTTTATCTCCAAAAAGATATCTTCTTCCTGGTGGTGAGGTAAATTCACAATTGTGATGGATTTACAAAGTAAACATGGTTTCATTCAAATCTGTGCAACACATAAAACATTAATAACTTCAAAAAATAATAACAAGTTTAAATGGAACACATGAAAATGGAACATAGTATGCTTACCATAAAGGATTTCAAAATCAGGGATCACGGTACTGTGTGCGCGATTTTGCCAAAACTTAACCATTCTCAAGATCTTTACTTGTGAAATTAATGTTCATGGAAGAAATTAAAACACAAATATAAACTATTGCTTTAAAGGACTGAATTTGTAAAACAAAACACCGGCAACTGAGCTGGTTGGCGGGAAAGGGAATGAAATGACAATACTACCCTCAGCGACGTGTCACTTAACGAGGAAAATAATGAAAGTTAGCTCTCAGTGGCTGTTTTGCAAAAAAATGAAACATTAATGTCGTTTTTGCAACACTTTTGTCTCAGTGTATTTCTTGCGCATTTGGGCTACTTTAAGGACCATTTTTGCAATTTACCCAAAAATAAAAGTACAAGATCATGTCTGAAAACCTTCGAATACACATTCAAAACCCATCATATTATTGTTGTATGGGTTTTTTGAGCCCATATTTGTATCCAATCCCAAAAGTATGAAAACAAACAATTGTTTTTAGTCCTTATACTAGTCTAACAGTTGAAATACCACATACCAAACACTTCCTAAGACTATAAGATAAGCAAGACTACAACCCAACAAGGCAGCATGTGACATATAGCAGTTTGATAAAATGATGTTCATGGTCGGTGTCGTCTCTAAGTTTGCGAATGTCCTGCGCAAATTTCAGCTTAACTACAAAGAGAGCTCTAATAATACAACTTAAATAACATGTTAAATAGATGAAATGAGAAACAATAGTTTTAAAAGCGCTTTTGCCAGTATTTTTCTATGCAACTTCTTGAATTAAAATATATTTAAGTTTTATAGAATATGTATAGTATGTATACAAATTTTGAGGCCCCTTATAAGTTGGAGGCTCTGTGCGATAGCACACCTCACACACTATCATATACGGTTATGTTTATGGCGATTATAAGTACACATTAATGTAAGCGTTCATGATGAAATTAGTGATCTATTATAGGTATATTTATCTCACACATTGAGAAAAAGTGACCTTTTCCATTTCCTTTTTTAGAGGACGTAATGTTAATTGTTATAACTCTTGGCTTATAAAGCTTTTGTAATTTTTGTTCTAGCTCTTTGCTTGTGTGTTTTAATAAATCTGTTGTTAAAAAAAAAATAAAAAAAAAATAAAATTATTGGTATATTTATGATTTAATACATTTTTTGACATATTTGAATATAAAGAAAAGTTCTTGAATATTCTATAAGTTACATGATGATTTGTTGTTATAAAATAGGGGGAATTGCATATATATCCCTCCTAAAGTCTATAATTACATATATATCCAACTTAAACTCATAATTACATATATATCCTTTCTAAACCTCAAATATTACATGTATATCCAAGTAATTAAATTTTATATAAACAAAATCTTAAAATACATAATAATCTTAAATTGACAATTTTACCCTTGGTATTCTATTTCTTTACACAGTAACTAACCAGCTATGTGCTGTATATTATGTTCGAATAAAAAAAAATCTTTGTACTGTACATCTTTTATGAAAGATCTCTACAATGAAGATGCATATATGTTTTTGATTTGTCTAGCAATTATATGCTATTTTTTCTTACCACAGGAACATACAAAACCCATCATACTTCATCAAATTTTCCTTCCCTACTGTCCCTCTCTTTGATTCTAAATGATCATCTTGAACCAACAATTATGCAGTTATGCATTATTTTTTTTCTCAGAGAGACCACAAAATCCCACAAATTTATTTCAATTCCTACCCCAATCAAAGTCCCAAAGACCGAGTTCCATTCAAGTTAAATCCTTATATCGTGTGTCTTCAACTTTGCTGTTAATCAATCGACATAATTTGAAGCAACATCGTTCACAATCTTAGGTAGATGTGATTATGCGAAACCTGGAATTATAAGAATTATTTTTGGATTGACTGAAACTTATTTGATTATGGTGTGAGAAAAAGAAGCATCAAACTGATGGGTTTTGTGAAACGAGGGCGTAATAGACATTTCAAATTTAAAGGACAACTTTTAAGGGTTTTAGTGTTTTATTTTATTAAAAAATAATTATTTGGATATACATGTAATATAAAAAGTTTAAGAAGGATATATATGTAATTATGAGTTTAAGTCGGATATATATATAATTATAGTTTTTAGGAGGGATATATATGCAATTCCCCCTATAAAATAATACATCTATACCTTCTTATTCAATAATAAGGAAAGAACTATGAATTGAAAAAGAATAATGTTAGTCCTTGTCAATGACTCTAGTTTGGTACGAAGAAAAAAGCAACGAGAGCAACGTTTGAAGAATATTAAATTGTTGAGTTACGTTTTTTGCGATATTTGTGTACCTGCCAAGGTTTTTGAAAAGGATATGAAATGAATGCATTTTATATATTTACTTTATTATCTTTCTTTCATTCCTTCTTATATCAACTTTTGCATGAATTGCTCATCTCTTTTATGTTTTTGTTTTAGGTGTTGTTTGTTTATTCAGAAGATCTGAATCTGAATCTGAAATGCATATTTGAATCTGAATATGAGGCGTAAATGTTGAAATTTGAATCAAAAATCTTGTTAAAGTAAGGTGTTGTGTCATTTGCTTGCTCGTATTAATTTTTTATTTTATTTTTTTGTTATTTTGTGTCGATAAGAAATGACAGAGGCGTTAAAACACCTCTCAAGCCTGGCCATTAAGATATAATCGCCATACGCTCCCGGCGTCGAGCGGGAAAAGAAAAAATTCGTCTGAGGCAAAACATCGACCGATTAAGAGGTTTGGCTCGTTAAGAGGCATTAAGAGGTTGTTAAGACATTTAAAAAAAAAAAAACAAATACCACCTTAGTGTTCGAGCTATACTAAAATTTTTATTAATTTAGATTTTTATGTGTAGAAAAAAGAAAGGAAAAAACTGGTAAAAATTGCAACAAAATAACATTCACTTTTTTCAAACGATAAGGCTACAAGCCTACATGTGACACTGACTATCACATAACCAAAACATCACTACCACATTAGCTTTTTCTAAAAGAACAACTATATAAACAAATTAAATGTAATATATACCCTACAAAAACAATTAAATAAACACACTTCACACACAAACAATTCGGTCTCATAAGCAACCAACTTCCCTTTAATTCCTTGCCTAGGACGCATCCCTTGGGGGTGTGTAATGCTTGGAAGTTAATGGAACAGGTTGGAACTAAGAGAGGTCGGCCGATCAAGAGGCCGAAACCATTACACATGGTCTACTAACATCGTCTAAGGCTAGTCCTGGCCGCGACACAGGACGGCCTGCCTACCACGTCATTTCTCTCGTGACCTGACCACGACATAGGATCGCCGGTCGGCAATTAAAGTTTTTTTTTTTTTTTTTTTTTTTTTTAATTCAAACATTTTAAACAACAAATTTAAAATTCATTCAAATTAAAAAAAAAAATAACATTCGAAATTTACTTTTAAAAAAAAAACATTACTTTTAAAAGTATATGACAAAAAAAAAAACACTACGAAATTTAATACTGGAAATAATAGTATTGGTATGTTACTTTTAAAAGGCAAGTGGATTGGCTTTTAATGCCCATTTATTAGCATAGAGAAGGAAGACAAGCATATAACATAGGTTGAATTCCAAACCGATATTGCAAATTAGGACTAGGCAACCGATGTGCCAACCGAAATACGCATTCGACAAGACCGATGTTAACATCGGTTGAAGACACGAAATTTTGATGCCCAACCGATCTTGCCCTATCGATTGCGACCAGCCTAATAGACTCACACATTTTCGTGTATTTAGCATGGAGTGGGCCCATCCCAATTACTGCATAAGATAAAAACCAGGCTCTTTCACCCAGTTATATGGAGTCATGGTAATAGCCTAATAGGGTAATAAATACTTAAGGCCCAACCATAACTATACCTTTTGCTAGCATTTTAATCGTTGCATACTTCCATTATTGACCATAAATAGGGTTAGGTGTATAAAAGTATACATCTCAAGGACCACGTTTTTAGGACCATTTTGAACGTTATTGGAAGAACATCTTGAGATGATCAAGGAAAAGTACGAAAAAGGGTTACGTGAATACTTGTCAGGCCGCTGGCCGCATACATAAAAGCTATAAAAAAGCTTGAATTTTCTGAGTAACCTAAACATGTATTGGGTGAGCAAAGGGCTTGTATCATAATGATATCTCTTGTTGTATGAAAATCTCAATCAAATAATTTGTGGATTCAGTCGCTTTTTGGACACGCGAGATAGTTAGTGGTTGTATATTCCACAAAAGTGTAGATTGGCGGAACAGCGTCCTGCGTTCCTTTAGCACCAACCATTTTTCACCACACGAGTAGCTCAGTAACTCTTACAGTGCAATGGAATCTGCGACCCGGGTGCCTTTTGTGGTTGTATACTAATGATATTTCTTGTTATATGAAAAGTACTCAATCAAATATGTGTGGATTCAAGTCCTTTTTAGGACACGTGAGATAGTTAGTGGTTGTTTATTCCACAAAAGGTGTAGATTGGCGGGAACACCCAATCCCTGCGATCCTTTTGGCACCAGCCATTTTTCACCACACAAGGAGTAGCTCCAGCAACTCTCCTGGTCTAATGAAATACCCTGACCCCGGGTGCCTTTTGTGGTTGTATACTATGAGATAGTTGGTTGTCGTTTTATTGGAAAAAAAATGTTATTTGCATTAAAAGACATCATAATTGCCACTTTCTGTCATTGTATGTTGCGTACTTTTTTCCCCCTTAACTTGACACCAACCTATTGAATTCGTGCTATTGTGTGTATTCAGTTTGGCATCGTTAGTCTTTTATACTAATAACCGTTAGTAAATAACTTAAATTTTCGTTATCTTACTTTTTTATATGTTCTTATACGGTTTCGTCATTCTTTTCGTTTTAAATCGATTTTTTACGTTTTGTCGTTTTTATGTTTTCATTCGTTTTTTACGTTTTTGAACTTTCGTCCCTATTTTACGTTTCTTACGGTTTTTTACGTTTTCGTAGGTTTTTTACGTTTTCGTCCGTTGTTTTATGTTTTCGTTTGTTTGTTAACGTTTTCGTCTGTTTTCTTACGTTTTCGTTCGTTGTTTTACGTTTTCGTTTTTATTTTTATTTTTATTAATTTTATTTTTTTAAACGTTTTTGTCTGTTTTTTACGTTTTCTTTCGTTGTTTTACGTTTTTGTCCTTCTTTTACGCTTTTGTTTGTTTTTTACGTTTCCGTACATCTTTTTACATTTTTGTATGTTTTTTACGTATTAATATGTTTTTTTTTCGTTTTCGTCAATTTTTTTACGTTTTCGTCTATTTTTCTTACTTTTTGTCTTTTTACGTTTCGTCCATTTTCGTTTTAAATCCGTTTTTAAAGTTTTACTCTGTTTTTGTACGTTTTCGTCCATTCTTTTACATTTTACTCTTTTTTTTGCCTTTTCATATATTTTTTTACGTTTTTATACGTTTTTATTTATTTATTTATTTATCAATTTATTTAAGTTTTTCAAGTTTTTTTTCGTTTTCGTCAGATATTTTATGTTTTTTGTCTGTTTTTATACGTTTTCTCCGTTTTTTACGTTTTCGTCCATATTTTTACGTTTAACTCCGTTTTTACGTAATAAAAATGGACGAAAACCTAAAAAACAGAAGAAAACGTAAAAAGAAAGTCGAAACGTAAAAAAATAGACGAAAAAGTAAAACAACGGACAAAAACATAAAAAACAGATACAAATGTAAAACAAGAGACGAAAACGTAAGACAAAAACGTAAAAAAACAAATGAAGACGTAAAATAACAGGAAAAAACGTAAAACAATGGACGAAAACGTAAAAACCATACGAAATGTAAAAGCAGAGATGGCGTAAAAAGACATCTGGCGATAAACCTACGAAAAGTAAAAAGAAGCGGCGTAAAACAACGGACAAAAACGTAAAAAGAGCGTAAAACAACGACGAACGTAAAAAAAAATGAGACAAGGCGTAAGTAAATAGACAAAATGTAAAACAACGGACTTAAATGTAAAAACCGGCGAAAATGTAACATATCGGACGGCGTAAAAGCGTCGCGAAAACATAAAAAATGAGGCGAAACATAAAAAGCGGAAAACGAGAAAACGAACGAAAATGTAAAAAAGACAAAACTTAACAAAATGGATGAAAATGTAAAAAAAGCGGCGTAAAAACCCGATGAAAGCGTGGTAAACAAGCAAAAGCGTAAAACAACGGACGAAAATGTGAAAAAGCGAGTAAAAGTAAAAAAAGGTCAAAAGCGTAAAACCACGATTGGCGTAAAAACCTACGTTAGCGTAAAAAGCGTATGAAAGCGGGTAAAGCGTAAAAAATGGAAGGAAACATAAAAAAAGAAAAAAAGCGTAAAAATGGAGTAAAACATAATAAAATAGAGAAGCGTAAAAAGCGAGCGAAAGCGTAAAAAAAGCAGAAACGTAAAAAAGAGGAAAGCGTAAAAATGGATGAAAACTTTAAAAACCGACGAAACCGTAAAAAGCGGACGACAACGATATAAAAAAAAGATAACGAAATTTTAAGTTACTTTACTAACGGTTGTTAGTATAAAGGACTAACGATGTCAAGCGAATACACACGATAGCGAATTGAAAGGTTGTTGTCGAGTTGAGAAAATAAGGTCTGTGACATCTGATGATAAAAAGTGGCGAATATGATCCTTTTATGCAAATAACAAAAAAAAAAAAAAAAAAAAAAAAAATTGGGTGAACTCTATCTATACTATATATAAAATAAAAGCGATCAAACATTTGAAAAGTAAAATGTTGGAAGTCAAATGTCGGAAAAATGTATGATGTAATTAATCTCTTATGAAACATCCATTCTTAAAGTCTGATATTTTGTTCATATTGTACAACTAATTAAAAGCGTGTCTAGCAAATTAAAACATCAATTAAAACACCTCTTACTTAAAAAGTCTGATATATTTTTCTGATGTCTGATTTAAACAATTTCTGACATAATCCAAAATATAAAATATTTAAGCACACTAAGAGCATCCACACGTCGTCGTTAAAGACTTGATGCGTTTTATCTAACATATTTAATGACTTGAGCTTTTAGCAAAACTTGAAGTTCTGAAGTCTTTGTAAAAGTTTTTCAAAAGTCTTGTATGCAATGATAAAACCATTTCAAATAGCTTTTGAAATAGTAAAAGCTATATCTAGTTCTACCCATTGCGGATCTCTAATTAATGTTATTTTTAAAACACCGTAAAATGAAAAGTCTTGTTATTATACACATTATACAAATTAATAAAACACACAAAGCTTCATAAAGCTAACAAGTTGATGGTACATATAGTTTTGAAAATCGGATAGGATCAACGGGTTCAGCAAGGAATCGGTGTCACCACCGGTTCGGCTAACCAATAAAGCCATCCGAAAATGAGCAGGAGAAGACCGTTGAAACCGATGCAAACTATTGAATCGGTCTCATCGAGATCTATTTCTCAGGTTAATCGTCACAGTGGTCACTAGCCATGAACGCACGCTGCACTCGCTATACTATATATAAAGGAAAAGCGAAAAAGTAAAAGTGAAAAGTTGAAACTAAAAAGGAAATGTTGAAAACATATATTTCAAAAGGAAACTATTAATACATATCGAAACCGGGTTGACCCGGGCTTCAAACCCTGGGTTGACCCGATTAATTTGACCTATTTTGACCCAACCCGTCGGGTTGACTCGGTGTCATCGACCCGTTTTCTACGGAGCAGTTCAACGGTTGAACTACCGGGTCAAACCGGTTTCAAAACATTATGTTTAATCACCAAATCTTCAAATATTATTTTTCGTTTATAATCCATAAACTTTTTTAACACAAAAGAATCGTAGTTATAAAATCCGTTCTTGTCTTGGGTCTTGTCTAGTCAGCATATATGAGTGAACATCTTGTGATAATTAAGGAAATGTATGAAAAATGATTACGGAAATACAGATTGGGCCGCTTACATAAAAAAGCTCTAGACTGCTTCAAGTAACCTAAACATGAATTTTTCTCCATTTACTCGTTTTACGTATTTGCATGGAAACAAAGTCCAGTCACATCGATTAATCATGCAAACAGGGACGGCCCAGGACTTTTAAAAGGGTGTTCTTGAAAAATGTTAAATTTACTTAAGTTCTGTAGTAAATGAAATGAAAAAAGTTTTGAGGTTGCATAAAGAGCAGCGGTTTGAAATCTTTTCTTGACCGTGACTTAAAATCGGTATAGCCGTCTTGCGACATACATGTGGGTCCGTCCATGCATGCAAACCCTTGATTCGAGTGTTGTAAGCCCTTGTGGGTAGTTTGTTTTCTCGGGCTTTGGTTGTTTTTAATCGTCTCGGAAAGTTGGATGCCTTTGTTTATACTGTTCTTGTTTTTTAGTGTTAATATGTTACTGCCTTTCTAAGAAACTCACTGGAAACATATTTCTTATCTTATTTCAATTATAGTACATGAGAAGTTGTTCTTAACATAAAATTCCTTGTTTTGTTTTGTTGCTATGCTTTCTTAAAACTTCTAACTATTCTTTTGTCTCTTGGGTGCCTACAATTCAAACTATAATGTGTTGGCATTTAGCACCATCAACAATGGAAGTATGTGTATTTGTTGTATTCATGTTATCAGACTTCAGCTTTCGCTAAATTCCAATTCGATAATGAAAGCTTATATGAAAGTTTGTCTCTACATAAGTATATAAGATACTCGATAAGGATGGCATCTCTACAAGTAAATGGTTCACCAAAGTTTGACATTTGCCTCCATATCAGAACTAATTCTTATTCATATAGTAAATTTGAGAAAATTTTAAATCAAAATACGCAGAACATTTAGAGCTTAGGAGCCATTGGGGCTCTTTACCATAGATGTCCAGTTGACCGGTTAAGAAAGACTTTGATGAAATAAGTCTTGGGTTCAATCAAGACTCGTGACTAAATGTCACTAAAACATGTAGTCATTGTCCTAAGTCCTTGATAAAGGGCCAGTCGGCATCCAAAAAAATGTAAGGTTTCCCCGCTATTTTAAACATTTTGAAAAGGTAATAGACTGTTAGCTTCAAAAGTTCCCAACGATGATGAGTTACGAGCCCAAGGAGACTCGGCCCAAACGTCTTCATTTGAGGCTAAAAATTCGAGTCACTTGAAAACCAATAAGGAATGTTGTGACTTGTGACTTGTGACCAGTATGAGTAACAGCAGAAGACATACTTTTAGGTCCATACCGTCAACAATGGAAGTTTTGTCAAACACCACAAAGTATTATATATTGAAACATCAGTATGCACTACACCATATCAAATTACAATCCGTGAGTCACAGGGTACACAATAACAAAGTTGCAAGCATTCCACCAAATATATACCAAAGAAAATTTTGAATAAGGCTCATGTCGTATGTTAGCACTACCAAAATAACGGAGTTGTTTGCGTATACATCAGCATTACATATTTTAATAAATACCAAAGAAAATTTTGAATAAGGCTCATGTCATATTTTAGTTGATCAAGCCGCACCAACCCCTCATCTTCAATGGCCTGAGCTCTGAGGCAAGCGGAGCGAACCACTAGCATAAAGCATTTGGTAAGCGGGCCTGATTCTTGTGGTTAATAATCGCTCAAGATTGAACCCACACAACACACACCAGCAAGAACAAAGAATGTGAGTCTAAAACAGTCCGGGCCCATGCAAGTGGACCCACCTTGCTTAGCTTCCTCTGTGTCGTACACATAACCCGCAAGCATACTAGAGAATAGAAGAGCGCGATAGGGTTTCCAAGTCCCATGAAGTTGAATATTAAACGAAGTTTTTAATCCAAAAGCTCAGAACATGTTGGAATCATAACACCAAACTGAACACCATAGCAGATTCCAAGCATTGCTGTTGCAACAAAAACTGTCCCATTAAAAGCTGATGCGAATAGGAGATATATCATCACCATGATTATTTGAGTTACGGTCATAAAAAATGTGCGTGGAATCGTGTATAACCTGAAAAAGAGCATGGTTTCACGTTAGTTCTTACGATTCGTAAACATTAATCTATAACAAACGTGTAACCTTTATCATTAATGTCAAAATGGGTCAAACAGGAAAGTCTAAAATGGAACGGGTGACCCTCTTCGCGTTTTGATCCAAAATTAACACATTAGTTATTTATCAACCTGTACTAAATAATGACATAATTTTGACATGTCACTCAACCCGTCCATCTTAGTACCTCTGCTTACAGTGAGGATTATGAACTGGTTTCACTTTCGACTTTTTATAACTAAGAAATGGGTCAGATTTGGGTTATATTAGTATCCATTAATATTAAAAAAATATCTAATATGGGAACGGGTCAACTAGCTCAAGCTGCTTCGAGCCTTCGACCCATTATTAACACAGCCCGGCCATATCTTGACCCATTAAAGAATTGACCCATTTTGACCCATTAACCAATCTGCTATCTTGTCAACTTAGTCCTTTAGTCACACAGTCACAAGTATTGATGATAGAAAATTTACCTTACGAAGTACTCAGAAACTGCACCTCCTCCAAGACGGCCCAGAAAATTACCGAAACTGAACAAAGTCAACAGTGTAGTCGTATCAACAATCCCAAGTGAAATACCAATCTGGGTCAGATTGTTGAGAACAGTTATTCCCGTCCCAACACCAAGAAAATAAACCACCCACAGAAGCCAAAAATCAGCCTTGACAATCGCTTCACGGAACGAAAAATCCTCACCTCTTCTAGGCCTTCTTTTCTTCTTAAATTTCACCGCCCCTTCACCAACAGCAAGAAGAACATCCACTTCTGAGGGACTTTCACCATCATTGAGATTACTAAGATTCGTTTCAGAAGTAACGGTGTTAGCAATGGACTAGTCATTGTCAGATTGTCAGAAGAACTTGCTACCGGTTAAGCTTCTTGTCAGAAGGAAATAAAGTCATTTTGATCGGAATTGCAAGTGGAGCCATTAAAAGAACCACCATAATAATTAAAAGGTGTAGGATAAAGCATCACTTAGATTCACAACATTTTTAATATCGTGATTGTTACTAGAAAGACTGCAAGAGCGACACTTGCTAACTGGCGAAAAGAAAATGGCGTTTTCTGATGAGTCGGCCGTAGCTGGAGTACAAGGTCGAGCGAAGTACATCAAGGACAGACATATAACAGGAATTCCGAGTGCAAAGGCGAGTAATAAAGAAGAAGCTGATCCTTTAAGAACCATGGTGTATACTTCTGTTAGAACTGCAGCACTGAGGCCAACATAACCTTTGAGAATACCAGCGACTGTTCCCCTATTGAGTGGAAAGTTCCGCATGTTGGTAACAATAGCCGCGGTACCTAACCATGCAGTGCTGTTTGTGGCAACAACAAGCGCAAGCCACAACTGCATGTAGTATCATGTATCAGAAATAGAAGAAAATGCAAATCAAGTATTGAATCCATCTAAGCCTATAACCAATAATTACTCCGTATCGATTAACCGTTCATCTAAGGTTGATTGGTACCTAAGCGTTTTTTTTTTTTTTCTTTTTCAAATGAATTGTCAAACTCTCAAATTTTAACTTATTAAAATACTTTTCAAAGGGCAAGTTGAAATGTTATTGGTGCAAAGTGTGATGATCTCAATTTTCTGTATACAAAATGAAAGTGAACATTTAATTTGGTACGGAGGGATTAGTAAACTAATACGAGTAACTTTTAAACAACAAGGCCTAACTGTTAGGCTCAAAGTTTATCATTTGGGGCTATAAATTAGAAGTTGAGACAGAGAAGCAACTCCATCTGTTTGACATTGTCTAAGGTGATAGTTACGTATTAACTTATGATTATCGAAGTCACATTAAGATCAATAAAAAGATTGTTTTGGTAAAGCTTATGTTAAAAGCCTATTTCACTATTTGTAAAGACAAATAGCAAATAAGTTTATACTACAAATATGTAAAAAAAACACCATCCTATTATAAAAAAAGAATACTTACAACCCAATAAGGCATATTATGGACAGTTTCGGTAACAGCAAGCCAAATGACACCATAACCAAAGAAAGAAGAAAGAACACCAATCATAAGCACAACCCAAGGTGGATACTTATTACTAGCAATGCCGGGTAATATGCCAACATTTTCTCCAATATCGACTGCAACACCAAGAGTTGCAAGCTGTTGTTGTGACAAGCCCATCACAGATTTCAAAGTGTTTGAGTAAAGTGGGAACCCGTAGGCATTTCCTGCAGACATCTCGACCCAAACAGCAGCTGCAAGTCCCACCCATGGTGGTCTGGTCCCAGCTTTTAGAGCCGGCATAATAGTACACAGTTGGATTTAGTACAAACGAGCAGATTATTATAAGGAGTGGTGATAAATTTTTAGTTAGAATATTTTAGTATTGGTTTCTTTTATACTAGCATTTGCATACAAATCTACGAAGATTTGGAGGGCACGTTATTAAATCGATTACAGTAAGTTTAAGTTGTTCTAACATATATAGGACTAATTCATTTTGCATTATTCAACACCCCCTTGACTTTCGAAAACAATTGTTTTCTTTTGAAAGGCCATTTTATCACAAGGTCGAAAAAAGGAGGCAAAAATCACGACATGTATACAAGAAGCAACTATCATGTACGCTAAGTAGTGAATCTATCGGCGCCATAGTTGTGGCATACAACTTTGGACCTAACGGCCAGCCCAGTAACCTTTCAGAATGGTGGATCCCCGTTGGCAATGACCACGGTAGTAGTTGCGGAACTAATGGGCCGGAAGAGGTAGAAGAGTCAAGAGTTGTATATTAATGATATTTTTCTAAGAAGTCAATATATAGCGATGACTTTGTTTAAAAGTCAACTAATTTAATACTGTATCATGTAATATTAGCAACTATGATATAACAAAGAGACATGTTGTCCTCTCAGCAAAAAATTCCTGAGAATATTATTATTCCTTGTACTTATAATTTTTAACATTACAATGAAGTATCCGCTTACAGATTTCTTAGAAACCATATAAATATTATCTCTAGAGTTTGGTTCATTGTAGATCACATTTTTATCAAAGATCAAATGGGATAATTCTCACCTTTCATTCCCTTTAATCTAATAGCTGGGATTAAAAATGCATTATAGAGGAAAAAAAGAAAAAACGACAAAATAGTAAATGTGTCTAACTACTCTGGTCTCATTTACTCTCTTCACACTTATTCATCCAAAATCAACACACAACACATACTCATCCCAGTTAACACACACACTCTCACACACACTATCAATATCTGATTCACCAACACACACTCACAATCTTTCATTATGTTTCCCCCAAAATCAAATCGTGGATTCTTCATAGCGTAATTATGCCTAATCGAAAAGCAAATTGATCGATTCTAGCATACAGTAAATTCTAACTCAATATTTATGTATTTTTAATTATTCCAGCTTGCTAGAAGGATTAGGGGATAGAAGGCTCATAGTGTTTGATTATTGTTGTTGTTAGGGTTTATGATTTGTGAAGTTGTGGATTTTCATTTTGATTTTGTACTGTGAAAAATGATGTTTAATCAACAATCTTAATTGAAATTGGTATTTTGGCTCGTTAATTGGCTTATTATGTGCTTATTTTTGTGGTTTTTTCTGGTTATTATTAAGTGCTAATTATATGCTTGTTTTGGTAACTCCTTATTTTTCGGCTTATGTTTCATATATTAATCATAATAAGCTCATAATCCATAAAATAAACGAGAAAGTATGAGCTTATGAAATACGTGTATAAGTCGAAATTATATAATCTCGACAAACACCCCCTGACATTTTTGGTGGTATGACCAAAAGGTGTTTGATGTTTTGTCAACTAGTACTTCTGTTAGCTTTCGCCTAATGGATACACACAAGTATTAGACAATTTAAGTAATGATGTTCTTTGATAGTTGTCCCAATCGAGCCATTTTTAGATCGACGATTTGACTTGAAATGTGGTGCGAGTTTTGAAATGTTAAACACTTTGGTTTCGACAATGAGATGGTAGGCGTTTTAGTAAAATATGCATTTCCATTGTTTTCACTTTCTACGTTGTTTTACCTATTTTAAAATTGATGATAAGCGGTAAAAGTTATAATGGTAAAAGTTATAATGACAAGTATGCTACCACCGCGAAATAGCGAAAGAGTCACGGTGTAGTTGGTTGTTTGCTCGCGTCAACCACACCATTAAGCGTATAATGCAACAAGGACACCTTTTGTGATTTGTTTCAATGTTTATGTCTTCTTGGTGGGCTAGAAATATACTGCAGTATTTGACAATTTAAGTACTTAAGTAGTGATATGATATTGTATTTAGTGTAGGTTGGTTCGACTCAATCTGCACGATGATGTCGTTAGAAACATGTCCATATTATTTTGTCATGTGAATCGGTGTTGATATGTCCACGCAGTTAGTGTTTTAGCTCATAATATATTATGACAACAACATGTCCATATTTGTTTGAATTTCTTCCAATTATCTTTAATTATTGTGTTATATGCTTAGTTTTTTGGTTCTTGCGTTTTAACCATTGATGTTGATGACTTTGTGAAGCGATGATCTTTGGAATTGATATGTACGAAAACATCGACTTTTTGAAGAACAAAGCTTCACACAAAACTCTTGATGTTCCCAAGGTATTTATAGTCACATATCATCTTTACTTTCTTATCTATCAAGGCAAATGCAATTATTTGTTTTGACCTTATTTTTCAGACAAACATACTCATTGTAGCCAAACTCATAAGTGGAGCTGATTAGCCTACATTACATTTTCAATTCTGATCAGGGAAAATCACTTGTGATTTTGAAAAATCACAACTGATTTGGAAATATCACTTGTGATTTGTGCAAATCACAAGTGATTTATGCAAATCACTTGTGATTTTCCAAAATCACAAGTGATTTTCCCTGATCACAAATGATTATGTAATGTAAGCTACTCAGAAGTGAATTACAAATACTTAAACATGTGATTTTACTTTTAATTAAAAGTATTTTACGTTTTCTTACAAACCTTTTCAATTGTTTTATGCAGGTGTCACAGATCCTAAACCATCTTCAGAAACTGTAATTAGCAACTAAAAAGAAGGCCAACCCATCCTTACCTTGTATCAGTGAAGTAAGTGAAATTTCTTGAAATTGCTTGTGTCCTTCCATGAAGCACCCAAAAAAACTAGATTAACTAAGACTATGGCCTCCCGTGACTCTCCTTCTAAAGATGTTCCTTCTAAAACGAAAAAAACTAATGTTGAAAAAGAAGGTGGCAGATTTGAGTCGAGAATCAAATGTGGTTTCTAGTTCTAAGAGGTCTAAGCAGTTGACCCAAAATCGAATCCCGAGCCAAAGCCAAGCACGAGCCAAAGTCAAAATCGAGCCAAAGCACGAGCCAAATTCAAAATCGAGCCAAAGTCAAAGCACAGACAAAGTTAAATCACAGACAAAGGCGAATCACAGGCAGGCGAATCCCAACCAAAGCGATTCACGGTCCAAAGTCAAAGCCTTCCCGGCGAAGCCCGATGCAAAGCGAAGCCTTCTTAGGCGTTTAGGCTTAATGTTGAAAAACAAGACAAAGAACTTGAAAGTAATGTGCATCCGCCACGTACTCATTATAAACATAAGCGGGCGGTGAAGGCGTAAGTAGAGCACATCATACGGTTAGTCTAAGTCCACTTACAGTCGAGCGGACAACTTGAGGTGGAACCTACATGAAGGACAAGTCTAGGAAGCGAAGACTTGATTCTTTTGCGGTGGAAGAGGAAAAATAGAGAGTGTTAAGAAAATGAAAGTCATTGCTAACCAGAAGGATAAGGGTAAGAATGTTTTAGAGGGGGAACTCTAAAACATGTGAAGAAGGAAGATGAGTCTGGTTCCGAATCTAGTTTTCAGAAAGGTAAAAGAAGGCAAAAACAAAAGGGTCCAAGTGAGGCAAAAATTAAGAAGGAGTTTATTAATAGTAAATATCCTAATATGCGTTCAAGGGTTGTTCCTGTTTCACTTTTTAAAGCAATTCGTGGCGCCAAACTGAATACGAAGTTGTTTTTGGATAGTATCGGTTTTGGATCGTTATATGGAATTAATATGGAAGTAATTCTAGGGAGATTGGGTCGTTTGGCTGTTAAATTGTTTGATAGTAAGGAATTTTGTATGCGTTTAAATTAAGGAACTATTCATGTGAATGCTAACAAAGTTCATGATATGTTAGGACTTCCTGATGGTGGAAGATCACTTTTGTCCCTAGATGAGAAACCTAATTGGCCTTAAGATCCAGTGACACAAGAATGGCTTATGCAGTTTGACGTGCAGATGGGAAGAATTAGGGCGTCTCATATTGCTGATAGGATTAACACTGCAACCCGTGTTGATTTAATGTTCAAGCTGAATTTTCTTACGCTTGTCAGCAACACACTCGGTAAGAATGAGACAACGAATGGGGATCTTTCATTTGATGTCTTGATACGTATTCGAGATGACACTCCGATTGACTGCCTTGATTGGTGTGGCTACATTTACAACTGTCTTTATAAGAGTAAACTCCTAGAGGGTCCTGGTCTCTACTACAATGGCCCCGTGTATTTCCTTGTTGTAAGTTTTCTTTTCATCTATTTATATTTCAAGCTTATGTCTACATGAAGTCAGTAAATCACTTGTGATTTACGTTGGCAAATCTAAGTGATTTAAATCACTTGTGATTTATATATCGTAGCATAAATGATTTAAATCACTAGTGATTTGCATTTTCAGTGTCAAATCACAAGTGATTTTCCAATTTAGCCTAATACATATTCTTAAACTTTTCTTTAAAGCTGATGTGTTAATATATCTTTTGTATGTTTTTATAACTAGCTTTTGTACTTGGATTCAACCAAGTTTGAACCCATGCCATACATTCCTTCACGTCCAGCACTTAAAGACTGGAATTCTATTATCCTGAAGAATAGAATGGATCTCGAGATTGAATAAGGTGTTTTTGGCGACTTGGAACTACACGGAGAGTGGGTGTGGGGTGCGGGGTAATAGAGGTTTTTGAACCGATGAAGTACATGATTTTACAGTTGTCTTATCCACCAAGCCAGAGCCACCTAAGAGGTAATATAGGATCACATGTGATTATATACTTTTTATTGTATTAATTTATGAGCTTTTAGTTAATTAACATATACTTTTTTTGTCAACTGTTTGTAGGGATTTTGTAAGAAGCTTGAAGCAAAGATTTCGATCATATCTGATGAGATGGAAGATTTAGAAGAGACCCTCAAACAATTTAAAAAAAAATTTCCTTGGTGATGCCAAGCTGCCTGATTACTTTGAGAAGTATGATCAACTCTTCAAGAAGGTAAAAAATATAAATGACGAAGATGATCAGGAAGATGATGATGGATCTGAGGATGATTCAAGTTATGACGAAGAAGAATCTTGTGATGCCGAAGATTCTAGTGACGAAGAAGGTTCTGGTGATGAAGACATCAAATCTGGGAAGGAGGAAAAAGCAAAATCAGGTAGTGAGGAGGATGATGGCGATGAAGAAGAGAAAGAGGATAGTGAGGAAGATACTGAGGAAGACAGTGAGGAGAGTGATGGCGAGGAGGATAGTGATGAAGATGATGGTGAGAAAGAAGAAAATAAGGATGAAGATGTCAATAAGGACGATGGAAAGGAAGAAGAGAAAGATGACAGTGAGGAGAGTGATGGCGAGGAGGATAGTGATGAGGATGATGGTGAGAAAGTAGAAAATAAGGATGAAGAGGTCAGTAAGGACGATGTAAAGGAGGAAGAGAAAGGCGCCAGTGAGGAGAGTGATGGCGAGAAAGATAGTGAGGAGGATGATGGCGAGGAAGATAGTGAAGAGGATGATGGCGAGGAAGAGGAAAATAAGGATGAAGAGGTCAGTAACAAAGATAAAGAACGTGATGTTGTTGATGGCAAGAACGTGTCAACTGAATATGGAAAGGCTGTTCATGAAACCGATGAACTCTGTCAATTGCTTGAAAAAACATTGATCAGATTTGCAACAAGGTTGATTTTCTTGCTCTTAATTATTATAAACAAAATTGCCTAACACCCATGTGACTTTTAACATACTTAATTTTCCTTCTTCTGTATTTTTTTCATTTAATTAAGAAGTATTTTGTTTTTTATTTTAGGATCATGACCGCCTCGTAGTTGATGCATCTCTAAAGACTCCTGCAAGACGGCAAACTAAATCATTTGTCTACCTCTGCTCTCCTTATTTTAATAAGAAGACTGTCGTTGACACTCTAATGACATCGGACGAGTGTAAATTTTCCAACTATTTGTTTTCGATGTTTGGCGAGAATATGTAAGAATACTACTTGCGATTCGTACCTGCAAACTATAAGTGATTTGTACCTACAAATCACACAAATCACTTGTGATTTGTACCTGAAAATCACAAGTTTATGGCTACTTTCTTACTACCACATTTTTAATACAAGGATGTGGTCTTCGAAACGAAATCTGGCGATTCTTTGATCAGAGATCAAATGGAGTCATTAACACCGTGTTTTCGTATGGATTCTAGTGTCATTGATTGTTGGTCTGCTTTGCTTAATTATGAGGAAAAATTCAAAGAACCAGGAGCTCTGTGGCATTTCTTTCATACGGGTTGTGTTGTAAGTTTTGGATCTTTTTTATAATTAGGATTAAACTACATAGGCGTTTTATTTCTTAAGTGACTTTTGTTATATTAATACGGACAAAGGAATATGTGTCATAAGCGGACTCACGTGGGAGCAAAGTGTGAAATATTTGATGCATGAGTTGCTTTTAGTTTCAAGGACAATCTTGATGGCTCTAATCTCAAGGCGTTGATTTGGTAACTTTTTTATTTTTACAGTTTTAATAAAAAGTTTACTTTCATTTATTGATTTTTGTTCTTTATATAAATTTGTTCTTCCCATTCTAGGTTACGAGTGTTTTATGTTGTTGTTATTAATCACGAAAAAGGCGGCTATCAATATCCTTAACAACAATCGTAACAGACAACATCATGTGAAGCTTACTACAAAGACATATGTGATCTATTGGTAATTTACTAGTCAAAATAATTTCTATTTTTTTCTTCTTTGACTTTTGGAACCATTTTATAATGATTTTGTTGTTATTTACTAGTCTAAGTATTTTTTAACATTGGTTTTTTTGTTTGTTTGTTTTTGTTTTGTTTTCTTTTTCTTTTTGTAGATAAAGTTGTTTGCAAGGTACCTCGAAAGCGTTGGCCACAGAAAGAGTCAAGCTGTTGCTTGCGGTTCCACATTCAAAACTCGGATGTACCACTACGGAGAAGAATATCGAAGATTACGGTATCTTTGTATGCATCATATGGAGATGTATATGGGAGAACTATTTTCAAAGTGGGACTGTGAAATTGTGGGACTGTCAGATAAACAACACCTCTAGTTGCTTTTGAGGGTCAAGTATGCAACCAAGATTTTGTCGCATGAAATAAATGTGCATGCTAAGAAAAATATGAAAGACCCTCAGGAATTCCATGTGAAGTTTATACCAGTGACAAAGAAGGAGATGCTTAAGAACGCTATCCTGGCTAGGGCAAACCGCGAAACTAGATAGGAAGTTTGACGGGTAGTTGTAGTAATGAACTGTTTACTACTTTTGTTTGTTTTTAAGGTCTGTTGTTCTTTGCCACAAGTAGCAGGTGGATTGACTTTTCAAATTTTGTTGGTCATGTGTCGTTATGGACAAGTGTTTTAGTGGATCTATGAAAAGTCAGCTTGTAGTTATGGACAACTATTTAGCCTATGAAAAGTCAGCTTGTGATATGAGAAGCAGGAGTGAGAAGCATATCTAGATTTAATTTTGGCCTTTGGATGAAGGTAGATTGGATGGCTTGGATCTTGCCATTTGATATATGAAAGATATTTATACTATAGGGGCAATTTGGACCAACATTTTTCCTTCAATTTAGATCTGCTTCTCACTCCTGCTTCTCATATCACAAGATGACTTTTCGTAGGCTAAATAGTTGTCCATAACTACAAGCTGACTTTTCATAGATCCACCAAAACACTTGTCCTTAACGACACATGACAACAACATTTGAAAAGTCAATCCACCTGCTACTTGTGGCAAAGAACAACAGACCTTAAAAACAAACAAAAGTAGTGGCGATTCATTACTACACCACCGTCAAACTTCCTATCTAGTTTCACGGTTTCTAACAAGGATAGCGTTCTTAATCATTTCCTTCTTTGTCGCGGTATAAACTTCACATGGAATTCTCGTAGTCTTCCATATTTTTCCTAGCATGCACATTTATTTCATGTGACAAAATCTTGGTTGCATACTTGACCCTCAAAAGCAACAAGAGGTTTTCTTTATCTCGACTTTCCCACAATTTGATCGCTTTGAAAATTGTTCTCCACATACATATCCATATGATGCATACAAAAGATACCGAATCTTCGATATTCTTCTCCGTAGTGGTACATTTGAGTTTCGAATGCTGGAACGCAATGCAACAACTTGACTCTTCTTCGTGGCCAACGCTGAGGTACCTGCAAACAACTTTATCTACAAAAAAAAAAAAGAAACCAAAAAGAATAAAAATCCAATGTTAAAAATACTTAGACTAGTAAATAACAAAATCATTATAAAATGGTTCAAAAGTCAAAGAAGAAAAATAATAGAAATTATTTTGACTAGTAATTACCAATAGATCACATATGTCTTTGTAGTAAGCTTCATATGATGTTGTCTCGTCACGATTGTTGTTAAGGATATTGATATCCGTCCTTTTCAGATTACTAACAACAACATAAAACACTTCGAACCCGAAGGGGAAGAACACTGTTATACAAAGAACAAAAATGAATAAATGAAAGTAAACTTTTATTAAACTGTAAAAATAAAAAAGTTACCAAATCAACGCCCTGAGATTAGAGCCATCGAGATTGTCCTTGAAACTAAAAGCAACTTGTGCATCAAATATTTCACACTTTTGCTCCCACGTGAGTTCGCCATGACACATATTCCTTGTCTGATTAATATAACAAAAGTCACTTAAGAAATAAAACGTCTATGTAGTTTAATCTAATTTATAAAAAGATCCAAAACTTACAACACAACCCGTATGAAATGCCCGGACGAGCTCACGGTTCTTTGAATTTTTCCTTATAATTAAGCAAAGCAGACCAACAATCAATGACACTAGAATCCACACGAAAACACGATGTAATGACTCCATTTGATCTCTGATCAAAGAATCGCCAGATTTCGTTTCGAAGACCACATCCCTGTATTAAAAATGTGGTTGTAAGAAAGTAGCCATAAACTTGTGATTTTCAGGTACAAATCACAAGTGATTTGTACACACATATCACAAGTGATTTGTACACACAAATCACATGTGATTTGTACACACAAATCACAAGTGATTTGTACACACAAATCACTTGTAGTTTGCAGGTACGAATCGCAAGTAGTATTCTTACCTATTCTCGCCAAACATCGAAAACAAATAGTTGGAAAATTTATACTCGTCCGATGTCATTAGAGTGTCAACGACAGTCTTCTTATTAAGATAAGGAGAGCAGAGGTAGACAGATGGTTTAGTATGTCGTCTTGCAGGAGTCTTTAGAGATGTATCAACTACGGGGCGGTCATGATCCAGAAATAAAAAACAAAATGCTTCTTAATTAAATGAAAAAAATACAAAAGAAGGAAAATTAAGTATGTTAAAAGTCACATGGGTGTTTGACAATTTTGTCTATAATAATTAAGAGAAAGAAAATCAACCTTGTTGCAAATCTGATCAATGTTTTTGTCAAGTAATTGAAAAAGTTCATCAGTTTCATCAACAACCTTTCCATCTTCAGTTGACACATTCTTGTTATCAACAACATCATGTTCTTTATCTTTGTTACTGACCTCTTCATCCTTATTTTCTTCTCCCTCGCCATCATCCTCTTAACTATTTCCCTCGCCATCATCCTCCTCACTATCTTCCTCGCTATCACTCTCCTCACTGGCGCCTTTCTCTTCTTCCTTTACATCGTCCTTACTGACCTCTTCATCCTTATTTTCTTCTTTCTCACCGTCATCCTCATCACTATCCTCCTCGCCATTAATCTCCTCACTGTCATCTTTCTCTTCTTCCTTTCCATCGTCCATATTGACATCTTCATCCTTATTTTCTTCTTTCTCACCATCATCCCCATCACTATCCTCCTCTCCATCACTCTCCTCACTGTCTTCCTCGGTATCTTCCTCACTATCCTCTTTCTCTTCTTCATCGCCATCATCCTCCTCACTACCTGATTTTGCTTTTTCCTCCTTCCCAGATTTGATGTCTTCATCACCAGAACCTTCTTCGTCACTAGAATCTTCGGCATCAACAGATTCTTCTTCGTCATAACTTGAATCATCCTCAGATCCATCGTCGTCTTCCTGATCAACTTCGTCATTTAGATTTTTTACCTTCTTGAAGAGTTGATCATACTTCTCAAAGTAATCAGGCAGCTTGGCATCACCAAGGAAATTTTTTTTAAATTGTTTGAGGGTCTCTTCTAAATCTTCCATCTCATCAGATATGATGGAAATCTTTGCTTCAAGCTTCTTACAAAATCCCTACAAACAGTTGACAAAAAAAGTATACGTTAATTAACTAAAAGCTCATAAATTACTACAATAAAAAGTATATAATCACATGTGATCCTATATTACCTCTTAGGTGGTCGGTGCTGGTGGATAAGACAATCTGGTAAAATCATGTACTTCTCCTCTGCATTCCACTCTCCGTGTAGTTCCAAGTCGCCAAAAACACCTTGTTCAATCTCAAGAGCCATTCTATTCTTCAGGAGAGTAGAATTCCAGTCTTTAAATGCTGGACGTGAACGAATGTATGGCATGGGTTCAAACTTGGTTGAATCCAAGTACAAAAGCTAGTTATAAAAACATACAAAAGATATATTAACACATCAGCTTTAAAGAAAAGTTTAAGAATGTGTATTAGGCTAAAATGGCAAATCACAAGTGATTTAAATCACTTGTGATTTACAGTGGCAAATCACAGGTGATTTAAATCACTTGTGATTTGCCACTATAAATCACATGTGATTTACAGTGGCTTACAGTGTAGACATAAGCTTGAAATATAAATAGATGAAAAGAAAACTTACAACAAGGAAATACACGGGGCCATTGTAGTAGAGACCAGGACCCTCTGGGAATTTACTCTTATAAAGACAATTACAAATGTAGCCACACCAATCAAGGCAGTCAATCGGAGTGTCATCTCGCATACGTTTCAAGACATCAAATGAAAGATCCCCATTCGTTGTCTCATTCTTACCAAGTGTGTTGGTGACAAGCGTAAGAAAATTCAGCTTGAACATTAAATCAACACGGGTTGCAGTTGTAATCTTATCAGCAATATGAGACGCCCGAATTCTTCCCATCTGCACGTCAAACTGCATAAGCAACTCTTGTGTCACTGGATCTTCAAGCCAATTAGGTTTCTCATCTAGGGACAAAAGTGATCTTCCACCATTAGGAAGTCCTAACATATCATGAACTTTGTCAGCATTCACATGAATAGTTCCTTGATTTAAACGCATACAAAATTCCTTACTATCAAACAATTTAATAGCCAAACGAACCAATCTCCCTGGAATTACTTCCATATTAATTCCATATAACGATCCAAAACCGATACTTTCCAAAAACAACTTTATATTCAGTTTGGCGCCACGAATTGCTTTAAAAAGCGAAACAGGAACAACCCTTGAACGTATATTAGGATATTCACTATTAATAAACTCCTTCTTAATTTTTGCCTCACTTGGACCCTTTTGTTTCCGCCTTCTTTTACCTTTCTGAAAACTAGATTCGGAACCAGAATCATCTTCCTTCTTCACATGTTTTAGAGTTTCCCCATCTAAAACATTCTTACCCTTATCCTTATGGTTAGCAACGGCTTTCATTTTCTTAACACTCTCTATTTTTTTCGCTTCCGCTGCAAAAGAATCCGAAGTCTTTCTTTTCCTAGACTTGCCCTTCACAGAAGGTTCCACCTCAAGTTGCTGCTTCGACTCAGAAGTGGACTTAGACTTACCTGAAGGATGTGCCTATACTTGCGGCTTCGCCGCCTGCTTATGTTTATAATGAGTACGTGGCGGATGCACATTAAGCCGCCTGCTTATGTTTATAATGAGTACGTGGCGGATGCACATTACTTTCGAGTTCTTTCTCTTGTTTTTCAACATTAAGCCTAGGCGCCTGAAAAGGCTTCGCCTTTGCATCAGGCTTCGCCTCAGAAGACCTCTCCTTTGCATCAGGCTTCGCCTTTGGACCTGGAATCGCCTTTGGTTCAGGATTCGCCTTTGGCTCAGGATTTAACTTTGGTTCAAGATTTGACTTTGGTTCAGGCTTTGACTTGGCTCAGTTTTTGACTTTGGCTCAGGCTTTGGCTCAGATTTTGACTTTGGCTTAGGCTTTGGCTTTGGCTCAGATATCGATTTTGGGTCAATCTGTTTCTTAGACCTCTTAGAACTAGAAACCACATTTGATTCTGACTCAAATCTGTCACCTTCTTTTTCAACATTAGTTTTTTTCCTTTTAGAAGGAACATCTTTAGAAGGAGAGTCATGGGAGGCCATAGTCTTAGTTAATCTAGTTTTTTTGGGTGCTTCATGGGAAGGACTGTCAGCAGCCTCAGCAGCCTCACTTACTTCACTGATGCGAGGTAAGGATGGGTTGGCCTTCTTTTTAGTTGCTAATTTGTCAACAGTTTCTGAAGATGGTTTAGGATCTGTGACACCTGCATAAAACAATTGAAAAGGTTTGTAAGAAAACGTTAACTACTTTTAATTAAAAGCAAAATCACATGTTTAAGTATTTGTAATTCACTTCTGAGTAGCCTACATTACATGATCATTTGTGATCAGGGAAAATCACTTGTGATTTGCACAAATCACAAGTGATCTTTCCAAATCAGTTGTGATTTTTCAAAATCACAATTGATTTTCCCTGATCAGAAGTGAAAATGTAATGTAGACCAATCAACTCCATTTGTGAGTTTGGCTACAATGAGTATGTTTGTCTGAAAAATAAGGTCAAAACAAATAATTGCATTCGCCTTTGATAGATAAGAAAGTAAAGATGATATGTGACTATAAATACCTTTGGGAACATCTGTAGTTTTGTGTGAAGCTTTGTCCTTCAAAAAAGCCAATGTTTTCAAAAGCATATCAATTCCAGCATCATCGTCTAGAAAGTCATCAACATCAAAGGTTAAAACGCAAGAACCAAAAAACTAAGCATATAACACAATAATTAAAGATAATTGGAAGAAATTCAAACAAATATGGACATGTTGTTGTCATAATATCTTATGAGCTAAAACACTAACTGCGTGGACATATCAACACCGATTTACATGACAAAATAATATGGACATGTTTCTAACGACATCATCGTGCATATTGAGTCGAACCAACCTATACTAAATACAATATCATAACACTACTTAAGTACTTAAATTGTCAAATACTTGTGTGTATCTTTCTAGCCCACCAGTAAGACATAAACATTGAAACAAATCACGAAGGTGTCCTTGTTGCATTATACGCTTAGCTGGTGGGTTGAAGTGTGAGCAAACAACCAACTACACCGTGACTCTTTCGCTATTTCGCGGTGGTAGCATACTTGTCATTATAACTTTTACCATTATAACTTTTACCATTTATCATCAATTTTAAAATAGGTAAAAACAACATGTAAGCTGTGAAAACAATGGAATGGTGCATATTTTTACGGAACAACTACCATCTCATTGTCTGGAAACCAATGTTTAACATTTCAAAACTCGCACCACATTTTAAGTCAAATTATCGATCTAAAAATGGCTCGATTGGGACAACTATCAAAGAACATCAGTACTTAAATTGTCTAATACTTGTGTGTAGGGCTGAGCATCAAAGGTCTAAAACCGAACGGACCGACAAAACCGACCGAACCAACAAAACCGAGCTTAACCGCAAACCGGCCCGTCGGTTCGTTTCATTCATGTTTATATGTTTTCGGTTTCGGTTGGGTTCGGTTTGGCCCAAACCGACAAAAACATACTTAAATACACCTAAACCGAATCAACCGACGGCCCGACACAAAACCGACCCGACCAAGGCCCGTCGGTTCGGTTTCGATTAGGTTTTCATAATTCGGTTTTCGGTTTTGTCGGTTCGGTCGGTTTGGACCGGCCTCGACCTATTTCAGGCGTATCAATTGGTCGAAGCTAACGAAGTACTAGTTGACAAAACATCAAACACCTTCGGTCATACCACCAAAATGTTAGGGGTGTTTGTCGAGATTATATAATTTCAACTTATACACATATTTCATAAGCTCATACTTTCTCGTTTATTTTATGGATTTTGAGCTTATCATGATTAATATATGAAACATAAGCTGAAAAATAAGGAGTTACCAAAACAAGCATATAATTAGCACTTAATAATAACCAGGAAAAACCACAAAAATAAGCACATAATAAGCCAATTAACCGGCCAAAATACCAATTTCAATTAAGATTGTTGATTAAACATCATTTTTCATAGTACAAAATCAAAATGAAAACCTACGACTTCATAAATCATAAACCCTAACAACAACAACAACAATCAAACACTCTGAGCCTTCTATCCCCTAATCCTTCTAGCAAGCTGAAATGATTAAAAAATACATAAATATTGAGTTAGAATTTACCAGAAGTGCTAGAATTGGTCGGCTGTTTCTTTCGATTAGGCATAATTACGCTATGAAGAATCCACGATTTGATTTTGGGAGAAACGTAATGAAAGATTGTGAGTGTGTGTTGGTGAATCAGATATTGATAGTGTGTGTGAGTGTGTGAGAGTGTGTGTGTTAACTGGGATGAGTGGGTGTTGTGTGTTGATTTTGGATGAATAAGTGTGAAGAGAGTAAATGAGACCGGTGAGAGGATCAGAGAGTAGTTTGACCCATTTACTATTTTGTCATTTTTTCTTTTTTTCCTCTATAATGCATTTTTAATCCCAGCAATTAGATTAAAGGGAATGAAGGGTGAGGATCATCCCATTTGATCTTTGATAAAAATGTGATCTACAATGAACCAAACTCCAGGAGTGAGAAGCATATCTAAATTGAAGAAAAAATGTTGGTCCAAATTGCCCCTATAGTATAAATATTAGATTTAATTTTGGCCTTTGGATGAAGGTAGATTGGATGGCTTGGATCTTGCCATTTGGTCTTTGAAAGATATGTGTACTCAATGGATCCCACCCATTATCTCTAAGGGCCGTCTTTGAGGGTGTGCAAGGTGACCGACCGTTCAGGACCCCAAAATTTGTCCCGTTAATAATTATATGTATGTGTACACATATTTTTCACGAACAAAAAAGTATTTAGATGAGAAAATATCTTAAATGAGTAATATGTTAGAACGTTTAGAAAACTAATTGCATTATATCTTATAAACGTTGACACATTATATATAATATTTTTATCGAAATACCTCATTATTTAATTTCATCCAGAACCCTCAAAAATTTCATAAATTCAAGGGACGGCCTTGTTATCTCTTTATCTAATAATATCCTTTTAGCATTTTTTTGTATGCATAAAATCTTTCTATACATTTAAAATCCATGTTTTATTTATATCATATCAGAAATGTTCAACATACAACACAAATTATTCAAAGATTACAAATCTAAGTCATTCATTTTTATATTAAACTAAAAAAATCATTAAAAAAAACTTAAATATCTCACAAAATGTTAAATCCGAAATGAATTATCGCAACGAAAATTAAATCATCTTTCTATAAAGGGCAATTCTATATAGTATATATATTTGACAAACTTTTTTTTTAATTTTTTTGTAAGTGTTGAAATCTACTCCCTAAAATATCATATATGATTTGTAAAAGCGTTTGGTTATTGCCCTCCCCAAAAAAAAAAAAAAAAAAAAAAAAAAATGATACTAATACCCCACTTAATATTTTGTATTTTTTATAATTTTATTTTTATTATAAAACTGCGACGCAAAAAAAGGAAATTAAAACATAAAGTTTTATATGTCAAAAGTAGTAAAACACAAAAAATATAGAGCATGAAACCATAACTGTTTTGATCTGTTAATAAAGTAGGTAAAACTGTCTAAAAAGTACGGAAGATAAAATATAAAGTTTGACAAGTCAAGAGTAATAAAGAAAAAAGATACGAAACAAAAAATCACAAAAAATTATCTTGTCTTGTTAATAAAGTGGTTATAAAGGGTAAGAGGTAAGGAGGGGTAGCAATAGTACAACCCTTTGTAAAATCATAGTTGATTTGTTACTTTAAAAATCATATATAATTTATGAAAATCACATGTAGTTTGTGAAATCACATGTAATTTTTAAAAAGAATTCCATGTGATTTTTCAGAACTTAGTTAAAAAAAAGAAAAAAAAAATTGGGAAAAAATTCATCGAAAGTATCTCGAAGTGCATGTCTACTGCAAGATACAAAAAATCGTCGTGATAATGTCATTTGACGATTTACCATGTGCAAGATATTTTATAATTAAGAAAAAGGTTGAAAACATTTTTTTTTTTCTTTTTTTTAATTTAATGAAAAATGAGTAGCTAAAATTTATTCTTTCGATTTTTAGAGAATTTGTGATCTATAGTGATCTCATCTCTAACTCCTAAGGCTGCTCGAGCTTTCACTAACTCTAAAGTTTGCTCGAGCTCAACCTCAAATCATTTGAATCGAGCTCATTTCACGTAGTTTTTTGATTCGATATCACGATATCGAATAGCTTAGGAGTTGTCTCGTCTCGTTCACACCCTTAGATTTAAACACCAAAACGTTCCCAAAAGGGATCAATGTAACACTGTGTTATTGACCTTATTTCTTGTGGCTTGAAGTTGTAATAGGATCAGTTGGGTTGACAAAAACCAATTATGATTATATTTTTTTTGCTTTACTAAAACAATGGGCTTAGTGGAGCTAAAAAAAAGGAAAGTTGTCCCAAAATAGTGATTAGTGAGATGGAGGTAAAGTTACCAAACTACTACTAATAAGCATAAGAAGTTGATAAGTTCTGATTACTCACTTTTAAATGAAAATCCAAACACCCTTTAGTTAGTAGAACTTACCATTTGGGATTAAAACAAAGAATAAATATAGATATAGATAGCAGTAATATTGTTGGTCAACTCGACCCACCCATCGTGTTTTTATGGGGCGCCTCAAAATACCCATTTTGACCCGTTACACTAATCACCCAACATCACAGAACTTTGCTCATACAAGCATTCTAGTTTCTCACGTGGATGGTTTCCGCAAAAATACAAACCACGTACTAGTACATATTTTAGTTTACTTTTATTATAACTAATTTGACGAAGATTCGTGAACTACAAACAAAGTTGTAAAAACACTGATTATTGAAATGGAGGTATAGTTACCAAACTATCCTGAATTATAAGAACCTGATTAGTTTTGGTTATTCACTGTAAATGAGAATCCAAACACTGAAACACACGTGGAACTTGCTACAAGCCAAACAACAAGTACATGTTGTAATCATGGATTGAAAAAGTGTTGCATAAAGAATATCTAAAAACAAAACTATTTTTCATACAACAGCTTATAATACTAGTAGTTTTGCATAGTTATATAGTGGGTCAACACAACCCAAACTAATGTGTTTTTTAGTGTGTCAAAATACCCATTTTGACCCGTTACAAAATTAATCCATTTTGCCCATATACCACATCACATAACTCATTTCCTCATACAAACATGCTTAGCCATAAACATTATAAACCTGGAAAAATTCAACACAAACCAAGTTCCATAACGTACCCAAATGTTCCCATATCATTTCCTAAGAAGTAACAAAGGGGCCAGATATGCAGGGCTTATTCACAATATCACCAGAAGGTATGTAAGGGTCATGTGAACTGGTTTAAATGGTGCTATAACCCACTGGTGAGATGTATAACGTTGGTGCAGTAGTATGGCCCCAATGAGAGGAGAATTAAACAATGGTTGTGACTAAGCCAATAATGCTATCATTATTTATACATGTGATGTATGCCTAAAGGCATGTATATTGATTATTCAAGCAAATAAGGCATCATCCGTTTTTGAAGAACACGTCACAGATAAGATCAGAAGCAAACACTAGTTATCATCAACAATTCTGACTTACTATATAACAGAAAAAAAGACACGAAATCGAAAGGATTCTTTTTTTAGTACACATACAAATACAAACTTGAAATAAATACTCAAGATGATACCATGCCTACAATAAAACAGTCATAGAAATTATATGGTGATTATTTTTCCACACCAAAACTACAAAAGAAGCCCCTACCTGATGAGACAACTTACCGCTTTGTAAATCCACAACCTTGCAATGCGGCCATCCTCTCCGTGATCAATTAACTTCAGGATATACGCAAGAATCCGGGTGATTAAGCAGAAGTAGCGTCTCCTTGTAATAGTCAAGGAAGAATACACAATCTTGTCCAGAAACCCCAAGATTACTGATCTGTTGTGAGGACGGATCATAAATTTCAAGTGCAGAACCTTCGTGTATTCCAAACAACCGCCGTTTACCAAAAGTTGTAACTACAACTTCACCATTCTTTGTAAACCCCCATATATTACTTATATATAAATCAGGATTGTTACTCGTAACAGTGAATAGCTGTGTAAAAGAACAATCAGGCTCCATCTTCCATACTTTAGCAGAATGTAAATATGTAGCGTAAGCAAACACAAAAAGAGACCCCTTTAGCTTAGATAAGATGAAACGTATAGGTGAGGTTGACGGTTTTGTTATCTTATCTGGCAAGTCTATGGCTCTGAATTCTTTAGCAATCAAATCAAATGACAGGATCATATATTGAGTGTGATAAGCATCAGCCTCATAAGCAACCCGATAGATACAATTACCTATAACAACCTGCGTGGAGTCAAAATAAAAATTTTCACGAGGCTTGGTACACTGAATGACGGTCCATCTCTTGGAAGTCAAAGTGAAAATTTCAACTTTCCAAGGGTGTGGGTATGATGATATCTTGACAATGGTAGGTTCATTAGTGACGGAACAAACCGCAAAACCAAAAATATCACCAAACTTTTTAAGAATACCAACAGATCTTCTAATTGAAGGGTTCCACAGAAAAAGCATCCCTTTGTTAAAAGCATTCAAACACAACAAACCGCGAGAGTAACCAACGATAAAAGTGGCTTCATTTGTTAAAAGATCAATTACGACAGTATCATTAAGTTGTCCAATAAGGGCGGAAACTTTTGGAAAAGGGTTTTTTATAACCAAAGTATGCGACTGCTGCTGCGTTTTGCGGGAGCGGTAACCAATGATAAACTCAGAGGTGTCGATGAAAGACTTCCATGGTTTCGAAACGGACCTGAACCGAATCAATGACTTGACATCAGGAACCCTTTTGATGATTTCTGTTTGGACATCAAAAGGGATGTGGTATGACATTATATTTCTTTTCTAGGGTTTTAGTTTCACCACAATGTTGATATCAAAAGAATATCAATTTGGGATTTAGGGTTTTAGTTTCTGAGGTTTTACTTGTTACGTTTGGTCCTACAACTAAGCATAATTGTACATTTGCCCCTTAACTACCCACAACCAGAATGTCGTAATAGGGTTGGCAACGAGACTGGTTCGGCTTGCGGTGACCATGACAACTAAAACTCGTACCAAACCCACCATGATTCCATTGGTCGTCTTAAAGATTTGTAATATAACTGTATAAAAGTGTTCAAGTCATAATCAACGAACTTTCTTAAATGTCCTGTTTTGATACGCAAAACTTTAAAAAATATGAGTACATGTAACAAACTTTAATTAAATATTCGAATATGCACATTTTGATGTATTGTCATACCACAAGTGTCATCATTCATAAGGTGACAAACACATCAAAATGTTAATATTGAAACATTTTATTAACGTTTGTTACATTCAATCATCTATCTACTTTATAATGCGTTTAGCGCCCAAATTAGAAGGCTTAAAATTCGATTTTTTTGCTTATTATGGAAAGATATATTATAATGCATGTAAAATTAATATAAGGAGCTCCAATCGTGAGATGACATTACGTCACCTTAACAAACTCCAGCCTAACTTAACAAACTCCAGCCTAATTCCTAACCACCAAAAATTAAGATAAGGAGCTCTAATTATAAAATGACATATGTCACTTACCACTAAAATTCATCTTTATTTTCAAATTAAAATATCTTTTATCTCGCTTATTTATATTATAATCTAATTTCACCATATTTTCTAAAATTTTATCTTTCTTTAATTCAACATCCATTTTAATATATTTTTATGAGTTTTTAGTTTTATATTTTTGTGGGTTTATTTTATTTTAATTCAAATTTTACAACTTTAACCTTTATTTCATTTATTCCAATCAATATAATCTTGATTCGTCAAAATCATATACTTTTGGAGGAGTGTTTGACGTAAGAGATTCGCGGTATTTTTATGCGGGAATAATGATGTCGGCGTGAAAGTTACGGTAACCAAAACAAACACTTACAACTAACACATACATTGAAGTGTTGTGAAACGAATTCACTAAACGGGTAGCAAACACATATAACTATCTTATCGCCTTTTGTCACCACCATCTCATCACATCACCACCTCAAAACATTTGTTCGCTACAAAATAGTCGTCGTTGCAGCATTGCATTCTTGTGGTCCCTTCTAATATTATTAAAGTTTACATTAAAGAAAATTCGTTGCTAGCACTATATAAGACTATAAGTTACTCCATTAAAAATAATAATTGTTCGAGCATTTTAAAACCAAAGATGTTTGTTCTGGCTTATATAGTTGGCTTATGACTTATTGGGTTTGGGCTTATGTTTCATAAGCTCACTTTTTGTGGCTTATTTTAAAACTTTTCAGCTTATAAGCATATTATATTGATAGACAAATGGAGGAAAAAAAAAAAAAAAAAAACCCTTAGAGGGCAAATGTACAGTTATGCTTAGTTATAGGACCAAAAATAACAAGTAAAACCTTATAAAAATCCCAAATTTCATATTATTTTCTTTGATTTCAACGAACTAAAACCCTAGAAAAGAAATATAATGTCAGACAACATCCCTTTTGATATCCAAAGAGAAATCATCAAAAGGGTTCCTGATGTCAAGTCATTGATTCGATTCAGGTCCGTTTCGAAACCATGGAAGTCTTTCATCGACACCTCTGAGTTTATCGTTGGTTACCGCGCCCGCAAAACACAGCAGCCACATACTTTGGTTTTAGGGTACACTTTTACCGGACAACAAGACCTTTTTCCAAAAGTTTCCGCCCTTATTGAACAACTTAATGATACTGTCGTAATTGATCTTTTAATAAATGATTCCGCCCCTATTCTTGCTTACTCTCGCGGTTTGTTGCTTTTGCATGCTCATAACAAACGAATGTTTGTTCTTTGGAACCCTTCAATTAGAAGATCTGTTGGTATTGTTGGGTCTGCATTATATGATATTTTTGGTTTTGCTGTTTGTTCGGTCACTAATGAACCTACCATTGTCAAGATTTCAAACCCTTGGAAAGTTGAAATTTTTACTTTGACTTCTAAGAGATGGACGGTCATTCAGTGTAGCAAGCCCCGTGAAAAATTTTATTTGGACTCCACACAGGTTGTTATAGGTAATTGTATCTATCGGGTTGCTTATGAGGCTGATATTTATCACACTCAATATATGATCATGTCATTTGATTTGATTGCTAAAGAATTCAGAGCCATAGACTTGCCAGATAAGATAACAGACTCGTCAACCGCACCTTTACGTTTCACCTTATGTAAGCTAAAGGGGTCTCTTTTTGTGACTGCTTACACTATGTATTTTCATTTTGCTAAAGTATGGAAGATGGAGCCTGATTGTTCTTTTACACAGCTATTCACTGTGAACAAACCTGGTTTATCTTTAATGAATATAGAGGGATTTACAAAGAATGGTGAACTTGTAGTTAAAACTGCTGGTGCACGGCAGGGGTTGTTTGGAAAAAAGGTTCTGAATTTTGCACTTGAAGTTTATGATCCGTCCTCACAACAGATCAGTAATCTTAGGGTTTCTGGACAACATTCTGTATTCTTCCTTGGCTATTACAAGGAGACGCTACTTCTGCTTGATCACTCGGAGAGGATGGCCACATTGCAGGGTTGTGGATTAACAAAGCGGTAAGTTGTCTCATCAGGTAGGGGCCTCTTTCATAATTTTGGTGTGGAAAAATCACCTTATAATTTCTATGACTGTTTTATTGTAGGCATTGTATCATCTTGAGTATTTATTTCAAGTTTGTATGGGTACCAAAAAAAGAATCCTTACGTTTTTCATGTCTTTTTTTTTTCCTGTTATTTAGTAAGTCTGTTGATGATAATTGGTGTTTGCTTATGTTCATTATCTATGACGTGTTCGTCGAAAACGGATGATGCCTTATACACATGCCTTATTTGCTTGAATAATCAATAACAACATGCCTTTAGGTATTCATCACGTGTATAAACAGAGGTAGCATAATTTGGCTTAGTCACAACCGTGTTAAATTCTCCTCTCATTGGGGCTATATTACTGCACCTACATTACACGTCCCCCACCAGTGACAGCACCATTTAAACCAGTTCACATGACCCTTACATATCCTCTAGTGATATTGTGAATAAGCCCTGGCACCTTTTTTACTTCTTAGAAAATGATATGGGAATTTTTGGGTACGTTATGGAACTTGGTTTGTGATGAATTTTTCCAAGTTTATAATGTTTATGGCTAAGCATGTTTGTATGAGGAAATGAGTTCTGTGATGTGGTATATGGGCAAAATGGATTATTTGTGTAATGGGTCAAAACGGGTATTTTGACACACTAGAAAAACACATTAGGTTGGGTTGAGTTGACCCGCTATATAACTATGCAAAACTGATATTATAAGCTGTATTTTATGAAAAATAGTTTTGTTTTTGGATATTTTTATGCAACACTTGTTCAATCCATGATTACAGTTTCTAATTGTTGTTTGGCTTGTAGCAAGTTCCACTAACATAAAGGTGTGTTTCAGTGTTTGGCTTCTCATTTTACAGTTAATAACCCAGTTTGCTCTTTTTGTCAACCCTCTTATTTCCCGCTTTGACCCGTTAGAGATCAAACATAACCTGACTTGAGCAATTTGTATATATTGGGTAAATATGTCATCTTTAAAATACCTGATCATGGTACTTGGTCGCGATTCAAGAAACTTCTCCCATAAGCTATGACTGCCTTCTTCGTGTAGGGTGCCAAAGTTTCACGTGCTTTATCAAGTTGAGGCTTTGTTGCAGTAGCAATATCATCGATGTACGGATTGCAGACCTTTTTGACACTATCACCAAGTATTTTCCACTTCTATGTAGTAAAGGATAACAAATACTATTAAATAATAAAACAGACGACCTGAACTAATAACATACTTTAGTACAATATACACAAGCAAAAAAAAAAAAAAAATTACTTACAGTTCCGATTGTTTGAACATGAGGTTTAGCCTATTTTCCAGTTTGCCTAATCTTAGACCACTCGTAGATGCGTTGGACGTAAGTATATGTGATGCTGAAAAGTAATTGCTAAGTTATGAGACGGATTATGTGATTGTTATATGAGTTTAAGATGTTAAGTGCTATATGGTGTAAGTCCATGGTGGACTTGATGGATTTAATTATTAAGATCATCGTGCACCTTCCGGTGTTAGTAATCGTTAAATAATATGTGTGAATGATGGGAACGTGGAAATTTAATAATGGACTATGTATGTAACACCCCCAATTTCGTGATACGCAGCGGAATTCAAACTGGGTGTTTTAAAAGATTTATCATTCGATTTATATAAATATCAGAGTTTACAAAAATGAGGTCCCAAATGGTTCCAAGTTTACAAAATACATTAAATGGGTTTTGAATGATAATAAAATTTATAGCCTTCTTGAGTATCCGTGCTCCTCCGTGCGACCTCGTATAATATGGACCGAAATACATGCTTAAAGCATCAACACAAAGGTTGAGTGAAATTCATAGAGTTTGTTTGATGGTTGAACACATTATGTTGGTAGTGTGAGGTATAGACTCACACCAATGGTTTGAAAACAAAGCAGATATTATTGCACTAATCTCATGATACAAAGCGTTAACAATTTGTCATATAATAGTAACCGATGCCCTAATAAGTAATTTGCCATTAAACCTATGGATCTTCAAATAGAGTGCGTTTGTTTGCCTACCGGTCAACACAAACGGGATTTGTCATTCGATAGATCTATCCACATTATTCGCGTTCACCATAGTGATTAATGGTTCATGATAATAGGGACTTTGGCAATAGTGTACTTAGTGCAAATAATACATTCAAGTATAATTTCAAAGCAATGTGTTCGATTTAAAATAAAGCATGTATCTCCCCCAAGGGTTTGTAAAACAATTAAGTAATAAAAGTGGGGCTATGAACTCACCTGATAATAACTGATGAATGATATCAAATGTATAATGAGAATGATGGATATGCCGTGAGAACTTCTACGAGCAACCTAGAATAGGATGTTGCGACTTAGGTTTGAAATAATGATGCGAAAGAAATAACAAGCCTATATACGTCTCTATGTTGATCGTGGTGTAGTACATGGCAGTTGTGTATGTTGTTTATAGAAATCGTACTACCGTTCGGGCCATCATAATTCAGAGGTCATGTAGTAAATGTTCGAGGAGCTAGGACACTTTAAATCGTAAATCCAACAACTCGTCGATACGTTTTACTCAAATGAAACCCCTCACATGAAGCTCCCTACTATTGTAGCACTTAGTAGATAAAACATATGTTTTGAGTGAAGATTGTTATATTAATAAGTTTATCATGTTTTTACAAGTTCTCGTCGTTTCATAAATATGATCACCTTAGTTAACGGTCTTTGGTAAATAAGCCTTGAGGCTTTAGCCATGGCCTTGCCGTGGCTTTGGTCTTGACTACCATGGTCTTGAGACTCAGCTTTGACCTTAGCCGTAGCCGTGGTCTTGGCTTATGGCCATTAGGCCTCTTGGTTTGCTTTTAGTTGTGACAAAAGTATAGTCATGAGACTATATATAGGGCAGTTTCAGTTTTTGAAAGATAATGGCCTATTTTAGCGTTTTCAAGGTCCGAGATTCTTTACTATTGAAGGAAAACGTCGTTCCGGACAACTTTCGTGTTTTAACTTTTTGATGATTCGGGCCAAAAGTACCACTTATTTTTTGACAGACCCCACAGTAAGCTATTTGGCGTTTCTAGGTTTTCGCTAACTTCTTTTGACTCGTTTGTCCGTTTCGGGTGATTCAAGTTGCTATGTTTACCTTTTTATCTTGTCTACCATAGTATGTAAGTTAGAAAGTCCATATGTGACTGGTTTTAATGGTCTCAAACGTGTAGAATATGACTAGTTTACTAGTTTGTTACTTTTACGACAATATGTGAATTAAAACATGTGGTTGAGTGTATGTACATCATGAATCAACATAGTAACTATATATATAGCATGAAATTGTAAATATTATGAATAATAAACATGAGATGATGGTGGTGATTAGTTGCTTACAACTTTTGGCTTTCAATCAAGAAAGGAGTAACTAGTAAGGATAGAATTTTGATTGAACACTTAGGATCTTGGATTGAGCAAGACTTTCTACACCTTGGCACCCTTGTAATCTTTCAGAGTTGGTGATGAAGTACTAAGTGACTTGAGTAGATCTAAACTCAAGAAGATCACTTAAACTTGCTAGAGATTTGATGTAGTAACTTGATATTTGAAACTTCTTTGCATAAACTTGGAGTTTATAGATCAAATTATGGAAGATATGATTGTTTTATGATATGAACAAATAAGTGTATGAGGGTTTTTAGGATGTCTTTTACTTGCTATTTATAGGAGGGTAAGTTTGGTTAACCATATATTGGGTTAAATGTTAACCATGGTTAAGTTAGGACATATGTAATGATCTAAATGAAGCATGGTTAGGATTAAGCCACATGAAGGGTGACTCACCCCCATATGGGCTGTCACATGAAGATAAGATGACTTAGGTGGATAGTCTTGGTATTATCTTGGTTACGGAGTGAGTTTTGGTTCCGTTAATCGCTAACTGTAAGCCGTTAAGTCACGAAACGTAAAACCGGGTATCGTAAAAATATGAAACTTATAAGAATAATTAAACTCATCAATATACTCATTATTATCTTATAAAAATGAGTGATAAGTTTAATGGGTTGCGTAAACGCTGTTAAAACTGGAAACGTAAGCTAAATACGTGAAAAATGCAATTTATCATAAAAGAACGAGATTTCAGGGAAATGACCGTGAATTTATTTAAAGTAGAATAAAATTAGTCTATAAGTGATATGAGATGTCAAAATGTGGTTTTGTTATCGTGGGATAACTTATGATTATCGTGAAGTCTAAAAGTTCGCGATTTAAGCAAAATGTAGAGCGATAAGGTTAATTTCTTTATGGCCAAAGGAGGAGGAAATATGTTTGAATTTTCCAAAAATGTAAAAGTGTCAAAACATCTTAGAAAACACAGTCATGGGAATGGTTAAGTCGGGTCTAAGTAGAATTGTTTAAAACGTAAGTTTAGTCTCGTCTGACTCGGGGTTTATTTGGTAACATTTAAATGAAATCTTAAAATTCTCTAATTGATTATGAGTGATCTAAAATTAATCGATGTGAGAAAAATTGTCAGAGTTGATTTTCGTTATGCGCGTGATGTTTAAATGGTGTTCCGACCAAAACGATGTTTTCTTAATAACTTTTGCGAAGATGATCTAACGATTGTCAAACTCTCAGGATATTACTAAAATAATTTAACATACGAGAATTTGAAATAAAAATTTTACGGAATGAATAGTGAAAGTGAATAGTACAAGTGAATAGTAATTTCTCGAGATGAATAGTAAAAATTTGAGAATGGATAAAAATCCTAAAAATGAGAATTGTTACAGTCTCACCACCTTAATGGAATTCCGTCCCTAATTCAATGTGTGTTATCCGATGTTGAAGTGTCTAGAAAATGAGGTGTATCGCCGAATTCTAATCTTCGTTCTCAAGTTTACGGTCATAGAATGTGTTATGTACCATTTTATGTTTTTGGTGGTGGCTTAAGTTGATATTCTAAAGGTATAAGATATTGTTGATGTGAAATGGTTTATAATGATGTGATAATTGTCGTTTGCGAGAAAGTCTTGATAGTGGCAAGTGGTTATCCAAACCATTTCCAAAGTTGATCATGTCTTAGGTGGTTTCGGGATGAAGGCTATATCGTATAGTGTGTATGTCTACTAGTGTTTGAAAGAAACGTGATACTGTCAAGTTTTACATACTGACTTATAATGGGGTTCAGATAATGATGTGATATGTTGACGATTAGAAGAGTGTAGCGTACGTTTACCATTATTCTTAGGTAGAGATGTCAAGTTTGTTTTAAAATCAAAAGTGGATTGTAAAAGACTATGGCGGAATGATATCCTTGAAACCTAATCAGGCTAGTACTTCTAAGAAATGACGAGAAGATTTGATGGATATCCCAAGATAGTAGTTCGGATTATCTCATGTATGAAAATTTCAAGAATGAAATTAGGTAGTATAAATAAGATCTTAAGATCTCATTGGTGGTAAGACACTATCATGTCTCTAGATATTTTAATGAATTACGGTGGTTTATCGAGTTTAAGTAGGAAATTAACACGAGCAGGCAGCTAGTGAAACTATTCTCGATGTTGAAAATTTTAAGTCGAACATAGTTAGTCGACTATGTTCCACTATCCCTAGGTTAAATATAGGTGACTAGACTATATTTAGCGAGGTTCGATAAAATTTTCAAATACCTAAATTAGGTATACTTGTGATATGTCCATAGCTTTTGAGAAATTGTCCACTAAGCAAAGGCGATATCAAACCATTCGGTTGCAAGTCCCGCCATAAAAGACTTGTAACCTATGTTTTCACATTCCATTGCATAGAAGATAGTATGGGTAGATCGTGTGGAAAGGAAGTTTTAAGTAATTCTAAAATAGACCATACTTGGCTAGAATCACGAACCTTTAACAATGAAGGTTTCGAAAGAGAATTTTGATGAATGTAGAAAGTTCTTTGAACTTGACTTTTGTAGATGATGAGTTAGTTTATCTTTTAGAAATCCCATTTCTTGTATTTCCATTAGGAAAATCGATAGTTTGTGATGGGCTTTATGTAAAAGAATATCATATAAGGTTTTATAAGATAATTTCTAGAGTCTATTGTATAACTTACAATGTTTATGAAGTAAATTAGACCATTGTGTAACTTACAATGTCTGAGAAGTAGTTGAGACCATTGTGCAACTCACAATGTCTGAGAAATAGTTGAGACCATTGTGTAACTCACAATGTTTAGGAAATAATAGAGACCATTGTGTAACTCATAATGTCTGAGAAATAGTTGAGACCATTGTGTAACTCACAATGTCTAGAATAAATAGAGACCATTGTGCAACTCACAATGTCTGAGAAATAGTTGAGACCATTGTGTAACTCACAATGTCTGAGAAAGTAAATGAGACCACTGTTTCACTCACAGTGTCTGAGGATATAAGAGAGACCACTGTAGGATTTATAGTGTCTTGAAAAATGAATGAGACCATTGTATCTCAAAATGTATGGGAAGTAGGAAAGACCATTGTAATCAGTTACAATGTCTTGGATAAAGTTTCGTAATCCTAAAATGCACGAGTAGATACATGATTGAGAAAATATGATTGTGCCGCAATGCCTTAGAATATATGTTTAGTCTATCGTTTAGCTAAAATGATTGAAAATATGTTGAGTGTATATATCAATATACTAGTATGTTTGTATAGCTTAAAATGCCTAAAAGTCACATAATCGTCTGGAGGATGGAAGGCACGGAGAGCGAAAGGCTATAAAATGTTTTGTTTGTAAAAGTGGTTATAGTTTAGGTCTCGATTAGACCCGTTTCTCTATAACTTTGGCTCTGATACCAATCTGTAACACCCCCAATTTCATGATGCGCAGTGAATTCAAACGGGTGTTACTTCATGGCACAACAGATCATAACAATAGAAAGCGAACTCTAATGGAGTCGTTTTAAAAGATTTATCATTCGATTTATATAAATATCGAGTTTACAAAATGAGGTCCCAAATTGTTACAAGTTTACAAAATACATTAAATGGGTTTTGAATGATAATAAAATTTATAGCCTTCTTGAGTATCCGTGCTCCTCCGTGTCGACCTCGCACAATATGGACTGAAATACATGCTTAAAAGCTGTCAACACAAAGGTTGAGTGAAATTCATAGAGTTTGTTTGATGGTTGAACACATTATGTTGGTAGTGTGGTATAGACTCACACCAATGGTTTGAAAACAAAAGCAGATATTATTGCAATAAGCTCATGATACCGAAAACGTTAACAATTTGTCATATAATAGTAACCGATGCCCTAATAGGTAATTTTCCATTAAACCTATGGATCTTCAAATAGAGTGCGTTTGTTTGCCTACCGGTCAACACAAACGGGATTTGTCATTCCCGATAGATCTATCCACATTATTCGCGTTCACTCGCAAGTGATTAATGGTTCATGATAATAGGGACTTTGGCAATAGTGTACTTAGTGCAAATAATACATTCAAGTATAATTTCAAAGCAATGTGTTCGATTTAAAATAAAGCATGTATCTCCCCCAAGGGTTTGTAAAACAATTAAGTAATAAAAGTGGGGCTATGAACTCACCTGATAATAACTGATGAATGATATCAAATGTATAATGAGAATGATGGATATGCCGTGAGAACTTCTACGAGCAACCTAGAATAGGATGTTGCGACTTAGGTTTGAAATAATGATGCGAAAGAAATAACAAGCGTATATACGTCTCTATGTTGATCATGGTGTAGTACATGGCAGTTGTGTATGTTGTTTATAGAAATCGTACTCTACCGTTCGGGCCATCATAATTCATAGGTCATGTAGTAAGCGTTAGAGAGCTAGGACACTTTAAATCGTAAATCCAGCAACTCGTCGATACGTTTTACTCAAATGAAACCCCTCACATGAAGCTCCCTACTATTGTAGCACTTAGTAGATAAAACATATGTTTTGAGTGAAGATTGTTATATTAATAAATTTATCATGTTTTTACAAGTTCTCGTCCTTTCATAAATATGATCACCTTAGTTAACGGTCTTGGGTAAATAAGCCTTGAGGCTTTAGCCATGGCCTTGCCGTGGCTTTGGTCTTGACTACCATGGTCTTGAGACTCAGCTTTGACCTTAGCCATAGCCGTGGTCTTGGCTTATGGCCATTAGGCCTCTTAGTTTGCTTTTAGTTGTGACAAAAGTATAGTCGTGAGACTATATATAGGGCAGTTTCAGTTTTTGAAAGATAATGGCCTATTTTAGTGTTTTCAAGGTCCGAGCTTCTTTTCTATTGAAGGAAAACGTCATTCCGGAAAACTTTCGTGTTTTAACTTTTTGATGATTCGGGCCAAAAGTACCACTTATTTTTGGACAGACCCCACAGTAAGCTATTTGGCGTTTCTAGGTTTTCGCTAACTTCTTTTGACTATAACTTTTGACTCGTTTGTCCGTTTCGGGTGATTCAAGTTGCTATGTTTACCTTTTTATCTTGTCTACCATAGTATGTAACTTAGAAAGTCCATATGTGACTGGTTTTAATGGTCTCAAACGTGTAGAATGTGACTAGTTTACTAGTTTGTTACTTTTACGACAATATGTGAATTAAAACATGTGGTTGAGTGTATGTACATCATGAATCAACATAGTAACTATATATATAGCATGAAATTGTAAATATTATGAATAATAAACATGAGATGATGGTGGTGATTAGTTGCTTACAACTTTTGGCTTTCAATCAAGAAAGGAGTAACTAGTACGGATAGGACTTTGATTGAACACTTAGGATCTTGGATTGAGCAAGACTTTCTACACCTTGGCACCCTTGTAATCTTGAAGAGTTGGTGATGAAGTACTAAGTGACTTGAGTAGATCTAAACTCAAGAAGATCACTTAAACTTGCTAGAGATTTGATGTAGTAACTTGATATTTGAAACTTCTTTGCATAAACTTGGAGTTTATAGATCAAATTATGGAAGATATGATTGTTTTATGATATGAAAGACCCAAATAAGTGTATGAGGATTTTTAGGATGTCTTTTACTTGCTATTTATAGGAGGGTAAGTTTGGTTAACCATATATTGGGTTAAATGTTAACCATGGTTAAGTTAGGACATATTTAATGATCTAAATGAAGCATGGTTAGGATTAAGCCACATGAAGGGTGACTCACCCCATATGGGCTGTCACATAAAGATAAGATGACTTAGGTGGATAGTCTTGGTATTATCTTGGTTACTGGAGTGAGTTTTGGTTCCGTTAATCGCTAACGTAAGTCGTTAAGTCACGAAACGTAAAACCGGTATCGTAAAATATGAAACTTATAGGAATAATTAAACTCATCTATATACTCATTATTATCTTATAAAAATGAGTGATAATTTTAATGGGTTGCAGAAAGCGGCTGTTAAACCTGGAAACGTAAGCTAAATACGTGAAAATGCAATTTATCGAGAAAGAACTAGATTTGTGAAATGACCGTGAATTTATTTAAAGTAGACTAAAATTAGTCTATAAGTGATATGAGATATCATAATGTGGTTTTGTTATACGTGGGATAACTTAACAGTTATACGTGAAGTCTAAAAGTTACGCGATTTAAGCAAAATGTAGAACGTACAAGGTTAATTTCTTTATGGTCAAAGGAGGAGGGAAATATGTTTGACTTTTCCAAAAAATGTAAAAGTGTCAAAACATCTTAGAAAATACAGTACAAGAATGGTTAACTCTGGGTCTAAGTAGAATTGTTTAAAACGTAAGTTTAGTCTCGTCATTTCGGGGTTTATTTGGTAACATTTAAATGAAATCTTAAAATTCTCTAATTGATTATGAGTGATCTAAAATTAATCTGATGTGAGAAAAATTGTCGAGTTGATTTTCGTTATGCGTGATGTTTAAATGGTGTTCACCAAAACGAAACTTTAAAACGATGTTTTCTTAATAACTTTTGCGAAGATGATCTAACGATTGTCAAACTCTCAGGATATTACTAAAATAATTTAACATACGAGAATGTGAAATAAAAATTTTACGGAATGATTAGTGAAAGTGAATAGTAAAAGTGAATTGTAATTTCTCGATATGAATAGTAAAATTTTGAGAATGGATAGAAATTCTGAAAATGCGAATTGTTACAATGTAAATTTGGATTGTATGTTATAGAAAGGATAGGAAGGTATGAATAGAAATGATAAGTGGAATGATTGCTCTTATAAAGGCATGATTAGAATATCGTTATAGTAAAGAGCTATAGATGAATAAGGTAAAGATGTATGACCCGTGTGGTATTAATGACCAACATGTGGTCTTATTAGTACGATGTGTCTCGTAATTGACCGTTAATGTGGTATTAGAGATGGGTTAGTAGTACGTTAAAGTATTGGATGTATAAGCACGAATGTGTAATGATAATGAGTGTGTGATAGTATGATGTGATCAATCTAGTAAAAGTTACAGAATTGGATTAAAGTAATTTGATATGTAAATGATGAGGTAGAAAGATGTAGCGTAAGTGCTAATAGTTTGAATGAGACAAGTATGTCTGAGGATATGGTGATATTCTCATGAAATTATTATATCACGGTTAATGTGCCCCATTAGAGGTAATTACTATAACAAGAGTTTTTAATAATAAAACATGGCTAGATGTGTATGACAAGATTAATAAAAGTGCTATAGAATAAGCCTATGTAAGGTTTATATGTGGGTAAAGTCGTGTAGACTAAAATTGTAATAGTATAAATGGTAAAATTGGTCAACAAGATCTTACGAGTGAAAGTTATAGTGAGACGTATAAACACATAGAGAATGTGTGGATCATAAATTAGGTAGTATCTTACTAATATGTCTAAAATTTTAAAAAAATTGGACAAATTGACATGTATGTGTGATAATAGCTTGGATCCAGTGTTACAGTGGTGGTTACCGAATTCCTCCAGAGGAATGTGTTATAGAGGCAGATTCCTACGGGGAAAGGCCAATTGATGTTATAGAGGCGAATCCCTACGGGGAAGGGCCGATTAATGATATAGCCCCTTTTCGGGAAATGTTATAGTAAAAGTGGATCCAAGTCTAAAAAGTGAAATGTGTAACATGAAAATATAATGTGGTAAAGTTGAAAGTAAAGCGTGAAAAGCAAAAAGCAAAGAATGAAAAGATGGTAATTTTATGATCAATAAATGTAAAGTTCAAATAAGGTGGAAGGTTAAAGCGTGTAATAAAAATAGATAGTGTTATGTCGGAAGTGTATAAGTAGGATGATTCTTAATCTATTTATTTAAATGGATTGGGACGCCTTTTCATTTAAATAAAGAAGTTGTAAATCGCCGACCCATGAGTTTATGTTTCTTTATTTACATCAATTGGGACGCCTCTCCATGTAAGTGAAGAAGTATAAATGAAGTGGTGTAATATTTGGAAGTGCTAAAACGGAAGGGGGTGGATGAGATCAAGTTTTGGTTATTCATAAACAAGATATTTCGGGGACGAAATCTGGATAAGGGGGATATAATTGTTATACTCGAAACCCGTTTTCAAACTGGTATGACTCTAGATGAAATTGACTGATTAGGACTTTTATGATTCGAGAGACTCGATAGGATTCGTTAGTCAATGAATGTAAAGTTGAAGCCAAACCAATAGCCAAACTAATAGTCAAAGTAAGTGTATATGGTTATAGAAAGATTTATGTGTCACAATTTTGAGAAAATAGTACTTGCAGGACCAAAGATGTTGAATAGTATGTGATATGTTATTGAGTTAGTGTGGCTAAATTTAAAAAGAAAGGACTTGAGGGACTACTTTTGTTAATTGGCCAAACTTACCCAACTAAGTGGATAAGTAACTAGAATTTCCCTGGACTTTCCACACTCTTCTCACTTTTCTAGGTTTGTGTGTATGTGGTGTGAGATGGGATAGAGGAGGGGAAGACAAGATTTTCTAATAATCAAATTGATGATGATTATGTCTTCTATGTCAAGAATTAGGTCCCTAGTAATCATCCTTTCAAGGTAAGTTATTTTATATTGAGTTGAATTGAAGAATTGAAAAGTTAGGGTTTATGTAACTAATTTGGGAATGGGTAAAGATGTGTTTTAAAACTAATTAAGATTTATAATGATTAAGGGATAAATTTATTAAGCCAAGGTTAGAAATTGGTGGGAGCGTTCATCAGATGATCATATGATGACTAAGAATGATTAAAGGGTATGCTAGTCGTTATAGTAATTCAATTATATGTTTTAAGTGTTTTGATTATGGTAATTGATTTAGATGCAAGTGAAGAGGTTAATGATGAAGAATGAAGTTGTTAGTGGGGAAATTATATGAGTAACTTAGCTTGGAGCTAATGTAAGTAAATGGTTGTAATGTGAAATTATATAGATTTATTCATATATGTATTATGTATATGTTGTGATAAGGACATGATAGATTTGTGACACAAGACATTGGATGATTAGTGGACCTAAGGTTCGTTTGGCATAACCAACTTATTATGTGTGAATTAAGGAGGGATTAGTTAAGGTATGTACTAGTTTACTCAAGTAATTGAATGATAAGGTTAAGTGTTAATGTTTGTGTTATAGTATGGTTGATGTATGGTTTATGTAGTGTTATGTTATAGTTCAATGTATACAATGCTTGTATGTGTAATGATATATGATATTACGTTATTGCGTTTACTTACTAAGCGAAATCTTATGTTATAGTGTTTCAACGTTTTATAGGTATATGCGTGAAGGAAAGAAAATGCTTGGTTTAAGGATTAAGAAATGAAATGCGGAGAACTAATATAGTAACGGGTTATGTTAGAACTTAGTATAGATACCGAGCTCAAAGTCAATGTTGATGCCCCCGTGAGTTGTTTAAGGTTATGTTGGAATCACTCCTAACTTATATATCAAGTGTTAGTATTTAATATGTAATAGGTTGCTTAAACTAGGCTTTTATGTTTGTATTTATGTCAAGGCTTATGTAGAAAGCCCATGAGCCTTGGCCCAAGTCCGATAAGGAAGGAAGGGACTGGTTGTTCACATTTTCATATATCCTACGCCTAAAGTTTGCTTAGTATATTCGTGTGTGAAAAAAAATATAGATGACAAAAGACCGGTTGAACACAAACACACACATGAATATACTAAGCAAACTTTAGGAGTAGGATATATGAAAATGTGAACAACCAACCTTCTAAGGAAGGTTTACATGTCTATTTATCGGGGAAGGGAACTAGGGCAACACTACTAGTCTCTTCCTTCCTTATTGGACTTGGGCCAAGGCTTATGGGCTTTCTACATAAGCCTTGCCATAAATACAAACATAAAAGCCTAGTTTAAGCAACCTATTACAAACTAATTACTAACACTTGAAATACAATTTAGGAGTGATTCCAACAATCCCCCCCTAAGTGTTGATAATTAATAAATGACTCCAGCAATCTTGGAAAAGTTGTTGGTGTTGATGTAATAGTTTCCTTGACGTCTTTTGACATTCCTCTTTCTTGTGAGAAGAAGTGCCTTGATTCTAACAATTTCCCCAGTGTGAGGATCTTGTTTCTTTTGAAGTTTTGAGCTTTGACGTCTTTGTTATCTTTGTTCTTTGTTCTGGTATGTATATGGTGATGTTATGTTGTTGTTGTCTGCATCAGGTCCACTTCATTACTCAGGTGTCTCCACGTCCTTCTCCAACATGCTCACACGTTCTTTGATGTTGGATTTCAGTTTTAATGTAGTTCTCTAAGTCTGTAAACTTTTTAGATTATTTGGCTTTGAGGAAGAATCATTCTGACTTTTGTGTTGCCTTTTGAGAGAACTTCAAATTGTGTTGTTGTTGGTATGAGCATGTGGAGAATCTGCACGATCATCTCCCAAGAGCATCCATAAGAAGAAAACATAAGAATGGGTTAGTGATAAACACCAATCGATCACTGTGGTCGTTTCTTAGAGAATTGACCACTACGATTGTTCTTCTGATGAATGTCTTGATTCCATTCACCTTGGTCGGGCGAATCACCGTCTCGAATCCCATAAGGGACAATTGGCATTACTTTGAACAAATTCATGTAATGACCCGCATCTTCGAGACTCGATTCTTGAAAGGAATCTCATGGCGGGATTTCCAGCACTTACAAGTTCGAACGAACGTGTTAACAACATAGTGTGAAAACACATATCTAATTCTAGCAAAGGTCGCTCACGAACCGGAGTCCTCAAGTAGGATAAAACGATGTACCAAAGTACACCTACAATACATGTGAGTCGTTGAGGTACCGTAGAGCATCACCTCACAATTGTGGACCGTTTGAGACAACACTAAGCGTAACCACGAGGAGTTACGGGCGACTGTCTTGTCGGTACGTTTGATGATGACCACGGCGGGAGTTTCCATTCAATCACCGAGGATCACAATGTGAACCTCTCATAAATGTTCTTGACAGATTGCTAATATCGTGAAGGACTCGATAATGTGTCACTTGCGTCCTTAATGTTGAGCGACAAGTGATGAAATGTCAAGTGTTCTAAGAGATCTTTTGATGAATCTCGTGGCTCTAGACTCAATAGTGCGCTTTGGTTTTCTGGAAAGGAGACTAGGAGATGGTCTCCTTCTTCAATACAAGCAATCTCTAAGAGAAAGCCGATAGTTTACGTAGGGTTCCTCAGAATGAAACAAGCACGCTGAGAGAAACTTGAGTGGCTAAGAAGGTTTAGTGCATGCGTCACTGGGTCCATGACGACTTTAATCTTCAATACCGGTGTCAACAAGTGACAACCAGTAGCATATGTATTGAACCCGGTGTCTGCCATAAGTTGAATAATTTGGAGGACTATTTCTTTTCACCCTTTTCTTTACTTTTCTTTTTGATTCTTCAACTCCTTCTTTCTCCGATTCTCATTTTCTCCTTTTTATAATCATACCTAAGGACTTCTAAATTCTAACTATTTGGTGGTGTCCTTGGGTAGATCCCTCCGGCTCTGTCGGATCATAGGACAGTTATTCCTAACCTTAGTCACCTTATAACACCATGATTATCCTAAGTTGCCATAAAACCATTTTCTCGAAAATCTCTCAAAGTGTTTATGAGTGAAAAAATTTTGTGACACTTGAGAGTTTAGTATTTTCAGAAATACTTCCCTCATGTGCTCAAGTGTTTTGGCAGTAAACTTGCAGTGAGGGTAGAGCTCAGCTTTTGAATTGATCGACTCAAGATAGACAATTCCCATGAGACACGGTTACATTGCATAGTTAAAGAGTTGCATTGTCGACTTTTAGGTGACAACTAGCTCTAATAACTAACTTGAAGGTGTGGACAAACCTTGAAAAGGTTGTCAAACTCAATCAAAGTTCATGTCTATCAAGAGTTTCTCGAAGAGGTACAATCTACTCGGATAAGTCTTGGAAGACAAATCATTTTGATGTATAATGATTCGGATCTCGTTAATTCATGGGTTAAATCTTAGCACGAAGATTCCATCATATTTACAACATATTTGTATCACACAATTTTCTCCCCAAAAAATGGCATATAAATGTAATTTTTATGAAATTTTGATATCGAATATGTCCATTTCGAGTTTTGTGGGAAGATTTCCACGAAGAACGTTTTGAGAACAAAGATTTGTTTGCAAATACTCCCCCTCAACAAGTAATATTAACTTTTGAGGTTTTGAAATCATAAGGGGAAGTACTTGTTCTTTTGAGCAAAACTTTGAAAAGTGAAAGTTTTGATAAGTTTTACTAAAAGTAAGAAGCTTTCGCTCCTTTTATAAGGATTGTGGCACTGATGCGTACCACAGGGTCGTTTCATTACAAGTACGGGTTGTACACTGTTATGTGTGCTCTGATACCAATGTTAGGACCGATTATTTGGTTGATATGGTGAATCGGGAGGTCTTAGAAGATGGAAGAACACCATCTTCAAGTTAGAGAGAAAAACAAGAGAGAAGGGAAAAAACTAGTATGTGTATTATTATTGAAAGGTAAAGCTTACACTAAGAATCTCACCCCTCCATAGAAGTATGGAGGGGTATTTATAGCCTAGCACATACATCTATTACAATATGACATAATAAGTCCATGTGTTTTGGCTAACTAGGATAGATAATGTAATCCCGTAAATGTCGTTCCATTTCCCTGTTAGGAGCGATTCCAACAATCTTCCCCCAATGGGACGACATAAGGGATTACTTACAAAATTTACTACAAATATAGAAAACAAATAAAGAAAGGTCTTCATAAGCTCTTCAAGTGCTGAGGATGATGAAAGTTTACGCTCTTTGTCTTCTTCTTGTACCTCGACTTGAGAACCATTTTCTTCACTTGTAGGCAAATGATGTAATATGCATGAATTGGATTAATTTCCCCAAATCATGCCGCATGTATTTAGACCTTCTCTGACACTTTTTGGCGAATTTTACGAGTCACTTCCCCAAACCGACAACCGTCTTTTAGCGTATTCAAACTTTGATGTAGTGAACATTTCCTCTAACTTTTGAAATTTTCAAGACGCAATGGAATTTGTAGATGAGCGATAAACCACACAAGGTAAATCGCCTTATTATGGAAAATCCGTTCGGGGTTACATGCAAGAAATCAACAAGATCTTCTCACGTATGTAGATGCTTCACACCAAACAAACGCAAAGACGATATAAACGACTTCCCACAGATATTGCGGTCTATCGAATAATAATCACTTGTGAATATGCAGGTTACTCAATAAAATGACCGTGTGTGAGGCATCATGACATCCTATTTAGGTAACTTCACACACGATAACTCTGTGAAAGTGAGACGATAACACCAAAGTAAGAAATTTGAACCACAAATCGTCTCATTTCTTCCCCCTAATTGAAGAAATTCATGGAGGGAAACGGGTTTTTGAAAAAAAATCCAAAAAACATTAAGGAAGCAAACACCACCTATACTCTTCCCCGATGTTTTCAATGAATCGAATCATACACCACGTATGTTGATGATGAATTGGAGCAATGAAACCATGTATGTCCAAGTAATCGAAAAATTGTGAAGTACCATAAATATCTTGTGAGAATCAATTCTTGATAAGACTTCTCTACTGTGTATACTCTTCTCACTAACTCTTTACCGACCCCATTATCATTCGACGGCTTTTTGTAGTGACTCACTGATGGAGAAACCCAATATGACGAACTTGAGATGAAGTAAAATAACCCGAACTTGTGACTTAAACTTGCACTATTGTTAGACGAAGAACCCTTTTTCTTACAACCATCGAAAAAAAGTAAACTTAAAGTTTCTCAAATTATCCACAGCTTTGTGTGACACTTGAGCACAACAACGTAACTCCTTAAAAGTGATAGCTATAAGGTGTGAGCACAACAACATAACTCCTTACATCAGGTATAACTAGACAACTCAAGTATTTGTCATTCGTAATGGTTAAAGCTCGAACAAGGATCTTGAAGAATCATGCATCCAACCAACCCGATATCTTCAGATACTAAGTACACGCGGCCGTGATATCCCACTTCAATTTCAAATACTAATATTGAATTCACGCCGTAGTCACATCTTGCGGTTACATCCCCAAAACTAGCTTCATTAATGGTTTAAATCAACTATGATAATGGTTTCCCGATCTTGTCAAAAGTTGTATCCCCGTGAAATATTTGTCATAACCAACAATATACTCTTTTTACCAAAGCTTATACCAAAAATGTATACCATGTATTAAAAATACATTTGATAATACTAAATAAATTTTCATTGATGTATACCATTTTGGATTCAATAACTTTGGTTATTAAAATTGTGAACCCAACAAACAAGTGTCAAGTGTGACATTTCAGCTCAAACAAATCGGACCCAAGTCCAACCACCAATCGAGAGTAAGGCCCAATTATAGAGAAACTCGGATCTACTCAAACACCACCCAAGCGAAAGAATGCTGTAGGACCTTAAATCTATCAACCTTATCACAAACCCAACACGTATATCACATTATGCGTAGACCACGTTAGCACACAAACACAAACTATGCGTAAAAGATGAAGAATAAAAGATTAAGAAGTTGGTGACTTAAGATGTAAATCGTGTATGTTAGAGAAAGATGAAACAAGAAAGTTGTATTACTTGAAAGAAAACACACACACACACTCACACCCTCAAATGAGACTTTGAGGGTTTATATAATACAAGTAGTAGGCATACTAATGGGCTTGGCATGGGCTCGTTTAGGCTTGGGTTGGACATGGATTGATATAAGGCTAGCAACAACTTCAACCAATTAGCTTAGCCAGTCCACGAGCCGTTGACTATTCTATCACGATATCTAACACACGTTACAAAGTTCCAAAACATGAATGACCATCACTTCTAATAAAAACTATTAAGGCTAACAATCTCCCCCTAAGGGGTGGTCATTCAAAAGATGCTCCACTTGATAAGATCTTTACTTTCCTTGAGCTTGAACTTTGCGTGTAGATATAGAATAGTCTTGAATTTTGTTCCTTCATGCTTTGTGATCAGTTAATGTGGTATTGAGCCATTTGTCAACATCGTTGGTTAGGTGTCTCCACGCTTTTCTCCACCATGCTCACACTTCTATTTGTCTTTTAGGTTACCAATGATGTAGTTCTCGAGTCTTTAAACGTTGTAGATTCTTTGATATTGACGAAGAATCATCTTAAACTTTGTTGCCTTTGATTTTGATGAGAACTTTCATGTGTTGTTGGTATGAGCATGTGGAGAATCTGCACGATCAATCCGCTCGGAGCTTCCATAAGAAAAAACATAAAAGCGGGTTAGTAATAAGCGGATTCCGACCGACAAGTTTGAACTTGAGAGTGTTATGACATAGTGTGAAAACACGTCTCTAATTCTCACAAGGCCGTTCTGAACGGAGTCCCAAGTGAGATAACGCGATGTACGAAGTACACCTCACATTCGGATGAGTCGTGAGGTACATGAAGCATCACCCTTGTTGTAGACCGTTTGAGACACACTAAGCGTAATCCACGGGAGTTACGAAGTGACTGTTGTCGTCGCTTGATGTTGACCACTGGCGGGAGTTTCCATTCAATCATCAAGATCACCGTGAAACTTCTCATAAATGTTACGGCGGTTGCTAAGATCTACGTAGCACTCTAGAATATATCACTTTTGTCCTTAATGAAGAACAACAAGCGATGTCATGTCAAGTGTTCCTATGAGATCTTTTGATGAATCTCGTGGCTCTAGACTCAATAGTGCATTTTGGTTTTCTGAGCGGAGACTAGGGAGAGGTCTCCTTCAATACCAACGATCTCTAAGAAAGTCAATAGAATATGTAGGGTTCCCGGTGAGAATGAAACAAATCCTTTTAAGAGGAATTGAGTGGCTAGAAGGTTTAGTGCGATGCGCCCTTGGGTCCATGACGTCTTTGTCTTCAATACCGGTCATCTAAGTGACATCCAAGAGCATATGTATTGAACCCGGTTTACGCCTAAGGTTGATTATGGAGGCTATTTCTTTTCACCCTTTTCATTACTTTTCTTTTAATTCTTCAACCCTTCTTTCTCCTTTCTCACATTACTCCTTTTTCAATCATTCCTAAGGACTTCTAATACTAACTATTTGTGATGTCCTTGGGTAGATCCCTCGACTTTAGCGGATCATAGACCAATTTCCTATCCTTAGTCACCTTATAACTCCATGACATCCTATTGTTGCCATAAAACCATTTTTCTTGAAAATCTCTCGAATGTTTATGATTGAAAACATGTTTGAAGCACTCGAGAGTTTTATATTTTCGAAACACTCCCTTCACATGTGCTTATAAGTTTTGATGTGAATCGCACATAGAGGGTAGAGTTCGCACTTTTGAATTGATCGACTTTAAATGAACTAGACCGATTCGAGACACGTTTACATCACTAGAGAACTAGCTTGCAATTATTACCGTCTGGTCAAGTCCATAGAAAGTTTCTCGAGATGGTACATTATTCCTCTTCAATTCATTGGTTTCAATCGAGTCGAGCTCTTTTGAGACTTAAACAACGATCATTAAACTTTTGATCACATTTTAATCACGTCTCCTCCCCTCAAAATAGCATAGTCGTGATATTTTTGATATCAACAGATTAAACAACATTTTAGAATCTTTTGGGGAGACAAGCGGATTTGATTTAAGCATGAATTTGGAACATTTTTGTTTTATACTCCCCACTTTAATAAAGCATAATCAATTAAAGGGTTTTAGAGGAGTTATCTTGAGCACAAAATATTTTGAAAGATTTTGAAAATCTTTTGAACAATCTTGAAAGAGGTGCTCAAGATGATGATGATTCTCACCGATTTTAAATGTAGTGCCTTTGAAGCGTACACTTGATTTTTTCTTTAAAAACACGAGTTTTGATTTGAAAATAATCAAAATTCATCATTTTTGTCCGGGTTTAAATCTTCAAGTATCTGAAAGCCATTTTGAAGAAATTTTGAGATCGACATGTTTTGGAAAACATTTAAAGAACTCTCGCTCAAGCATCTGTACATGCCCGTATCATTGTTGAATGACATTTCTAAACGTCTGAATATTGATTATACGAGAAACATGTCGTGATAAGAATATTTTTGTATTTTGAGTTTCTATTGTTTTGAATTTTGAAAGTTTTATATTTTTATATTTTGCTTTTGTTGGTTTTCAAATTTTGTATTTTGTTTTCAAAAATATTTACTGATGAAGCTTTTGGAAAAATCATTTTCAAGAAGATTCGAAGACGTTCTAACTCCTCGAGGTTAGGCTTCGCATTCAATTAAATCGAACTAAATAGTCAAACCTTTCTTTTGGAATGGCTTTAGTAAATATATCGGCGAGTTGGTAACTGCATCTTCACGAAAAATAATTCAACAATGCCTTCTTCCACATGTTCTTTTATGAAGTGATAGCGTGCTACGATATGCTTAGTCTTTGAGTGATGAGCAGTTGCATGATATGGCTATGGCACTTTTCGAGTCACAATACATAGGTATTTTCTAAAGTAAAGCCATAATCTGTGAGTTGTGTTCTCATCCATAGAACTTGAGCACAACACGCAGATAGAGACACATACTCGGCTTGGTTTGAAAGTCGGTCTGATCTTGTTTCTTTGAAGACCCGACACTAACTTTTCACCCAAAATTGTGCTCCTCACGATGTACTTTTCTGTAACTTGGTCACTGCGTGGTCCATACGAAAAGGCAATTAGATCAAATCCAGTTCCTTCGGATACCAAAGACCCTTGTGAATGGATGTCTTGGTGTCGAAAGATCCTTTTAACCTCTTTGAGGTGCAGTTCGGTAGGCTTTGCACGAAACCGTGCTAATAAGCAAGCAAAAAATGAATATCGGGTCAACTAGCGATAGGTACATGAGAAACCAATCATGCTCCGATATTTCTTGGATCAATAGGTTTTCCAAATAAATCGGCTCAATATTTGGTGAAGTTACCATTGGTGTGCCAACATAGTCACAATTATCCATACCATGATTTTCAAAATCTCGATTAGTATATTTAAGCTTGATTAATAAAAATTCCACGTGGGGATTGATGTATTTGTAAACCAAGAAAAACTTTAGTTCCCCATCATGGACATTTCAAATTTGCTTTTCATGAGATTTTCAAAATTTTTGAAAGATTCGGATTAGTGGACCCAAAATGATGTCGTCCACGTAATCTGAACAATCAAAATGTCGTTTTGCATTTTGTGTGAATAAGGTAGGATCAACGTTCCTTTGGTGAAATTGTTTAGGATAAGGAAAGAGGACATTTAAGTCATACCACGCTCTGAGCTTGCTTTAAACCATAGATTACCTTTTTGAGTTTGTAGGCGTAGTCCGGATGTTCCATGTCTATGAAGCCTTACGGGTGACTCACGTACACTTCTTATTTTAGAGTTCCATTCAGAACGCGGTCTTAATGTCCATCGATAAACCGTGATGTTTTGTGAGTGCGTAGGCTAAGAATATCTGACGCCTCAAGTCTAGCTACCGTGAATGACTCTTCAAAGTCTATCCCTTCTTCCTATCTGTATCCTTTGGCCACAAGACAAGCTTTGTTGCAATTACGTCATCTCTTCATCCCTTTTGTTCTTCCATAACCATTTGAGATCAATGGCGAATGTCGATTGGTCTTGGAACCATATCGAAGAGTCGTGTAGGCGGTATTGAGAAGTTCCTCCGCATTGCTTATCCATGCGGGTTACGCCATTGCCTCGCGAATGTTCTTTGGCTCTATATTGCTAATTGATCAAAGGTAAATGCATAGGTCGCAATCGGTGGCAAGTTGGCGTCTCGTCTGAATTGGCCTTGACGGTTCACCATAACTTGTTCAATCGGATGGTCTTTAGTCCACTTGAGTAGAAGGATACCGTAGATTATCACAGTGTGAGTTAGATGGTTCTCGTAAGCTAGAGGATGATTCAAATGATTCATTAGCAACGGGTTTTCAAATAAGTCTTCATCTAACGTTGCATCGTTACGGTTTTGTGTAGGTTCTTCTTGAAATGTATGTTTGGTTTTGCTCATCAAGCTACCGGTAAACCGTTTGAATAATTGGAGTTCTTTGGAGTAGATGTAGATGATGTTGATGGAGTTGGTGCATTGGTTTCGACCGTTGTAGATGCATCTTCCGTTGGTGGCGGTGGTAGATGATTTTGGCGGGTGCGGTGGAATGATGGTTTGATGCATTTGTCAAGTTCCACCATAGTATTCATCGAACATTAACTCGAAGAAGTTATCCATTCTTGTTCATGAGGTGTCGGCCAAAAGTTGATGGAGCTCTTTGATGTACGAGTCTGAGTGATGTCCCCAAGTCTGCGGGTTTGGTGCGGGTTCTAGGCGAGTCTCTCGAAGCCATTTGTGAAAGTTCATCAAGTTCACATTCATCGTCTCCATGATCCTCCTAGTTCTTACATTATACACCACAGATGCCCTCGAGCTATCCAGATATCAATGAAGATTCCAATATCACCTTTAGCTTTCGGTTTCCTAGATCTTCTCTGTCATTTGTCGGATAGCACAAAGCGCCAAAACGTGAAAGTAAGAGATATCGGGTTTTCGATGTTTACTATTTCATATGGGGTTTTATTGAATCTTGGATGGATTAGGGATCGGTTACGAGTGAAACAAGCGTGTGCATGACATCGACCCATAGAAATAACGGTGGACTAGAATAAATTAGCATAGTGCGGCGACTTCCACAAAGTCACGATTTCTTCTTTCAACTACCCCATTCTGCTGTGGAGTTCTAACAAGCGATGTTTGATGAGTAATTCCAACATCTTCAAAATAAGCTCTTAACTCCGATTTGTGAATTCAATTGCCATTATGCTGTTCTTACTACTCTTCTTTGGAGCTTGAAGAAGTACTTGAATACGTTTCGGGAAGGTGATGATGATGCACGGTGCTTCGTCTTTTGATCTCAAAACCTAACCCATGTATATCTTGAATAATCATCACGATAACAAGAATATACTTTTCCCATTAATGTTTTCAACTCTCATTGGGCCACATAAGTCCATGTGCAACATATGCAACCTTGCTTCGAACTAGGTACGGGCTTGGGTTTATATGATGCTCTTTTGCTTTTCCTTGTTCGCATGATGGACATAAGTGATCCTTGGTGTATTTGAACTTTGAAGTCCATTGGCGATGTTGTCTTTGGCGGTTGTTGATGGTGTCGAAATTGAGATGGGATAACCGTCATGCCACAACCGGACTTTGTTCGGATGCTCGTGTCATAAGACATATTGGAGATGAAGAGGCCATTTGGTTAATGTCGATAGCATACAAGTTTGTATCACGATTCCCATTTAAGAGATCGATGCCATCCAGTTTCTAACGAAGCAAGCATTTTCCTAAAAGCAACCTCTAAATCGCATCACGTAGGCTGTCCGATCGAAAACAAATTGTGTCCCAACCCTTCGACATAGTAAACCCGAGTGATCAAATAATTTCCAAAGGTAGATCTCCATAACCCCGATAGCTGCTACATGATCATTTCCAAAACGTCGGTTCCATGAATTTCCGGATGAAATTGATCGGCTTGATTCCGGTCATGTGCTTGGAGCAACCCGGTCGACGATCCAAAGACATATTTCGATAACACCGCCAATAACGAAGAAGAAGATTTTGGAAACCGTTTTGATTTTGGTTCCTTTGGGTTAGAGGTAAAATCCGATCACACTCATAGAAGTTATCTATTGGTAAGACAGGTTCATCACTCATTCTACCATTACGGGTGTGAAAGTTCTACCCGTGGGTTTCAAATGTCATCCTAAAGTAAACATTATGCTCCCTATCGGTAGTGTAAAGCCTAAGTCTACAACTAGTCTTCCTATTCGTTTAGCATAAGTTCTTTTGGGAACATTCTTCTTAACAGCTTAACAATCTCATTCTTAGAAACACAATCATCATGAACATTAGTTAAAGATTTCTTGCAAGTTAAACAAAGAGATTCACACATTCATTAGACTTAGCAAGTTTCGGAGGTTCATTACATTCGGATGAAATGTCTTTCTTATTACAAAGCGGTAAATTCCTAGGGTGCTCTTCTACTTTCTTCTCTTTATTCAAGCGACTACTCTTAGAGGCAAGCGAGCTCCATTTCAATAATTAGTTTTTAACAACTTTATTTGTGGTTCACCAAACCTCCTTAAATTAGTTATAATATAAGTAAATTAAAATATGTACGTGGTTTGTCTATTTGTCGAAACCATCCAGGTGAGAAACTAGCATGCTTGTACGAAGAAATGAGTTTCTGATGGTATATTGGCAAATTAGGTGATTAGTGTAATGGGTCAAAATGGGTAGTTTTGAGACGCACCAGAAAAACACGTTGGGTGGGTTGAGTTGACCAGAAATATTACTATCTATAACTAATATCTATATTGTTTTCATCCCAAATGGCGAGTTCTACTAACAAAAGGGTGTGTTTGGAACTTTGGATTTTCATTTAAAAGTGAGTAATCAGAACTTATCAGCTTCTTATAATTAGCAGTAGTTTGGTCACTTTATCTCCACCTCAATATAATCAGTTTCTTTTATGGTAGAATTTACGAGTGTGTGTGGAATCTTATAACAAAAGCTTTCCTAAAGAGTAAAAGATGTTGAATGAAAATTTCAAACAGATGAAAATAATGTTCTATATTCTCGTAGTCTTAGAAATCAAATCCCATGTTTAACCTTTAAAAAAAACGAAATAACATAGTCAAAGAGTTAGGACCTAACGAGCTAAAAGTGCGTGATATAGAGTTGTTATGAATGAGAATCAAAGCATGTGAAACAAAAAGCTTAAAGTAAGAAATTAGTTTTGTCCCACATGGATACGTGAACAAATATAGAAGCAGTATATAATCTAAACAAGGATGGAAAAACATAGTTGTCAAATTTATTCTATGTTAACAAATCCTGTCATTTTTATTTTGCGGAACAAAACCTTCCTTAAATTTTACAGTATTTGTTTATCGTATTCCATCTCCACAAAACCTTCTTTAATTTTTACATTATTGGTTTATTGATTCCAGTTTATTTTACAGTTATCCGTATAGTTAATATTAATATAGCTTAGTGAATGAAAAGGGATGACGTTCACACAATTCGTATTCAAAACATATAGGAACGGCCGGTGTATTTTACCTTTAATAATTTTATGGAATTGTAGTATGTTAGTGCTTTGAACATCACCAAGTGGCTATACATTGGTTTCAAAAAGCTAAGAGACCCTATAAAAACTTTTAAGTATTTAGTCAATGAAAGAAACAAGGAACCTTCATAAATGGATCAGACGGCTTAGAACTCGCGATGATACTTATTAGTTTTATTAAAATTGACAACCCAACGTACTAAGGTAGATCGTGGATGGTAGAATTCATGTGTCTAAAGTACTAACGTAAATGAATGGATCTTACCATCCTTGCACACATGCAAACTTCTCTTGGGACATCGAAGTTCTTTTCCAGGTCTCTAAAGCTCGCTTCACGATGCCGCCACCACCTACGGAACTAACCCTCATGAGTGAATTCTTCATTATTGCATGCTAATCTTTTGCTTGAATATTAAGATACGACACCACAATGGCACTTTTTTCCTGCGACACCTATACCTTAATGATGCTGGGTGGTTGGTTTTGTACACAAACACTATTTTGTGATCATCTTCTAATTTTTGGGTAGGCGGTTTTACCCTGGTAAATGGTATAAATCATAATAAGTTCAGGGATATGGTAAAACACCAAATCGACTATATAGACACATGCACAATTTGTGCAACTAACAAAGACAAAGAGTGACATGCCACTCTCAGCACAACTCTAGACAAATAAAGATCTAAACATTACAAACCAAAGACGCCCTGATTATTCTGCTTATGATTATTCTTTTGGTTGTTTTGCTTAGGATTCTGTTTCTTGTTTGACACTATAGATGGTCATAAGGAGTTGCTCTACTTGGTTGTCACATTTAGACCCGCCAAGATATAAAAGAATGAATCGAATGGAATTTGAATTTAAAAGTGGCTATTGGGATTGTGGTTCGGACTTGTAGTTAATGAGCTAAAAGTGTGATATGGAGCTATTTCGAGTAAGAATCAAGTCATTTGAAACAAATGATAAAAGAAGGAAATGAGTTTTGGTTTTATATCACCTGAATAAATGACTAGACATTAGATGAGTTTATAACTAAAACAACGACATTAAACAAAGACATTAAGCGTGTATACAATTGATTTTTCTATTCTATTTTTTTCTTTGTAAGACATAACATTAACTTTAAATTTATAGGATTTTTTTTTTTTTTTTTTTTTTTTTTTTTATTTATTTATTTATTTATTTATTTATTTATTTATTTTATTTTTTTGAGACAAAACATGAGAAGATAAAGACATAGCATTTCACACAATTCACATTTAATCCTATTGTCTCCACCGAAGTTGAAACTTTGAAGTTAGCTTATTATATCAATCGACTCAATCACATAAAAATCTTGTGTTAGCATGATTATATTCTTCTTCTACCATTTCTTTCGGTATTAAGTGCACTTTATATCATCGGAAACCCATGTTTGGGTCAACTTTAGGCTGGGGAGTTGTTGGATGACATTGCTTTGAACATTACCAAGTTGCTATTAATTGGTTTTCAAAAGGTGAGATACACTATAACTTAGATGGCTTTTAAGATTGAGGTTCGACTAGGTGTAACGAGCCGAGCCAAGCCCGTGTTGACAAGGCCTCGAACTCGGCTCGAAAAAAAATTAGCTTAAGCTCTGTCGATAGCTCGCAAGCTTTTTCCATCTAGCTGAAGTCGGCTCGATTCGGGCCGAGAAAGCTCGAGCTTTGCTTGAAAAGCTCGAATATATGTATATCATGAATACATGATTACACATTTACACCCCTATTCCAACTCTTGAACAAGTTGATTAAGGAGTTGAGACTGAGACTCGAAAATAAGAACGAATACAATACTGTACCCAATGAAAACCATATAAAGAGGAAGTGATGGCAAGAAAACCATATAAAGAGGAAGTGATGGCCAAGAAGTGTGCACTATGTAGATTGTAGAATACAAAACGTTACGTAGGAATAATTAGGGTTTGAAGGGTATTTTTTTATGGAGTAAGTCCTTATAATTAGGTTAATATTCAAATTAACCCTTATTTACTTAAAGTTTGAAGGGTATATAGTTAATTACTTTTCACATCCAGGACTCTAAAGTTCGCTTCACGATATCACCATCTTGTTGCTTATGAGTGAATTCTTTATTAATGTTGTTCTTTACTTCTTGTTGCTTGCACTATTGTGCCGATAACTCTTTTGGTTATTCTCGTTGATGATCTTGTCTCTTGGTCGACTTCCACAAAAGTGTAGATCGGGAACATTCTCGACCCCGGTGCCTTTGGCACCACTATTGTCCACCCCACAAGGAATAGCTCCTGAACCTCTTGGTTGACTATATGATCGGAGATGATGAGTTGCTCGAGTTTGTCACGATTTAAACCCGACCTAGATATCAAAGAATGAATTAAAGTCGATTTGAAATCGAGAAGTAGGTGTCAAGGCTGAGGTTGACTTGATTGCATGAAGTTAACGAACTAAAATGTTTGATGTGATGCCGCTCGAGTCGTAATCAAGGCATTTGATCAAACAAAACCTTAAAGCATGAAATGATTTTTAATTTGATCCCACATGGATGAATACACATATATAGAAGTAGTATATAACCTAAACCATGGAAGTGTTAATCAATGATTTAAGCTCAATCAATAATTTATGATAAGAACCTATAAGGATCGACCACTTTTGATCTTTGTGGGACAAAATCTACTTGGTATTTTGTTTTTTGCATAGTCTTATTTTTAGAGACAAAAATTTATAGATGCTTGATCACTTGTTTAGTTCTCCCATATGTACATAGACTTGTAGAAATAATGGTTATAGAACCCCCTTTCATCTCCCTCGTAGAGACATAGATACACTTCAATTAAATGTGATTTTTTACAAGGTTCTCAAAAAAAAAAAAAAAATCAAGATCCTACTACAAAAGTATACACAATGTTATATGTCTAGTCTTTTATCCTATGATGTATAATAGTACACCATTCTGTTAGAGCATTTCCATCAATAACTTAAGTTATACTTTAACATCTGCCACGTCAGCGTCACATCAGCTTTAACATTTCACTTTAACATCCCCAAAAAACACCCACAACAATAACATCCAAAGTTAAACTTTAACATTTCATATTTTCAATTTCAACCCTTAAACTAAAACAAACACTTCATTTATTAAACTAAACATATCATTAAATTTGAAAACATATTACAACACGAAATTACACAAAAAAAAAAAAAAAAAAAAAAAAAAAGTTACAACGAAATAAAAAAACACACTGCAAATTAAACGTTACAACATAAAGGAAATGACGAGAATAAAATATAGTGACGAGATTGCAAGTTATATTTTATTTTGATTCGTTTATTTTCGTCATTGATCCAAGCCACGACATCTGGATCTTTGCCTTCAATATCAACCATCAAAAACTTTATCTCTTCCAACCTTGTTATTGTTTCATCTTTGATTTGTTGGGCCCGATATGCCATTGGCGGTTTCACGCTTGATACGATACTGCTTGCCATAGTTTCGGTGAAATAACTCGACGAGCTCGTTCCTCCAAAGGCTCGCCCCCGAGACTTGTCGTGTTCTCGCTCTTGCTTTCTGGTAGCGCTTCTTTCCCCACGGGCGTGGTTGTTCATCATGACCAAACAAAGCCTCGCTTGTTTGGCTTGGGACATCGCCGGTTAAATCAACCGTTCCGCTGTCCCATTTCTTAGAATGACGCAAAACCTCCCAAGCGCCATCGAGAGCAAACAAGGTCGCTTGGTTCTCACGATACCATTGCTTTGCCCGTTTCATCACATCCATCTCACTTTTCCCGCTTCATTGCTCCCGCTGCGCACGTTGTAAAAAGAGTTGAACTTTGTGCAATAGCGCTCAACGCTTTCCACTTGCTTGAAATCATATCCTTGTCATACCGCTGAAAGTTGAGTCTATTGAACTTATTTGTGACCCGATACCAAAACGTATTCTTTGGGATGCCCAACTTTCGATCCTCCGTAATGCCTATGTAACACCGGCAAGTAATTCTTCCTTCCGCTAGAGTCCAACGCCAGAGCGAATTATTCTTCATCATCATCGATTGGTCGGGGCTCGAGTCTTGGATTTTTTTACTGCTAACACCTACATTTGGATTTTTTTCGAGGAGACGCTGGTGTCTCAGAACATCATGTGTTTGGGCCATGAATGTTGCGAGTGTCATGAGAATTGTAAATTTTGAAAGTTGAGTTTAAGTACTTTGTTGGCTTTGTTGCCAATACGATATTGTTGATGTTGTTGCCACATTTCTGGCTTGATAAGCCTAGTGGGTCGGGAAAAGACAAGTTCGGTTTGAAGATGAACCCGCTGCTCGTGTTAGATGATGAACCCGGTTTGAGGTATTCCACCCACCACCGAGAAGATTGAAGAATGTATCATCTTCGCCTCCCGACATTCTTTTTTCAAAGAATGAAAGATTGAAGATTGAGAGGATTGAGTAGTGGAAGTGTGAAAAAAAATGTTGTTTTAGTTGGGTATTTATAGTGGTGAGAATTTTATTTATTTATTTTTTTTATAAAACCAGCGCTTTGGGCTAAACGAAATTTTTTAAACCCCAATGGGGTAACTAGCCGTTAGGGACGGTGTTTTGTATTTTTTTTTTTTTTTTTTTTTTATGTTGATAACGCCCCTGGGCAAGTAACGCAGGGCAAGTAACGCGCCGTTAACGCCGGAGGTCCAAGGGCTAACGCCTGTTAACGCGCCTCATTTCCCTCTAACGCCCATTACCCACGTTATTAATGTCATAATGTGCATGCTCTTAGATTGGTAAATGGGCACTCGTGTTAACAATTAAAATGTCTACTGACATAAGCAATATATGAGTCTGCTACTTTGAGTGAGAATTAAGGCAAGCTTTAAGAAGGATATAAATGTTGGTTTTGTCCCACATGGATGAATGAACATACATTAGAGCTATTTAGAGCTAAAACTGAAAAATATACTCAGCGTTTACACTAGTGCTTTTATTTATTCTTTGTAAGACATGACTTTTTTTTTTTAGATAAAACATGAGAAGATAAAGTTGTAGCATTTCCACACAATTCATATTTAATCCCATTGTCGCCACCGAAGTTGAAACTTTGAAGCAATCTTATCATATCAATCAACTCAATCACATAAAAATCTTGTATTAGCATGATTATATTCTTCTTGTACCCTTTCTTTCGGTATTAAGTGCACTTTATATCATCGGAAACCCATGTTTGGGTCAACTTTAGGTCGGGGAGTTGTAAGATGACAGTGCTTTGAACATTACCAAGTTGCTATTAATTGGTTTTCAAAAGGTTAGATACACTATAACTTAAGTGGCTTTCGGGATTGAGGTTCGGACTTAGTTTTAATTAACGAGCTAAAAGTGTATGATATAGAGTTATTATGATTGAGAATCAAAGCATTTGAAACTAAAGCTTAAAGTAGGAAACTGGTTTTATCCCGCATGGATAAATGAACAAACATAGAAGCAGTATATTACCTAAACAAGGATTGGTAAAGTATGTGTAAATTTGTTAACATAGCATAATCTTAGTTGACATACCTATTCTGTGTTGACAAATTGTATGATTTTTTATTTTGTGGAACAAAATCTTCTTTTATTTTACGGTATTTGTTAGTTTTCCGTATAGTTAATATTAATCTAGCTTATTGAATGAAAAGGGATGCCGTTTTCGCACAATTTTTATTCAAAAAGATATAGTACGTACGTTGTTATATATTGGCTTCCAAAAGGTAAGGAAGTTTCCAAGTATTTGATTGCGAAAAAAAGGAACACATAATGAAGGTTTTGAGTTCTTTTGGATAGTAGAATTTACACACATATATTTTACCAGGGTGAATCCCTTTTACCCAAAAAGAATTTACACACATAATGAAGGTTTTGAGTTCTTTTGGATAGTAGAATTTACGAGTGTGTTGTGTGGATGGAATAATCTTAAAAAAAAATACTTTCAAGAAACTAAAAGATGTTTAATGAATTTTTATAACTGTTTTAAACATGGAAAGTTGAGTTCTTTCTATCACAATAGTAGAGAAAATATCCAGACTAAACAACCTTTTACAAGGAAATGCAGACAGGATATAAGTTTAACATTAAAAGAAATCAACTAACCAAGTGTTAGAATACTCTATATACAACAGGAGATGTCGTAATCAAATAGTTGGGACCTATCAAAGAATCCAGAATATTATGTGTAAAAACGTGAGACCTTGTAATTGTTCGCGCGTTTTAGACCCAAAGATGAATCGAAGTGGATTTTAAAATCGAGAAGTAGGTATTCCAGTTGAGGTGCGGACTTAGCTGTAGTGAACGAGCTAAGTATGTTTGCTATGGAGCTATTTTGAGTAAGAATCAAGACATTTGAAACAAACGATAAAAGAAGGAGATGAGTTCTAGTTTTATCTCACCTGAAAAGGTGAATAGACATGAGAGGAGTTTATAACTAAAACCACAAAGGTATTAAATATTATTTGTGTATTATCACATCGAAAAGTTTTTCCAAGACCTCTTCAAGTCTTAATCGCTAATTGAACGTAACGCAGTTTGTTAACAAACATTCTCTGTCAAAAGTTAAAGTTATCTAAAATAAGCCTTTCAACTTAATATTTATCATATTTATCAAGTTCAAACAATCGATCAAGCTGAATATGCAAGCTCCTACTTTCAGTTTAAGCAAGGGATTAATGTTGGTGATACTTCATCCGCGACGTCTAGCAATTGGAGCCCATCTTTGTTCAATTATCAGCAAAATACTGGAATTTCTCATGAGGTATAATACATTATTTTAGCACTTGTATTGCTGGCTATTAGTTAGTTAATGACCAAGAGTCCAAAGCTAGGTCAATCATTAATTAGGCCTTCACAAAAAATGATGTATATCATTGGTTGTAAGAAGTCTAATGTATATTATTGCACATAATCAGATAATTAAATATATGTTTTTTTTGCAGCATCAGTTCAGTGACTTTCAGATTTCTGGTAGACCATGGGAAAATTGCTATTGCAAGTGTTTCAGATTGTTTTGGCCACGTATACTAGTTGGAGCAGAAACAAGCATATAGATACAGTTGGAGACATATATATTTAATTGTTGGGACGCATGCACAGTTCTTGGCAACTTTTTTAGAGCATCTACGATGCTTCAAATTGGCAAAAGCTTTTTCCTATTCTAAGAAGTCTTTAGAGTGTTTTAAAGATTACATCATAGTTTTTGAAAAGCTTTACACAAAGACTGGCATACACCAAATATTTCTCAAAGTTTTAGTTATAAGATTGTATGATTTAACGATTAAATGCTCAGTCATTGAAGACTTAAAGATTGAGGATGCTTCTACTCAATGGAGAAAAATATGTACATGATAATTTATAGCTGTTCAAAACATCAAATACAAGAGGTTCACAAGTTATATAGTGGAGCACAAAATAAAACATTACAAATCATATCTCAGAAATTATAATAAATAAAGAAAATGTTATATTGCATTTTTTGGAAATGGAGTATTTTGACTAAAACTTGACGTTTGGACGTTTATTTATATATGCGACATTAATAATCTTCACGTGGAGTAGGTTTCGAAAATTATAGATATTTGGATATTCGGATATATAAAACTGTTATCCAAAATTTTGGATATCCAAATTTATAAAACTTAGCTAAAATAATGGATCTAACATAAAACCATGAACTCAAATTTCGGATATCCGAAAAACGAAATAAAAAAAAAAGTACTATACATATACTAAAAAAAAAGTACAAAATCGGGTACAACCTATATGGGGTGTGGGAGGAGCAATTAATGGGGGTGCCTCATTAGACTACCCCGTTTGAGATTGCTTACTAAAACTACTTACTAAGTTACTATCTGGTGGTTGTAATTTTTTTAGATAAGTAGTTTGGGATAAGCAACTTCAAAATGCTCATAGTAATTTCATTAACTAATAATCAGATAACCATTTTAAGTAAGCAATCTCAAACCCCCAGCTCCCACAAGCCAAAACTACTTATCTATATAGAAACGCAATAATGAGATAAGTACATTTAATAAGCAATCCCAAGCACCCCCAATTAGTTCTTGTTATTACAACTATGTCAATTGTATGCTACTGCTTAAGATTCTTGATTGTAAAAATGTTTATATGTATGACTTCATTCGTAGTTAATAGCTTTTTCTCTGATAATTAACCGAGTGACATTTTATTATGTATCATCCTTTCTTCTTTGTTTGAATCCCATGTTCTTATGTCCAAAACTATCTATGTTCTTTGAGACCGTATGATGAGATATTTCTACGCCTCAATTTTTGACCGCTCCGCCATGACCGATATATGTCGTTCTTGGCTACTTTCTTATCTCGCACGCATGTCTTCTATAATTTCGTATTTGTAAGATTAAGGTTAGCAAGCTAGCTTGATTCCAAACTATGCATCTTAATATTTTCATGTCCTTCTTCACGCTTTAACTGTTTTTTCTTCGCAATATTAAATAAAAATACACTAATGCTACATCCACTCAAATTCATCTATAAAAGAATCCCACACGCTGAGGTGGCGCGGGATGCTTGGTTTTTTGTGGGTTCGGCGCCACCTCAGCGTGTGAGATTCTTTTGTGGATGAATTTGAGTGGCTCATAAAAATATGATAAGGGTATGGTTGCCTTCGGGGTCAGCTTAAATTATACATATCTTTGCTTGTTTAAAGGTTGGTCTAGCTTCCACATAATGGTTCTATGCATTCGGAGAAATGACATATGCGACTTATGATGGGATTCATGTATAAACCTTTTTGCCTCATCCAGCTGGCACCAGAATCATAGGACACGATTTTACAATCTTTTGGTTAACAAGTCACTATGAATTCTATTTGTCTAAACCTAGCTTACATTATTTATGTAACTTCGCAATTTTGTTACGTGGCATATGAGCTAACTCTAATGCCAACCAGCAAGAATACAATCCTTTATAAATTTATGAATAACTGATGAGTAATAAGTAGGGGTGTAATCGAGTCAAGCCGAGCTCGAGCTTGACAAGGCTTGAGCATGGCTTGATACAAAAATAGTATGCTTGATGTTAAAATATAACTCAAATACTGAAACTTATATTCTAGGGACTAATGTTGCACTTTTACATTTTCAGTTTATAGCATATTTGAAGTTTGGCTTTATGTGGATGTTTGGTGAAAGATGAAGGACTTAAGGTGCTATATCCGGAAAGGTGAAAGTCACCGTGGTCAAGGCTATTTATAGTCTCATTCTTGCTGGGGTTTGATATAACTCATTCTCTAAAAAGAAAAGATTGTACGATCTTCTCTCAACCAAAACTACTTTCCTGCTTGTTCCTAATATTGCTTTAGAGTGATTGTGAGGTTTCTTATATTGTAAAGACTATTGATAATTAGTCAATAGCCTTCCACCGAGTAGCAGTGGGAAGGATTGTGTGATGTGCAATTGTTTGTGATTCATGTGATGTTTCAGGTGATTCGATTAAGATCGCTTATTGATCCGATAGTTTTGGTTGAATAAAAGAAGTTAATCTTGAATTTAGATTCAAGATCTGTTGTTGGTTTAAATTGTGTTTTCCTACATGGTATCAGAGCCAGGTTGTTAAATCTTGCTCTAATCGGTTTTTTAAAAAAAATTGTTTTTAGAAAAATTTGGGGGTTTTTAAAATTGGATCGATATAATTCAATTAACTGTGGTTAATTGGTTTCTTGTGATTCTAATTGACTAATTCTTGATCGTGTAATAAAACGCCTAATTTTTTGAAAAATTAGGGTTTGGCTATTTTGGGGATTTTGGTCTCTGACTTCGATTGGTGGCTTGTTAAGTGTTCTTGGTTGATTTACTGGTGTGTTTGGTAAATCTTGATTGGTTCTGGGTTATTGATGATATTTGGGTTGTGATTCTTGACTAAGTGAATCAAGATCATAATCTGGGTTCTTGTTCCGCTGCTTATTGGATTCTTGTGTGCTCTGTAACACCTCTCACGCTCTCTTCTTTAATTTATGTTTTTATTTTCTTGCATTAGATTGCTGGAGGATAGGATTTGGGATTTTGGAAGTTGAGATTGGTTGATTGTAGTGTTTAGGGTTTATTTTTTTTATTATTGTTTGTGTGCTTGTGTTCAGCCCTTGACCTACCACCTTGAGTGGCAAGGAAGCCTGGGAACTTCTTTCTTGACTCTTCTTGTGTGTTTGTTTATATTTGTTTAGTTATGTCTGTTCATGGTTATACTGATGATGAGTATGAGGCTGATGATGAACCAGTTACTTTAATTAGTAAGTTGGATCTTAGTCATCCTCTTCATTTGCATCCTAATGATTATGCTACCTTGACTGTTGTTTCTATTAAACTAAAAGGGACTGAAAATTATAATGTGTGGTCATGTGCTATGTTATTAGCTCTTGAAGGCAGAAATAAAACTGGTTTTATAGATGGTACTTGCACTAGGTCACATGTTGATGAAGTTTTAGGGAGACAATGGGACAGGGTTAATGTTGTTGTATTGGGGTGGATTTTGAATTCCATATCAGAAGAGTTGTTCTTTGGTCAAATTTTTTCAAAAAGGGCTTCTGATGTGTGGAATGAATTAAAAGAAACTTTTGATAGAGTTGATGGTTCAGTTACTTTTAATCTACATCATAAAATCAATTCTCTGTCCAAAATGGTTGTTCTATTGCTGAATATTTTAATAAACTGAGCACTTTGTGGAAACAATTTGATGCTTTAGTCAGTTGCCTAGGTGCACTTGTCATGCTGCTGATGATTTTAAAAAACATAATCAGTTAATGAAACTTATGCAATTCTTAATGGGCTTAGATGATTCTTATATGCAAATAAAGAGTAATGTGTTATCTAGAGATCCTCTACCTGATGTGAAAGGGGCTTTTGCCATTATTTCTAGTGAGGAGTCTCATAGATCTGTGGTTACTGGTTCAGTTGGTGGAACTTCTAATAAGTCTCACCAACTGTGTTTAACTCAGTGCGCCTAATAGAGTTAACTCGAGGCCCCCATTCTCTCAGTGGTTACCTAGGCCAAATAATACCACTAGGTCTAGTGATAATAGGAGGATCATGGTGGTCCTATGTTTGTTTGTGAACATTGTGGTTTTAATGGACATACTACTGATAGATGCTTTAAACTCATTGGGTACCCTGCTGACTTTGCAAAGAATAAAAGGACTAGTACTGGTAATAATAGTCAGGGTGCTCAGAACTTTAACAAGAGGTTTATAAATAATAATAATTCTGTTGGCTCTAGTTCCACTTCTACTTTTTCAGATGATCAGATTTCTAAACTGATTTCATTGATTAAAGAAAACTCTAAAATTGTTGATGGAAATGGAAAAGTAAAAAACAAAACGCCCTTTCTAAGTCTAGTGCAGAGGCTGAGTATAGAGCAATGGCTTCTGCTACTTCAACAATTGTTTGGGTCTTGAAAGTTTTAAAAGATCTAAACTGGGAACAATTTTTTTTGCAGAAGTCGTTTTGTGATAGTCGGTGCAATTAAAATTGCAGCTAATCCTGTTTTCATGAGAGAACAAAACATTTGGAAATTGATCTACATTTTGTGAGAGAAAAATTTTGGTCGGAGTTATTAAACCGAAAAGTTCACTTATTAATCGATAGTGATATTTTTACAAAAGGTCTTGATAAACTACAACATGAGAAACTGGTTTCTAATCTTGGTTTGTATGATGTGTTTCAGGTTTAAGTTAAGGGGGGATGTTAAAATATAACTCAAATACTGAAACTTATATTCTAGGGACTAATGTTGCACTTTTACATTTTCAGTTTATAGCATATTTGAAGTTTGGCTTTATGTGGATGTTTGGTGAAAGATGAAGGACTTAAGGTGCTATATCTGGAAAGGTGAAAGTCAGTTGTGGTCAAGGCTATTTATAGTCTCATTCTTGCTAGGGTTTGATATAACTCATTCTCTCTAAAAGAAAAGATTGCAGTCGATCTTCTCTCAACCAAAACTACTTTCTGTTTGTTCCTAATATTGCTTTAGAGTGATTGTGAGGTTTCTTATATTGTAAAGACTATTGATAATTAGTCAATAGCCTTCCACCTGAGTAGCAGTGGGAAGGATTGTGTGATGTGCAATTGTTTGTGATTCATGTGATGTTTCTGGGTGATTCTGATTAAGATCAGTTTCTTATTGATCTGGATAGTTTTGGTTGAATAAAAGAAGTTAATCTTGAATTTAGATTCAAGATCTGTTGTTGGTTTAAATTGTGTTTTCCTACACTTGAGCTTGGTTTGATAGCTTGTCAAGCTTTAATCATCCAGCTTGAGCTTGGCTTGAATAGGTTTTGAGCAAAGCTTGAGCTCGCTTGAAAAGCTTGAATGTATAAAAATATTGTATTTGATAGACAAAGTCATCAAAATATATATATTTATAAAGTAATACAAACTAAAACCATATTTGAAACCAAATTAAATTAAATTAATGAAGAATAAAACCAAAGAATAACATTTTCAGATTAAGTCCAACATTAGAATGAAACATAAGACAAAGTACTAATTAATGTTGTCATCGATATACTAAGTATAAACAAAATCTAAAATTATCTAATAGTAGTATATTGGTCTATTAATATTCACGATTCATAAGCTAAAATAAAAACATGAACAATAACTATGAAACGAAGGAGTATCTAACAAAAGTATATAGATTATGAAATTATATGATGTGTTTTAAGGCCAGCCCAGAATCAATCCCCATCGATCGAGAGGTTTGGCGATCGATATCTCGTCGATCGCCTTGTCAGTGACAAGTGTCGATCGCCGCTTTTTGAAACCAATTGAATCGTGAGGCCGATCGATGAAAGCAAAGTTTACGTTACATTTACATAAAAAAAAAAAAAAAAAAAAAACCTTGTTACCGTTTGAGGCTAAAAAATACAACTAAAACTACCCTATAAATACACAACATATTTACACACTAAACTCACAAATCTCACAATCTCTCTATCAAAAATCTCACAATCCTCTATATCGAAAATGTCTAAGAAAACACCACCAACCAAAAGTCGAAAATCCTGCTTAAGCAAAACGCAGCATATTTTAACATCGGATCCGAATTTCCTGCTAACCGGTGTCTCACCAAGAATCAATTTCCAACCCCCGCAAACTCAAAGAGGCGATCAAGGCACGTCCACACCTAGATTTTTAATAAGTGTTGTAATGTTTTAATAAGTTTAAGAATGTTTAATTTTATTTGAATTATTATGTAACGCTTAATTATTAATGAAATTTTATTTTGTGTTAAAAAAAAAAAAAAAAAAAAATTGAACTTGGTTGCCCTTATCGGGGCACCTAATCGCTCGGTCATGAGAAAGAAAGTTGACGTGGCAGGAAAATGAGGGATTGAATCTCTCTTGAGGCACCTAAGTAGTCACATGATCGGATCTTATACTATACTTTCTTCGTAGTAAACTAATTGTTCAACGATAAAAACACATAGTATAGTAATAACATTATCACTACATATTTATGTTTTAAAATTTACATAATGACGTTTTTACCTTGAGGTGATTAATTATAATGTTTTTTAATTTTGTATTAATGTATAACTTAAAGGTAATATAAATAACTTGATATAAATTTTAATTATTTTTCTTAGTGAAGTAACTGATTTAAAACAAGAAAATAAAATGTGCACAATAAATTTAAAACCAAAAGTATTAGATTTCATGACCCAATCAGAATCCACAAATAATGCATGTCTATAAATACAAGCTCACCTCTTTCCATTCAGTGCCGTGTTATATATCTTTCTTGATCGAATCATATCAAAACACCTCGTGAGGGGGTGGCAGTGGAAGCGGGGTGGCATTTGGTTTGCCTCAAACCGCTCGGTAACACCGATGCTACACCATCGGTATGAAATGAAACCGAACGAAATCGGTGAAATACCTCAATTGGTGTGGAGCGTTGGGTGGGAAAATAGAGCCGTTCAACGGCTAAAATTATAACCGTTGCATTTGAAAAAATAAATAAATAAAAATAAATTAGATGAGGTATGAGTTAGGCATGGTTGTCACCAAAAATCTATGTTTAGGTATGAGATAAGATAGAAGGATATTATTGGTGGGTGATTAGGTATGAGATAGATATGGTGGCATGACTAACACCTCCTAAGAGTGGTGTTTGTACTAGAATGTGGGACCCACGTCAAACCAGCAGTGCTCTTTTTTGTGAAAATTACATAAGAGGCCTCTGCAGGGGGTAGTTGTCCTGCAGATGACCTCTTTTTTCCATATATCAAAAGGCTTAGCATTTCACGCAAAGTTGTGGAGAGATCCTTAAAGGACACGTGTTACAACCCGTTAATTTAACGTGATATATTTAAAAAAAAAAAAAAAAAAAAAAAAAAAAAAAAAGTCTAACCTCACATTTGAGCGAGATCGACATGGGTGGGGACACCATCCGAACATGTCGGAAAGCAAGCATTTCACCTAAAGTGTTGCGAAATCCGACATGGGTGGGCCCCCAACCTTTTTTGACATAACGTTTTATTTTATTTGATGTTAGTATATTTTGCTACATAATTTTTGTTACATAATTGAATCTCATTTGTACTTTTTTTTCTAAACACTAAAATCATTACTTAAAAAAGGAAGAAATTACTAAACACTAAAATCCATTCTAGAGACACTAAAATCATTACTTAAAAAAAAAAAAAAAAAAAAAAAAAAAAAAAAAAAAGGTAACTCGCTTAAAAAGGAAGAGAAATATGACAAAACATGGGGACACCTTCTGACGACGACAAAGACTAAGCAAAAGACTAAGCAATGTATCGCTTGAATATTGAAGCGAAATTGCATTGGGACTAAGCAAAGACTAAGCAAAATATCGTACACTATCAACTCGAATGACTACTCGTTACTGTGCAAAATTTATCCGAATAACAATGCCAAATTCGTCATTTCGTTTTACATTTCCAGTGAGCAAGAGTAGGTGTTTTTCTCACATTGTTGCAAAATCTTCCTTGGTTTTTTTGTTGTTGCAGCTTGGAGTTGTGGCTGTTGGAAAATCTTCCTTGGTGTTAGTGGTGTAGGCTGTCGGTGGTGGTGTTGTGGTTGTTGGTGGTGCTTTTGGCTGACGGTGTCATTGTTGTTGTGGTTTTGTGGTGGTAGTGGGTAGGTGTTAACGTGTTTGTTTGTTAATATGACACTTGTTGTTCCGGTAAATATTTTTTTTTTCTTCCGATATCATTATTTTGTGTTTTATGCTTATTGTGTAGTTAATAATATATACTGTTATTAATTGTTGTTTTAGGATTTTGCCGCTGACCTTACTCGTAGAAGTAAGCTTAGATTGGTTCATTACCTTAAAAAATTGCGAATACCAATAAGGAAGTATTGTTTAGGCGGCGTGTTTCGGATGGATGTTTGACATAGAACAAATGCGAGAATCATGTATTTTATTACATTATATGAGTTTATGTCAACTTGACCTCAACCGGAGACACGGAAGTTGTTCCATTGAGGTATCGTGTAGGAGATTTTGAGTTGAGATTTGGTAGAGGAGTTTTGTTTAGTAACTAGCTTGAGATTTGGTGTTGATTTTCAAGACAAATATAAAGATCAACCTACTCCTCTTAGGAGACGTGTTTTGACTCACGTTATGATGGATGTTCGATAACCGCCGGAGTGTTGAATGAATTTATTTCTAGCGACGCTTTTGATAAGCTTGTCGATATCGATGCCGCTCGTGTCGGTTGCTAGGGTTGTTAGAGATGGTTTTGTTAGGCCACGAGGTTAAGAACGTAGTTCCCCCATGGTGCATGGCTTTAGTAGATAATCTTGATGCTTGGAATATATATCCTTGGGGTTCGTACGTGTGGCCGACATTGTACAGTCAGTTAGTTGGTGCAGTAGATTCACGGCTTGAAGCTTTTTTTGTGAAACCACGACCACCGCCTGACGCTGACGGTAAAGTAAAGAACCCTAAGTATACGCTGATCGGCTTTACATGGGCCTTTAAGGTATGTATATATATATATATATATATATATATATATATATATATATATATATATATATATATATATATATATATATATAATTTTAGTTTTGTTGTTTATGTATATATATAATGTTAAAGTAATTAACCAATTATTTTTATAGACGTGGATTTTGGAGACTTATCTAGACACGGCACTAGATTTTTAATCGTCACGAGCTCCATCCGAGAGTGTGTGCATGGCGTTACAAGCGGCAATTTAATAAATTTTAGGTAGCGGTAGGGTGTTCATGGGTTGGATAATACAATAAACCGAAAACCAAAACCGGAAAGTTTATTGGTGAGTTGTTATTTAATCATGCCATTCGAAAATTTTAGTGATTCATAACAATATTCGTATTTGTTGTTATATAAATTTTAGGTAGCGGAACCTACATTAAGACTTGTACCGATGCATATGAGTCGAAAAGGGTTGGTTCCGTGATAGCATGGCATTTTTGAGGGCGAGTATTGATCCACCACCAATACCCCACTTTCGCACCAATATAGCCGTGACGATGTTCCGAATTTGTTTATCGTCATTTGACGAACTAGAGGATTTGACAAAGGCTCAGTCGCCAAGATTAAGGAACACGACACAATGTTCCAAAAATATTTGGTTTCTTTAGTGGTTTCCTAACAGCAGGTATGTTTTATTTGCATATTTTTGTTGCTACTTATTGGTTTTAAAATTACTAAACATTATAATATTGTATTTAGGCTTTACGCGTTGGAACTGGATTTAATTGGAACCGTAACGCCAGTATGTTTTATTTGCATAATTTTTGTTGCTACTTATTGGTTTTAAAACTTACTAAACATTATAATATTGTATTTAGGCTTTCGCGCCGGCTGGAACTGGATTTAATTGGAACCAGAACGCGCAGGTATGTTTTATTTGCATAATTTTTAGTTGCTACTTATTGGTTTTAAAAATTACTAAACATTATAATATTGTATTTAGGCTTCGCTACCGGTGGGAACTGGATTTAATTGGAACCGAACGCAGGTATGTTTTATTTGCATATTTTTGTTGCTACTTATTGGTTTTAAAATTACTAACCATTATAATATTGTATTTAGGCTTTCATTACCGGAACTGGATTTAATTGGAACCGAGCAGCAGTATGTTTTATTTGCATAATTTTAGTTGCTACTTATTGGTTTTAAAATTACTAAACATTATAATATTGTATTTAGGCTTTCGCCGGCCGGAACTGGATTTAATTGGAACCGAAGCGTGTATGTTTTATTTTCATATTTTTGTTGCTACTTATTGGTTTTAAAAATTACTAACCATTATAATATTGTATTTAGGCTTGCTTGCCGAACCGGAAGTAATTGGAACTTTAAATATGTTTTATTTGCATATTTTTTGTTGCTAATCATTTGTTTTAAAATTACTAAACATTATAATATTGTATGTAGGTATTTGGTGAGGCTGGTCAAGGAGATGGGGGGTTTCCTACACCCCCCAATAGTTCTTTCTTTGAGGGGGTGTCTCACCACCAGTCGCCACAGGTGGGCACGCACGTATACGACCAGCTGACGCCTCACTCTAGGACACCTATGCCACAACAAGGATTTGTTCCGTGGTCGGGTAACAATGCGCAACAAGCTACTGCATCACACCCCCCCCGTAGCTAATCGTGTGTTACCGGTAAATTTATAACCCACATAAGTATATATATTTTTTTCATTTTTCTACTATAATACTTGCATGTATATTTGTTCCGTGTTAGGGTGCTATTAATCGAGGAAAGAGAGATGTTCGTCCTAGTCGTTATTTGTGCAGCCCTTTTGGTCGTTTGCCAGACACGACTCCTATTCCCAATAAACGGGATGGTAGGCTTAAGGATAATGCCATGTCATCAAATATTAGCCCGTTAGATCTTGGAAAAGCTATTGATGAAGAAGACGATAGGGTCAATGATGATGAAGAAGAGAGGGATAAAGTTGAGTTTTTACGGGAAAATTTTACCGGAGAGTACATTTCGTTTTATAACGTTGACCCTGCTAAGGTAATCATAAAACTACGTGAATATTCTTGAAATTTAACATTGATTAACAACTTATTATTGATATTACTTTTGGCTATTTAGGTTAAGCGTACATTTTATGAAGACTTACAAACTTTCCTGAGGAACCCTAAACCCATATACCTGGACTGTCATGTGATGGGTTTTGCGTGTGAGACAATTTTTTGGCGTGAATTGCTCCCTTTTTGTTCCAAGGTCCCAAGTAATGGTTGGCTTGCAGACGATGTAAGTTTATTGTTACATGTTTATAATGTATTTGAATAGTTTTTTTTATAGAATGCTTATAAATAATTTTAATATTTTTTTTATATGAACTAGCATATGAATGCATGGACTGAGCTTCTAATCCGTCAGAGGCCAAATGGTGCTCCCAGACAAGAGCGAAATCAACACTTGCATCGTATGCTCCAGGCACTTCTCTCTTCTTACTTGTGACGGATAGTGCATTACAGGGAACGATAAGTGGGAGGACACGTCCGTACCCATCCTGGGATGAGGTACACGTGGTAAGTATTTTTGTTTAATGATTTTAATGCGTTTAGTATTTTAATAAGCTATTTAATTGTATGTAAGCTAATGATTTTATCTTTGTAGGTGTATATGCCGTTCCATGCCGAAGGCAACCACTGGGTTCTAGGTGTCGTAGATCTTCCGAATTCTCATATTTCTGTTTTCGACTCCATGGATAATAAGAGTAGGGCGGGTAAGCTGCGAGAACATCTTGATGGATGGACTAAAGTCTTAAATGAAAGTTTACAGCTCCAAGGATATTTTGGCGTTACCAGCCGGCCACATTTTAACTTCTCATTCTCTTATAATGATTCAAAATGGTTTCCTGCTCCGCAGCAGTCAAATGGTAGGGATTGTGGAGTAGTTGTATGTTGGCTTATGCATCGATTTTGTATAGGTAGGATCCCACCACCGGTTATTACTAACCCCGAACAAGATTTTAAGGACTTTAGATTTATTATGGCTCATCATTTTATAATACCCGTGAGAATACTAGCGGATGTAGATATGATTAGTTGACCATTTGTATATGTAGTTTCAACCGTTTTGTATATATATTTTTATCTAATGAAAGTTTGTGTATGTTACATATCACAAGATATTTGACAAGTCGATAACTAAAGTTTTGTAGATGAGTTAAATGAAAACAGTAGATGGGTTAAATAAATACATAAAAAAATACAAGATAAAGATGATACAAATTAAAAACGAAAGTCTAGCAGATGGGTTAATTAAAAACATAAAGAAATACAAGATAAACATGATACAACTTAAAAACGAAACTCCAATTTAAACATCACTGATAAACGGTATCCTTGTGGTAAACCTCAACAATGTTTTTCAAAGTGATGTTAAGGTAATGGTTATGTGGTTTTGGTGTGAACACTGAGACGTTCTTTAGTATCAAAACAGCACCGACACCGATAGACTTGACGTACCCCTTATCCTCTTCTAGTACTTTGTGATGAATTGAACCGGACATTGTTCCCGATGGATCTTTGAGTGTCACGCTAGGTCACCAAGCACATTTGGTGTACAAGACTTGATGACGGCTAAAACCAGCTCAAGCTTCCTTTTTACAAAAGGTTTTCATATCGCCTAAACAAGCATCTACCCCGATCCCAAAAGCATCTAGATAGCTGCCGCTTAGCCATGGGCCACGCGAAAATGATCATCTTCGGATGCATCCTCCTCTATTCTCCGACATACTCTTGGGTTGGCATTACAGACGAGGCCCTCCTTCCCAATGTCCGTATTTTTGTGGAGCTTTATTTGAAGAATACCCATTGGACCGGGTATTATCCTTGTGTGTGCTATTGTACTTGCATTTTCCCCGGCCGATCAATGTACAAATGTATTATACCATCGTGAAGCACAAGCACACGTAACAAATAAAGTAACGTCGTTGTTGTCTTTAATCTCCATCGTTGTATCGATGGGCTTAGCCTAAACGACAATCGAGTTGCGACTAGCATCCAAATTTAATTTGTTCTCCAACATTTCAACCATTAATGAGTAAGTGATGTCACTGTACATAATGACACCACTTTCCTTGCCATTGAAATGTAATTTACATTTGAATTTCTGGAAATTAGCCGACATTTGTATGTTTGTTAAAATTCTTTTCAGATGTTGTATATATAGGGTCTATATCACATAGTGTTTTACACGAAATATGACAACCTTTTGTCATGTTTTAATAATTATACGAAAACTTTTACACATGTCAGTAATATTACAGGGACATTCAAAATTGTCTATAACTCACATACATGTTTACACGAAATATGACAACATTCAATAATTGTATGACAACTTTTAGGCTGTCGGAAGCAAAAGGACATGTATCGACAAGTCTATGACTTTCTATAAATCACATACATGTTTACACGAAATATGACAACATTCAATAATTGTACGACAACTTTTTACGCCTGTCAGTAAGCAACAAGGGACATGTATTTGACAACTCTATGACTTTCTATAAATCACATACATGTTTACACGAAATATGACAACATTCAATAATAGTATGACAACTTTTTAGGCCTGTCAGTAAGCAACAAGGGACATGTATTTGACAAGTCTATAATTGTCTATAAATCACATACATGTTTACACGAAATATGACAACATTCAATAATTGTATGACAACATTCAATATTTATATAAATATGCACATTCTTCCTTCTTTAACTCATCAAATGTCAACATCTAACAATACTACATTACAATTCACTATCAACTACAACGGAAACTTTACACTTAACCCAATAACATACCAAGATGGTTCAAACATGAATATCAATGTTCCAGAATTTGGTTTTCGAGATATGGTTAAGTATCTAGAGAGAAAATTACCAACAAAGGTCAACTTTCTATATTACGCATTGCCACAAAACCAAACTTTAATGGGGATGAAAGCAATTGAAAATGATTATGACATTGATGTTATGTACGACATCGCAAAAGTTCTTGGATGACCCAAATTTTTGTTTGTGAGCATCCGATGATTTAAGCACAAATTTGATTCCAAATGATGGTTCTATGGAAGAATCATTTGCGGTGTAATTCGGAAGAAACAAAACTAAAGAGTCACGAGAGTGTCGATTATATACATGAAATGGTTCAAAGAAAAAACAAACTGGAAGAGCGTGTACGCTTTAAACTTTGGTATAATAAAAAAACTAAACCTACTGCACCATATACACAAACCATTTTCAATTTTCCTGTTCACAACAAGGGCCGATTGGTTTGCTATGGCGGAAAACCAACGTATGTAAATGGTTGGAAGATGAACATCAACATTCCAAGAATGAAGCTAGAAGAGCTCAAGCAATATTTGTTTAACATCGTTGACATGAATATTCATGCTCTTTTTATGAAGTACCACACGGCATTTCAAGCAAGTAAAACTAAGAAACAACTATGATATGCATGTAATGTTTGATAATCTTTGCAGTCATTAGGCAACTTGAAATCTACATTGACCATGGCGGTGTCGATTTTAATATTGAAAATATATATTGCCAAATGCTACTTTGGCGTAAATGATGGAGCATGTGATAATGAATACACAAGTGACAATGAAGACGGAAACAAGAACATAACTCAAGCGGATTACACTTGTGATCAAATGGTTGAATGGGCGAACAACAACACTTTCGAATGAGGATGCTAAAGCGGATGAGCGCCATAAATACATATGAAAGAATCATTGGTATTCATAGTCATACTCACTCAATATGTGTCGTGTATGATTTAAGATTGTCTTAATAATATGTTTTCTTAATCATATTTATTTCTTGACTACAAGCACGATTTTGGAAAACAAACACTTCATTGATGGTGGAAAAATTAAACATTCATAATACAACGAGATCGCTCAAGATAAAAATACTAAAACTAAACCACAATGGTATGATTTGGTTCATTAAGAAGAATTAGGATTCTTTATATGGGCCAATGAAAATGAACCACCATTCGCCTAATACCCATGTCTTGCCACAATTCGTAAGCTCGCCGTACACTTGTAGCGAGTGAGCTATCTCTTAGTCGATCTTAGCGTCAATAATTGGATCATCATCCTTAGTAAACCCAACTAATTTTACCACATTCTCAATTGGGTATGGAAGAGTGAATAGCACGTACACGATGACACGATAGCACCATTAATTTCTAACACCCATGCACACAAAACTTTGTACCCATCGCTAGGAAACTTCCACGAAATTACAATAGAGTTCCGTGGGCGGGATATATGGAATGGAGGCCCAACCATGCGTCTTATCTCTTCCGGGTATGCCTCACGCCGGTAAATTGGTGACTAACCAAATCAAATGAAACTACCATATAGCGTTTGTACAAAATACCATCATTGAAAAGAAATTTTTCATAACCAAGCCAAGAAATTTTACCACCCATCACTTGCTACGTACCTTTTAGTCTAATCCTTCTCGAGGCAAAAGGTCATTTTCAATATGGTTCCGCTGTCTCGAACTCAAGGTATACACCGACACGCACTATGGCCCTTCACCGTATAACGGGTAATTAATTGTTAAAATTGTTAGGTCTAAATTGTCGGGGCGTACACCAAAACCGATGACCATTTTGGTGAACGGTTGATTCAAGAAGCTAGGGACTAATACCCTATAGATCGTTTTATTGATGGGTTCCAAATAATGACCATCATGTTTGAACCATAAGAAAAGCACCGACACCTTCGAGTAGCAATTGGCTTAAGAGTTGGAAGATGAAGAGTTGTATCTAGGTGGGTGAAAGCTAAACTTCCATTAATCGAAAACATAAAACCTACATTACCTTGCATATATGTTAAATTAAAACAACACATATCAGAGTACCTAAAGCCGTAGCTACGGATGAAGTTGGAAAGTCTATTGAAGACCTCCATCTCTTTGACACAAGACAAAATTGTAGTAATGACTTAATCGGAAGTCTATTCATGATATCAACTTGCGTGTCGAAGGGTATGTTGTCCGACATTTTATTTTGATGACAATGGATAAATTAGTAAATGATTTTGAATGACAAAGTAAGCCTTAAATAGGGATAAAACCGTGTCATACACTTGTCGCTTCGTGTCATATTTTGGGTTAAAATTTTACATACACATCATATTACACACCTAACCGACATGAATATGGCATGTCGAAACTTTATACGAGTAAGATGTGACTAGTAACTAAACTTTTTTATCACATAATATTATACACGAAATATGACATGAATATGACGTGTCGAGACTTTATAGAGACACATATGTGACTAGTAAATAAGCTTTTTTTCTGCTCACATAATAATATACACGAAATATGACATGAATAGAGACTACTCAACTCCTTATAGAGACAAAGATGTTACTTGTATACAAACATTAGATACGTTAGTGGTCACATTATATAAACCACGTTGTTGTATTCAAAACAATTACATCTTTTTATCTTTTGTTAAATCCTTCTATAGTTCAAGAGATGACATTCAAAGTCCGACTACACCATTATGGAAGTTTCACTTCACCACCTGGAAGAAATTTTGTAGGTGGTATAGTTGCTTGTGTAGATCCAGTTGATTACGAAACTTTTTCGGTCAATCAGTTGAAAATAATCTTAACCAATTGTTTAGGTTATGATGAAAACTCCCCAACCTTTTTTTATTTAAAGAAACCAAACTGTAGTCTTGATTCAGGACTCGAACTATTAGTTGATGCAATGGAAGACCCCGAACGTATACGAAAGTATACTCAACTTCAGCAAAACCAACTACATGTGTAATTATCACGGTGGAGTTATCCCACTTGTTGTGCCCAAGGAATGCAAAACGAGGGTTTCAAGAAGAAAAAACAAGATAAACCTTCATGTTCAAAAAAGTTATTTGACTAGTGGCTAAGTCTGGTTATGTTCAGCTTGCAATGTCACGTTATGCTACTTTGTCGTTGTATTGAATGAAATTCAGTTGTTCCTTCTTTCATTCATATAAAATGCTAGAGTTCTACATATATAATGAACTTTTATTCATTAAACTACCAAAGTGAAATACTACATCGAAATAAAAATATAAAGTACGATAGATGAAAAAATTATACCATTAAACATTAAATCCTAAAAGTTGCTTGATCGACAATGTTAGAAGAATTATTGATTCTTTGTTGGGCCTAATGAAGAATGAGCGAATCTCCTTCAACCCCAGGTGTTAGAAGAATTAGGGTTTAGGTTTAGGGTTTATGGTTTATGGTTTAGGTTTTAGGGTTTATGGTTTAGGGTTTAGGGTTAGGGTTTATGGTTTAGGGTTTAGGGTTTATGGTTTAAGGTTTAGGGTTTAGGTTTTATTGTTTAGGGTTTACGGTGTAGGGTTTAGGGTTTAGGGTTTAGGGTTTATGGTTTAGGGTTTAGGGTTTATGGTTTAGGGTTTAGGGTTTAGGTTTTATTGTTTAGGGTTTAGGGTTTAGGGTTTAGGGTTTATGGTTTAGGGTTTAGGGTTTATGGTTTATGGTTTATGGTTTAGGGTTTAGGGTTTAGGGTTTAGGGTTTAGTGTTTAAGGTTTAGGGTTTAGGGAAACTTTTTTTTGATCACATAATTGTATACACGAAATATGACATGATGGAGACTACTCAGTGCCCTTATAGAGACAAAGATGTGACTAGTATACAAGCTTTTTTTATCACATAATATTATACACCTAATCGACAAGAATCGACTTGTCGAAAAACTTTATAGAGACACGGATGTGACTAGTAAATAAACTTTCTTTTGATCACATAATTGTATACACGAAATATGACATGATGGAGACTACTCACCCCTTATAGAGACAAAGATGTATTTGGTATACAAGTTTTTTTTATCACATAATATTATACGAAATATGACAAGAATCGACTTGTCGAAAACATTTAGAGACACGGATGTGACTAGTAAATAAACTTTCTTTTGATCACATAATTGTATACACGAAATATGACATGATGGAGACTACTGGGGCCCTTATAGAGATAAAGATGTGGTACTGTATACAAGTTTTTTTATCACATAATATTATACACGAAATATGACAAGAATCGACTTGTCGAAAAACTTTATAGAGACACGGATGTGACTAGTAAATAAACTTTCTTTTGATCACATAATTGTATACACGAAATATGACATGATGGAGACTACTCGAAGGCCCTTTATAGAGACAAAGATGTGACACGGTATACAAGTTTTTTTTTATCACATAATATTATACACGAAATATGACAAGAATCGACTTGTCGAAAACTTTAGAGACATAGATGTGACTAGTAAATAAACTTTCTTTTGATCACATAATTGTATACACGAAATATGACATAATGGAGACTACTCGGGGCCTTATAGAGACAAAGATGTGACCGGTATACAAGTTTTTTTATCACATAATATTATACACTAAATATGACAAGAATCGACTTGTCGAAAACTTTATAGAGACACGGATGTGACTAGTAAATAATCTTTTTTGATCACATAATTGTACACACAAAATATGACATGATAGTGACTACCAGGGCCCTTACGAGAGACAAAGATGTGAATGGTAGGCAAGAAATATGCATTAGTTTGACTTGTAAGGAAAACAAATTTTTATCACATAATATTATACACTAACTATGACACATGTTAATCACTATTTGCAAACAGACGTGGTAACATTACGCTATAAATAACACATCCACGAAATTGAATGTATACACATCTTCACAATACTTACAAAAGAAAATGGCCTTGAATTTACATAAATTCAAATGTATGTTACATTACGGTGAAATAAAGCGGTGTGATTATGGATCATGATATAACATATTCGAGGTTAGTTGATCCGGTGGTGAATAAGTTTAAATTGAAGCAAAATGCACGAGTAAATTTTAATGTGAAAGTCCCTTCACCGACTTTCGACTCGATGTTACTGACGACAACGAGTAAACTTTTGTTCAATGTGCTTTAGAGTCTCCTCTTGAACTTGTGAGCTTGTATGTTTCGCAATCTAAAACAATGGAAGAAACAACAACTCTTGGTTCAACTCGGCCAAGTGCCGTAGTTTTATAATTTTTCCCTACAATGGTGAAGAAAACATCGGCCCATTAAATGATTTTCAAAACAAAAACTATAACTATAAAGATGAGGCAATTTCACAAAGCCGGGGTCATCATGTGCTTTCGATTCGATAACGAATGTGAAGATGATGACTTCGAGTTATAAAGATGAGGCAAATTTACAAAACCGGGTCATCATGTGCTTTCGGTTCGATAACGAACGACAGATGATGACTCGAGTTATAAAGATGAGCAAATTTCACAAAACCCGGTCATCATTTGCTTTTCATTCGATTGACGAAGAGGAATATGATGGCTCAAGTTATAAAGATGAGGCAAATTTTACAAAACCGTGGTCATCATTTGCTTTTCTTTCGGATAACGAAGATGATGAAAATGATTGTTTTGATGAATTAAATAAAACCAAACACCCCGGTAACCATAAATGGCGAATTTTTTGAACATATCCACAAGTTCTGAACCACCACTTTACATGCCAAAACCTATGCCTACAAAGGATTATAACAACAAACCGAAATAAAAATCAATAAGGTTTTTTAACTAGGGCGGAATTAGACTTGGCATACAGGTTGAAAGCTTTACAAGATGGTTATGAATTTGTTTCGAAAAAAACTAACCCTATAACTTACAACATAAAATGCTTCCATTATGCACAATGTGCATGGTATATTAATGCCAGACGTTGGCCAAACTCAGATGTTTTTCAAATTACAAGCATGAATGATATTCACACGTGTCCCAGAACCCAAACATATCCTAACCATCGAAATGCAAACAAAAAAGTAATTGCTCACATTATGAAAGATAAATTAGAAGATGGTAGCCGTGATTTGAAAGGGAGAGATATACAAAAAGATATCATGGCACAATATAAAACATCTATATCTTACCAACAAGCATGGAGAGGGAAGGATTATGGGTTACAATTGTTAAGAGGTTCACCATTAGAATCGCTTTGAAATGCTACCGTACATGTCACAACTTAGAAAAAAACCGAGGGGACGGTCACACGATCAAGAAAAGCAATCAAGGGTTTTCAAATTTTATTCATTGCCATTGGTGCATCGGTAAGTCTTGTTCAAATTTTGATAAGTGCATGCAAAACAGTTTGCTATTATAATTTTAAAAATTGTTTATCTGCTGATTCACGTTTGTGAACCATCTTCGCCCACTACTTATAGTGGGTACGGCGCATTTAAAGGGTACTTACAAGGGTACAAATTTGCAAGCCGTTGGGATGGACGGAAACAACCAAATTGTGCCTATTGCTTACGGAATATGCGAGAGGGAGACTAGTGATTGTTGGTCATGGTGGATGTCGGTACTTAGAGAGTGCATCGGCGATAACCCCAATATGATTATCATATCGATAGGCATCCCGCAATAGCTTCGATGAAGGAATGAGTTTCGCAAGGCGTTTCATGGTATTTGTTGTCGACATCTAATGATGAACCTTTCCTTGAAAAACAAAAAGTTAAAGGTCTATCTTGGGGCATATGCAAAGCGTATACTCGATGAGTGGCAACGACAAATGAACATACTCCGGTACACACCCGAAGCACAAAGCTAATGGAGGTGATCCTGAGCCGGGTCTCGAGCACATTGCCCACGTGGGCGTTACAATTATTGTACATCTAACGATGTCGAGTCATTAATGCATGTCTTGTATTATGCTGAAAGCTACCGATAGCGGTGTTGACCGACACGCATCAAGTATGGTTCAAAAGTGGTATTTTAAGCGTCGGGAAGTTGCGGTATTTATTGTTTAAAACATAACGTACTCGAGAATCATTTTGAAAAATATATTAGATAGGTTAATTAATTTAATTTTTACATTTTTCGTAGCAAAATGAAGTACGACATCACCATTAGGCGCATAAGGTGGAGAAAAGAAGAATGAAAAGCGTCGGTTGGGTTGTACGGAATTACTCAATTTCGATATCAAGTTTATGATGGCCAATATAACCGTGAGGTGAACTTTATGACCGGTGAATGTGAATGTCGGAATGGCAAATTCCGGATACCTTGTGGTCGGCGTTATTCTTTGTTACAAGGTTTTGAACCTAACAGTTGTGTGCAATATGTACATGGTGGTTCAAAAGGAAAATATCAAGCAACCTATGCGAGTCAATTCAATTTGTTGGAAATTTTAACGAATGGGAGTATCCAAGCCATATACATCCTCTTACTCCTCCAACAATGGACAACCTCGGCCGGTCGTCCGAAAAACACAGATCGTATACTATCTCAGGAGAAGAGCCAAGAACTATACAACATGGCGGTGCAAACAAGCGGGGCATAACCGTCGAGTGCAAAAATCATTTGTCCCAGGATCCACCTACCCGAGGGTAAACAAAAGCAAGGGAATTTCAACTAATGAGCAACAGGACCTCGCACCTTTTATGAACAACATCACCCGCTCGATCAAACTTTTATGGAAACAATCAATTCTCATGGGAACCATTTGGCCAAAACATACACTAATCAAGCAAATGGTCAAAACTCGCTTCTTTTGGCAACCATATGGTGAGAACACATACCCCACAAACCAATACGCTTCACAAACTTACCACCACAACCCATACCCATCTCAACAATATCACGAAAACACACACATCACAAACATATGATCAACATAACACACAACAAGATTTCAACCTATCTCAAAGAAACCGAACACAACCATTTGAAAATGATCTTCAATACCAGGTCTCGAGTGTATCAACAATACACTTCCCACAGAACACAACTCTCGACATCTAGATGATCAACAAATGCGGGATTCAAATAGTTGGTTTAATCGGTTTGGTTTTAATATGGTTGAAGTCGTATGTGACTAGTAGTATGTTTTGTTTGGTAGCATCAAATACATTGTAGCAAAATATTGGTTGCATCAAATACAAAGAAAATTTTGGTAGCATACAAAATATTGGGGACACCTGCTGAGAACGTCTCATTTTACCGCAACTGTAATTACATCTCACCCTTTCTATAAATTTATACTTACATTCATGCTGTTCTAGCTTATTAAAATGTATTGTGTCATATGATTAACTTTTGACATATTGGTTCAAATTTGAATGTAGAAATATAATGCTATGGTGAACTTTGACTCGGCTTCTGTTATGAGTTATAAATTGAAACAAACCTTTTTTGATATGTTGTCGAAAAACAACAATATATCGAATTCTTTGTAAATAGTTTTTGACATTATATTTAAGACTTGAATGTACATGTAGTATATAAAATTGATATGTTTTAGGTGTTATGCAAAACAAATGAAAAGAGCATTTTCAGGTTTATCCAAAACAAATGAATTTTGTCAAACGAAAAAAAATGAATTTTGTCAAACGAAAAAAAAAATGAATTTTGTCAAAAGTTAGTTAGGTACACTTTGTGTCGGATTCGCTACCAAAGAGGCGCGAAGTATATTCTCTCTCTTATGTCGGTCGGTGGCACCACTTTGTCGATTTCGCTACCAAGTATATGTAAAATGCTTTTTTTTTTTTTTTTTTTTTTTTACGCACGCTAATTTATTTAGATGGCGACACGTATCGCTAAGCGTTTCGGCCACCAACAGTAGCGAAATGGGTGGCTTTTTGATATAACAAAAGAGGCACTCTGCGAGACACAAAGGTCTCTGCGGGCCTTCACATTAATTTTCACTTTTTACAGGTACTGGCGGCGTCGATATCTTATTGTACTGTAAATTCGCCACGTGTCAATTGGTCCCCTCGATTTGGGCTTTTATTCATGTTTGGACGTAACTACACAAATGACCCTTGTACTTGTTCTATTACTATTAACTTTCAATATATCTGCTTTCAATTTTAGTTTTTATAAAAGCTTAGACTAAGAGCACCACATGTTTTAAAATTAACCGTTTCGCGTTATAACAAAAATTCTACCATCTTAGCTAGCACTTAATAAAATGGTTCTCTTGACAATGTTGTCATTGAAAGTTTAAAAAAATATATATAATAGCTTTTTACAGTCATTTTGTGAAAGTTTGTTTTTAAAATTTGTACAAGTATAGTTTTTTTTTTTTACCTTTTTAATGTAGCTTCTACTCTTCTAGTAAGTAAAAGATGATTCTTTTGTTTTCCCAATATTTAAATTTAAAACTTATTCACAAAATCTAATATATAATACACCACAATATAATTTCTTTCTATTATTATGTTAATTCATAGTTTGAAAATGAATAATTACAATAACGAAACTATAAATTTTTATCTCTGTTAAGTCTTATTAATATCTGCGGATGATCGGTTTAGTTTTAAATAAGAGAAAGACAAAATAATCAAAATCTTTTTGAAGTCATTTTTGTAACTCGACACTCAATGTCTAAAATGGTCGTGCTTATTAGCCATTCACGATCTCACCCAAAATTAATGGCGTCCAAATGAAAGTCTGAAAAGTACAAATAATAAAAAAATGTACAAAAGTGTACTTTCATTTGGACACGTAATTTGAAGTGAAGGTGAACATGAATCAGTCATCAATTACGATCGTTTTTACATTGGGTTAAAACGACCATGAAGCGGACATCAAAAAGATTTTAATTATTGATTGTCTTTCTTTAAATAATCATCGGCTAATCCATGGACGGTCCGGTTAACACAAGTATTGTCCCCATTGTGATTCTTCGTGTGGGGAAGCCCGATCGCTCACTACGTTCATGCGATTCTAGATGGAAACTCACCACTCCGCCTACTCACCCACAATGGTGGGCGTCTGGACACATGACGTGGCCTTGGGATGGGTAACTCTATTGTTGATCGCGCGTGTCGGTCGGTGGAATCTTCGATAACCTTATAGATGGCGTTAATAATCTTCATGTGGGTAGATTTCGTTGTAGTTGTAGTAGCATTTGTTGTTGTACTTGTTTAATGTTTTAATGTTTAACGTGTTTATTGTTGTTATTTAATTAAATGGAAACAAATACACAATAAAAAAAACATAACGTAAAAAACTACACAAATATATTTTACACAAATAAATATACTATACATATAAAAACACTACACAAATTAAATATATTATACATATACCTAAAAAAAAAAGTACAATCGAGTACAACCCTATATGGGGCATTGGGGTGTGGGAGAAGCAATTAATGGGATGCCTCATTAGACTACCCTTAATTTATTCAGCTATTATCCGTACTTAAGTTAAAAAAGACCTGCAAAAGCAGATAAAATTGATGTTGATTAGTAAAAAAATTAAGTGGTACTAGACAGTCTCATCGAACATGTAATTCTCAAACGTAGGAGTGACGGTGCTGATGTTAGTTGGTAGCTTGCATAGACTTAACTAAACTTTGTAATGGTAAAGCTGCTTTCTACTTGTTTACAAAGACTTAACTAAACTTAATTTGTGTTGGTTTTCTAAACTTCTTTTTTCTGAACAAAATGTTTTTAAACTCATAAGCCTATAGTTGTTTCAAACACTTCATTGGTTCGGTTTTCGGTTTGTGGGTTTTATGGTTCGAGTTTATCGGTTTGAAATTTTTAAGTTAAAACCTAACCAATTATAAAGCGGATAAAATAAAACCATACACCAAATTAGAATTCGGTTTGGTTTCGGTTAAAATCAAAAACCCAAATTCAAGTAAACATAAAACATAATCTAAAAAAAAAAAAAAAAAAAAATAGATAAAATTAACGAATCAAAATGTCTCACAAAATGCTCAAATAAATCGGTAAAACAAAAGTTTAAGAAGTCAAAAGTTTCACAACTTAAATGAAGTAAGTAAAAGTGAAACAAGATAAAATTTTCTTGAACAAAACTCTTAAGAAGTCTTATTAGATTGAATATTTTATCTTAGTATCCAAACATAGTTGAATATTAGGATTGTTATTTAGGATGATAAAATAGAAACTATGTAAATTTATATTATTTGTTTTATGTAGATTGAGATATTCGGTTTCTTTTGTTCAGTTTGGTTATGTTATTGTCAAACCAAACACCAATTAAGTACTTCGGTTTCAAACCAAACTATACACCGATTGAAATTTTTGGTTCGGTTTTATGCGACGGTTTGATTTATTTTTCGGTTTGTTCGGTGTCAAACCAAACACTGAACACCCGTATTCACAACCAAAGAACACTAAATACAAACACTATGTATTTTATTAGTAGAAAATTAAGTATAATAATATCTATCTGCTTATTTATGAAGTGTGAATGCTCGTTCTTGAAATCTTGAATTTTGAAAACTTAAATTCGTAGGTTTGCCTAAATTATCGCTAAATTTGTCTTAATACATCTTAAGTTTGATCAATTTTAAACTTTGCAACTTAAAAAAAAAAAAAAAAAAAAAAAAAAGCACACTATATTAATTTTAGAAAACACATGCTTTCTATTAAAAAAAAACACGCACACACACACTTTGTATCAAAATCGAACCAAAATCACGATTTCGCAAACTTACTAATCTATTTATTTGTAAGTAGGTTTATGTAAATCGAGCGTTCAAATGAACATTTCATGAACAGATTCGGTAAAAGTTCGTTCATGTTCGTTTATTTATTAAATGAATGAACATGAACAATATTTACGATCGTTTAGTTAAATGAGCGAACATGAACAAATTCGTGTCCGTTCATTTATGTTCATGAACGTCCGATTATGCTTCGTTAATGTTCATTTATTTATTTATGTTCGTATAACATGAAACTCATAAAACCTCATAAACGATGTAAACATTTGATCATTCGATGCTTTATCACAAGTGATAAATGTCAAATATTCCAAAAAGACACAAATCCGCATATTTATTCCAATTATTAAGCATATAAAATTTTAATTATTGTATTTATCACTAGAGATAAATAAAAAAATAAAATTCAAACACTAAATTCATTCTTCGACAGTAGCAGGGCAGAGCCGCCTCCGGCGGCATCGCCTACGGAATATAAGCTGGCAATTTTTTCCTTGTTTGGACGCGTACATTTGTTATGATCACTCTCTCCACAAATATTGCAACTATTCTTTCTCTTCTTACTTTGCGCCATTGATTTCTTGCGCTCACCCTTGATCACTCCTTCTCACGTCCATTGGTCATTGCAATTGATGGATCTTAACTAGAACCTCACGAATTATATGAGTTACGTAAAGGATCCGTTCCATGAATGGCCGACCGTAACAAACTTAAAGTAATTCGGTTCAAGCAAGACTTTTGAATTCAATGAAGATCTTTTAAAAGAAAGTAACACGAGAGTATAGTGTTTCCCTTTTGAATGAAGACAAACAATCGTTATGTCCCCGTGCAAACCAGTCAAGTTTTATCACTCAAGCCGGCACATGATGGATCACCAAAGATCGGGAGTATAGTGTATAGTGATCGAGAAAGATTTGAGCGGAAAAGATTGAGAATGATTATAACTACGAGAAAAAGCTCATAAACTAAAGGGGCTTAAATGCAAATTAAAGAAAATTAAAAGATAAAAAATATTAAATAAACGCTATCACTATTTTTAAAATGATGTTTTTGTTTTTATGTTTAAAAACTTAATTTAAAAAAATTAAGTAACGTCAAAATAAAAAGTGAAATCTACAAATAAAAGACCTAAAAATATGAAAATGATATTTTACAATCCTAATGATAAAATAAAATTATTAGAAAAAGAAAATTATTTTATAACTATTTAATTAATTATTATTAATTAAAAACTATTTTAACTATTAAATAATAACCTAAAATACAAGAAAATATGAAATAAAGCTTGAAAAATAAAATTATGACTTAGAAAAATCTAAAATAACAAAGAGAATTTTCAAAACTATTTTGTATTTTTCTGATTATTTTCTATTTTCTAGAATTAAAAACTATTAAAAATACTTAAATTATTTAAAAATACAAATTTAACTAAGAAAAATCTAGAAAAATATTTTTTGTCTTTTATATTTATCTTAACTTAAGAAAAATGAAAACTTATTTTTTGAACCTTTTCTTAATTAATTGTATTAAATGCTAATTAAAAATGCTTAAAAACTAATTTAAATTAATAAAAATAGCAAACTGACTTGGAAAAATCTGAAAAATTCAAGAAAACTCTAAAATAATATTAGGAATCTAGGAAAATATAAAAACAGGGTGCTTGTGTGCAAGAAAATGAGGTTTCCATACAAGTGCTTATAAATAAGCACTTGAATAAGCAATTGGACACAACAAGTACCAAAATGAAACGAAGCTTCAATATACTAAAATAACTCTAAATGCAACTAGTATTAACAACCCTTAACCTCTGATTTGCAAGTTGCTAAGATTTGATTATTTGAGATCATGTCTTAAAATCAAGTTTGAGGTCACTGCGACATTAAAAATAAGCACTCAAATAAGCTAGAAACTAAAACCAACTATTGGAGACTTAAACTAGACCTGACCAAGTGCTTGTAAACCAAAGATGGGACCTAGACAAGCTCTTATGAGCTTGTGGCAACTCTCAAGACCCTGCATAGAAACCGGTCAATCTTGAGTCGGTGCAGAACACATCTACATGATGACAAGCTAATTTGGTGCTTATAAAAATTACAAAAATCTTCAAAATGGTAATAAGAAATTAGACCGATGAGCTTTTAAAACAACAAGTTCCACTTAATTTGGCTCGAAATGAGTCCAAGAAAATCATTCTAATTAGGCTCAAACCGATTTTTGAAAATTTTGACTTTTGACAAAAGAAAAAAGTTGACTAATTTGAGATTTGATTCAATTTATTTAATGAATATGATGTTAGATGATGAAATAAGACTAATGCAATCTATGGCTAATGTATCTTGAACATAAAACAAGCTTTGATTTCTAAAAATCCTATCATTATGATCTTAAGACAGATCCAAGATAAATTTGACTTTGAGTTTTGCAGATACAAAATAAAGACAGATATGAGCTTAGGAGTTAAACAAGCATGGAACAACAAGTCCTAGCACTTAAATAACCTTAAAGGCAGGTTACATGCAAATCCAAACACCGCTTTAAAAGCGATATGCAAACTTAAACCTACAAAAACTCTTGAACCAACATGTAATAAAGATTAAACTAAGTTTAAATATCCTAAATACAACTAAATAAACTAATTTAAACTAATGGCGACCACGAGATACAAGTACAAGTACAATGTGCAAATTGACTGAAAGTGTAAATGAGAAAATTACTCACATGTTGTCCGGTGATATGCGAGGCTAAAACCAAACCAAACCTATTCTAATTTAGCCTAATCCAACCCATATCCATCTTGAAACAAACCCAAATATCATCACCATTCCCATTCCTTGATCGGTTTGACTTTCATTGACCATGGACCAATATTGCTTGAAACTAACTTATAAGCTTACAACAAGCTTTGATAAGCTTAAATAAGTGATTTGAGCTAAAACAAAGCTAATTGGAAGCTTTAATTAGAATTTGAAACTAACTTTTCAACATGAGACTTGAAAATTGGAACTTATATATAAACTTGGATTTGATAATCAAAAGCACATTGCAATGATTTGTTAACTTAATTGTGATACATAAAAGCTGAAATTACAACATTTGGATTTAAACTAAAACATTAATTTAAAAAACGATATTAAGAAAAACTATAAAACTAACTACCCTTTTTCATTGCTTCTTCTCTCTCTTTTATAGCTCCAAATGCTTCTCTCTCATCTTCTGATTGTTTCCTACCTCTCTCTAGGACCATTGGATGCTTTGAGTGAATTTTGGCCATAAGATCATTTTGGCGGGAAATGGCTTTTGACAGTTGGATGAGGTTGAGTGAGGGTGAGGGTGAAGCATTAAATTCACTTTGGAGTTGTGTGGAGGTGGGGAACAAGGAAGGGATAAGGTGAGGAGGGGATGGGTTGTCGGTTTTGCGAGAGAAACAAGTGGGAAGAAGGCAGGTGAAAATAAGGCGCGAGGGGTTTATTTGACTTGGGGTTGACCAGTATTAATAAGCAAGGGTCAATGAAGGGGGTCCAAAAGGGTTGGCAGGGTCCATTTGGTTAGTGACAAGGTCCAAAATGGTTTAAAAGGTTTAATATCATAGGGACCTTTGTTGCAAATTCTGAAAATTCAGGGACCAATCCTGTCAATTATGCAAACTTGTTCCAAGGGCTGAAAATGACAAGTGTCAATAGTACAAGGACCAAAGCTGACATTTTCAAATTTCCAAGGACTAATTTTGCCAAATTTGAAACTTGGAGGACCAAACTTGTAATTTTCTCAAACTTTTTATATTTTTCACCAAAGGACTAATTTTGACAAGTTATGATTTAAAAAGGACCTTTGGTGATTTTTTTTTTGAAATTTAGAACTCGGGGACTATTTCGACAATTTTTGAAACTTGGGGATGAAGCGCCAATTATGCAAACTTAGCTCATTTTCATCGATTTTGAACATTTTGCATCCGAAACATATAAAATGCAATTTTCGAATATTTTCGATATTTTGATGCATTTCGAGCATTTTAAACGTTTTGCGATTCAGATTGACCCAAAATGATGAGTATTTACACACTCATCAATCCCCATACTAAACTATTGCTAGTCCCTAGCAATCTTTTGAAAAAACATAATGGATTTGAAACTCTTTACCAAAAGCCATTACTTCGGAGTAGCCAAATGTTTCGATTCAAGTAAGAACCATGGTACAATCGATAACCATGTGATTTTGAGCAAACCACCGACTTTCAACGGTTTTGATTTGTCTTTACGAAGCCGTTTGCTCTGGACTAGCCAACTCTTAGATAAATTATCAATATTATCTTTGGTGAGCTGATTACCAATTATGGTTTTCCACTTCCTTTACCACAAGCCATAAACTTGCGGGCTAGCCAACTCTTCACTTTTAAGGATATGGTGAATGAATACCATACAATTTTGGGAAAATTGCAAGCCGTCAACGGATTTGAGATATCTTTACCAAGAGCCGTTTGCTCTGGATTAGCCAATCCTTTAGTTTATTAGACAAGGCGGATGATAACCAATTGAGTAAGTGTAGAACACTTACTCCAAAAAAAATTTTGGCCAAAACGGGAATTAGGTGGTATAATTATATGATAAAATTAGTGAGAATTCCCCCACATTAGAAATGAATATTGCCCTCAATATTCAAAGTACCGTGGTTATGCGAAACAAAGAACGTAAAAGGGAAATACTACGGCCATTATTTAGAAAGATTTTTTTTTTTTTTTTTTTTTATGATTACTTATATATATATAACATGTGGGAAACTCCCCGCACTAGGGTGGAACACATGGGTGAAAACCCATGTTTAGCTCTTGTTTTTGATTACCGAGTCGCTAGCTTGACTCGACCCCAATTCATTGGTTCATGGGAAGCAAAGTGGAAGAAACAATCTCCATCGGACTTTCATTCAAGATGTTTGGACAAACATTATCTCAAGCACGTGAAAGTTCCACACGATGAGATATACATAGAACCGGCTCAAAATGATAAATGAAAATGCCGGGTCAAAGATAGTGTCTTCATTCCCGAAGGAGTGAAGATGGAGAGAAATCACAAGATATTTGAGGAAAGGAAGAAAGATTTTGATAACAATCAAGATCCATTCTTCATCCTCAAATGTGAACATATCGGGAGGAAGGGTGAGGTAGTATCATTAATAAGCAAACTCGTATGATAGAGTACACCTTCCTCGAGCTAATATCATCCTCAAGATCAAAATAGAAATGATCATGTTCCGGAGGAGATATGTCATGAGAGAGTTCACGAAGAACTCTTTATGAAGAGAATCATTCACATGAAGTGAAATTGTGAACTCTTGTTCCATTGTAAACTCATCACTATCCTCGATCGAGTATCAAAAGTGGATTCTCGAAATTAAAGTGAATTCAGTCGAATTCAAATAGAGGATTAGTGAAAGTAGCTTTGAATGTTTCGGAACAAAGTGATCAACATTCTCTATTGAATTTGTTGGGATAAGAAGTGAGTGAGCGATCATTGATTTCGAGTGATCGTTCAAATCAAAGAGTGGATTGTTGTGAGTGAGTTCATGAGAACTCCTCAAGAAGAGGTCGATTGTGGGGTGATGCCTCAACATACTCGATGTTTCCATAGGAAGTACAATCGTCGCTAACATCGGAGAAAGTTTCAAAATGATCTTTTGAACACTCGAGAGGGAAAGAGAATCACACATATGATCGACACCCCACGTGACTCTCTCGGGATTGGGACAAGGTTCTCAACACTAGACTTTATGAATTCGTCCGATTCCTTTTCGGGAATAGTGTCAAGATGCTCGTCCCCATGTTCGAGAGTGAGTGGGAGCTTGGTGTGATAGCGTTGTTTGAGATGGAATCTCAGCTGCTGGAATATCAATTGACGAGGGAGTTGAGAAATATTATCTTTAAAATAAATACTCTCTCGTCATCATCATATAGAGTTGCCTTAAGAAATTGGGAGCGTCTTAGAGCGCATGCTCTAGGACTAATAATTCTTCCCTAGATTTACGGGCCTCTCGCTTCTTGACAAGCAATTCTCCATGGTCTTTTCACCACTCACTTGATTCTTAAAGTTTTGAATCATATCCTCAAGTGTTTTCATTGCGGTTTCAAAATCTTGGGAGATTTCTTGAGACAACGGCTCGGTGGAGTTTGAACCGTATGGTCTTTGTGGAGGTTGGAAATTGTCAAACATGTAAGAGTCATGATTGTTACAAGGAAATGGATTCCTATTTGACAATCGAGTGAAATGGGGACCTCCACAGTTCTCACAACAAGATAAAAGCTGAGTGCGGCCCAGTGAATCATATGGATTTTGGTCATAACCAAAGTTACGAGCATCATTGGAAAACTGTTCATAGACAAACGTGTTTCGGATTGACACTCAAATCCTTGGTGAGGACCTCCACAAAATTCACATGATATGTTGATTATCCGAGATAAGTCGGTTTGTGGTGGGTAATTGGAAAATTTTGAGGGTCGTTAAATGAGTTCGGATTAGGATCATAATCAAATGAATTCCTCGAACCACAAAACAAACAACTCCGTTATGAATATCATTACCACATTGTACACGTACACCAACGATGTGGTGAACCAAAAGAGGCTCACCACAACCGGCACAAGGAATAAATGATTGCATTTGAGAGTTATGAGAAGGAATCGGTTTATTCAAAGGATCAACAAAACCAACATGGTGATCGAATGACTATCAAGTCTCGAAGAACATTTTGAAAAATCGGGAGGTGGGACAAGTGGTGTGCTCGAGAGCTAGCAATTTCCACCACTTCCGTTATGGTCTCCGGTTCGGTTCTTGAGAAGCGTGAAGATTAAGCAAGTCATTCTTGCTAGTCACGGTCTAAATTCGCATGTTTGCTTTTAACAGTAAATCGTGAAAGTTTAGGATCAATTTTAGACGGCTTAGGAGCAATTGAGGGTTTAGATCTTTGGATAACCGTAGGTTGGACGTGTGTAGAACTTCCATTATTAGAGGAAGTACACGGTCCTTTGTCACCCGGTTTCCGTTCCATTTCCTACGCAGAATTAATGGATCATCACGAACAACACAATTCTTGACATTTGTGATAAAGTCAAGTTTTCAACTTCGTCCCGAATTAGTTCTCGAGAGATTCCATGAGAATAGAAGAAGTTAGAATCAAATGGATAGAGGTAAAGGGATAAAGAATCAAAAGGGTAAGAGGGTAAAGATGAATATTTTGGTATTTTTGATAAACATTTTGCAAAAACAAAGGATGAAAATCTTTTAGATTTTTGATTTTTATAAGAAAATATAAACACATACGGATGGTATAAACAAGGAGTGAATATTCAAATCACTAATCGCTAAGCGGAAGATAATCGGACCTGACTCCCGTGTGCGCCAAAAATTTGATTCGCTGCCAACCAGTCAAGTTTTATCACTCAATGGCCACTTGTGAATGGCCAACCGTAACAAACTTAAAGCGGTTCAAGCACGAATGCAATGAAGATCGGGGAGTATAGTGTTTCCCGGTCGTTATGTCCCAATGAGCTATGCAATGGATCACCAAACGTATAAGTGATCGAGAGATTTAAGCGGAAAAGAGATTGAGAATGATTATAACTACGGAAAAAGCTCATAAACTAAAGGGGCTTAAATGCAAATTAAAGAAAATTAAAAGATAAAAAATATTAAATAAACGCTATCACTATTTTTAAAATGATGTTTTGTTTTATGTTTTATAAACTTAATTTAAAAAAATTACGTGACGTCTGAAATAAAAATGTGAAATCTAACAATATAAACCCTAAAAATATGAAAATGACATTTTACAATCCTAATGATAAAAGAAAATTATTAGAAAAAGAAAATTATTTTATAACTATTTAATTAATTATTATTAATTAAAACTATTTTTAACTATTAAATAATAACCTAAAATACAAGAAAATAGGAAATAAAGCTAGAAAAATAAAATTATGACTTAGAAAAATCTAAAATAACAAAAGAGAATTTTCAAAACTATTTTGTATTTTTACGATTATTTTTCTATTTTCTAGGAATTAAAACTATTAAAAACTACTTAAATTATTTAAAATACAAATTTAACTAAGAAAAATCTAGAAAAATATTTTTTGTCTTTTATATTTATCTTAACTTAAGAAAAATGAAAACTTATTTTTTGAACTTTTCTTAATTAATTGTATTAAATGCTAATTAAAAGACTTAAAAACTAATTTAAATTAAGAAAATAGTAAACTGACTTGGAAAAATCTAAAAATTCAAGAAAACTCTAAAATAATATTATCAAACTAAGAAAATATAAAACAGGTGCTTGTGTGCAAGAAAATGAAATTGCCATACAAGTGGCTCGTAAATAAGCACTTTTGAATAAGCCAATTGCACACAACAAGTACCAAACTGAAACGAAGCTATATTATACTAAAAGAACTCTAAAGCAACTAGTAACAACAACTCTTAACCTCTGGATTGCAAGTTGCTAAGATTTGGCTGATTTGAGTTCATGTCTAATAATCGAGTTTGAGGTCACTTTGCGACTTATTAATAAGCACTAGATAAGCTAGAAATCAAAACCAATTGTTGGAACTTAAATAAGACCTGACCAAGAACTAGTAAACCAAAGATGGGACCTAGACAAGCTCAATGAGCTTGTGAGGAACTCTGAAGACTTGTCGAAGAGAGAAACCATCAATCTTGAGTCGGCACTCTCGAATTTGAGACCATGATGACAAGCTAATTTTGTGCTTATAAAAATCACAAAATCTTCAAAATGACCATAAGAAATTAGACGGATGAGCTTTTAAAACAACAAGATCCACTTAGATTGGCTCGAAATGAGTCCAAGAAAATTCATTCTAGATTAGGCTCAAACCGATTTTGCAAATTGACTTTTGAATAAAGAAATGGAAAGTTGACTAATTTGAATTTTGATTCAATTTCAAGGACGAATATGATGTTAGATGATGAAATAAGACTAATGCAATCTATGGCTAATGGTATTTGAACATAAAACAAGCTTTGATTTCTAAAACTCCTATCGACAATGTACTTAGGACAGATCCAAGATAAATTTGACTTTTGAGTTTTTGCGGATACAAAATAAGACGAGATATGAGTACTTATGAGTTTAACAAGCATGAAACAAAAGATCTTGAGCTTTGGGTAACCTTAAAGCAGTTTACATACAAATCCAAACACCACTTTAAAAGCGATATGCAATTTAAACCTACACCACCTTGAACCAACATAAAGCTATTGATTAAACTAAGTTTAAATATCCTAAATACAACTAAATAAACTAATTTAAACTAATGGTGACCACAGATACTCATACAAGTACAATGTGCAAATTGATTGAAAGTGTAAATGAGAAAATTACTCACATTTGTCCGGTGGTATGCGAGGCTAAAACCAAACCAAACCTATTCTAATTTAGCCTAATCCAACCCATATCCATGCTGAAACAAACCCAAATATCATCACCATTCCCATTCCTTGATCAGTTTGACTTTCATTGACCATGGACCAATATTGCTTGAAACTAACTTATAAGCTTGCAACAAGCTTTGATAAGCTTAAATAAGCTGATTTGAGCTAAAACAAAGCTAATTGGAAGCTTTAATTCAGGAATTTGAAACTAACTTTTTCAACAGTAGACTTGAAAATTGGAACTTATATATAAACTTGGATTTGATAATCAAAAGCACATTACAATGATTTGTTAACTTAATTGTGATACATAAAAGCTGAAATTACAACATTTGGATTTAAACTAAAACATTAATTTAAAAAACGATATTAAGAAAAACTATAAAACTAACTACCCTTTTTCATTGCTTCTTCTCTCTCTTTTATAGCTCCAAATGCTTCTCTCTCATCTTCTGATTGTTTCCCACCTCTCTCTAGGACCATTGGATGCTTTGAGTGAATTTTGGCCATAGGATCATTTTGGCGGAAATGGCTTTTGGAGTTGGATGAGGTTGAGTGAGGTGAGGTGAAGCATTAAATGCACTTTGGAGTTGTGTGGAGGTGGGGGGAACAAGGAAGGGATAAGGTGAGGAGGGGGGATGGGTTGTCTGGTTTTTGCAGAGAAACAAGTGGGAAGAAGACAGTGAAAAAAGGGCGCCAAGGGGTTTATTTGACTTGGGGGTTGACCAGGGTATTAATAAGCAAGGGTCAAATGAAGGGGGGGTCCAAAAGGGTTGGCAGGGTCCATTTGGTTAGTGACAAGGTCCAAAATGGTTTAAAAGGTTTAATATCATAGGGACCTTTGTTGCAAATTCTGAAAATTCAGGGACCAATCCTGTCAATTATGCAAACTTGTTCCAAGGGCTGAAAATGACAAGTGTCAATAGTACAAGGACCAAAGCTGACATTTTCAAATTTCCAAGGACTAATTTTGCCAAATTTGAAACTTGGAGGATCAAACTTGTAATTTTCTCAAACTTTTTATATTTTTCACCAAAGGACTAATTTTGACAAGTTATGATTTAAAAGGACCTTTAGTGATTTTCTTTTGAAATTTAGAACTCGGGGACTATTTCGACAATTTTTGAAACTTGGGGGTGAAGCGCCAATTATGTAAATTTAGCTCATTTTCATCGATTTTGAACATTTTGCATCCGAAACATATAAAATGCAATTTTAGAATATTTTCATTTGAGCATTTTATTTTGATGCATTGAGTATTTACACACTATCACAGCATTTTCCTAAACGCATTTTGCGCTAGTGAAACTACAGGGGAGAATTTAAGCCAAAAACCCTGTGCTTTTCAAAAATGATTCTTGTTCCTTTAAAAGTATTTAATCTTGATAATTACTCAAAAAGTAAGAATTATACCCATTTATAAGAAGCTACAATTACAAATGTTAGGTCATTCCCTATTTACATTCCCTACAATTATAGAATGATACCATCTTAATGATTATTACGCATAACTTCGTTCCAAAATGCTTGCTTTGTGTCGAAAAGTTAGATCGAGATGCAAAAATGATCAAGAAACATAAGATATAATCTTCAGAACCAAATTCGATGTCGAAATGCAAACAAATGTGGCATTCAGCGTGAAATTTTGAAAATAGTACTTAACATTTTATCGTCAATCTCAAGAAAAAATTATTTTCCAAACATCGAATATAATTTTTATAACTTTGTATTATTATATATCATAGAAGAGCAAAGCACCAATCCACAAATTCATTCTTGATCACATTACAAAGAAAAAGGGTGGAAGAATTTACAATTTTCAAATGCAGATTGATCATCAAACTTGTTCTTGTTCACTTCGAGCAATATGTGCTTCATGACAAACCCAGTAATTAGTTCCATCCGGCCCTGAAAGCTGAAACCTGCATAATTTAAGAATGATTACATTAAACTTTGGTTGTGTAAAGTTCACACACCACAAAAATTTAGTCGCATACTAACCGCTCCAGAACTGATTTTCCCTCCTTGTACTTTTGGTTCTTTTCATGGGCAGTTTCCTGAAAGTCACAGATCAACTTCAAATTTCTTACAGCAGTGCACATAAATGATAAACTCGGGGGTTTCATTATTTTGTCTACATAAAGTCATAAACCATGGCAAAAAGCCTAAAAAGGGAATGGGTCAAATTGGTCGAACGTCTCAAAAGGGCAAGTCGTTAAGTTTGCCCATTTCGAACAATGATAACAATTCGTGATTCACTGACCTGTTTAAACTCGTTATTCAACCCGCACTTACCACTCAACCTTGCCCCCTACATTTAAGTGAAAATAGAATCCATAGTCGAATCTTAATTTCTTTCCACTTTAGAAAAATAGAACCCACAAATTTAAATTGGTAAATGATGAAAGCGATTAGAACCTATATGTGTCTTCAACCTAATGTTTTAGTCATTTTCTTCATGTAGTCGTCAAATTTAAGAGCTAAAATAAAAAACTACATATGAAGGTTCCATGTATAATAAACCTTGGACCTAAGGTTTCATTAAATTATCTCCGATTTGAGGTTCCATTTATGAAATTGGTATCAAAATGTCATCTTTATGTCTTCTTACTTCCATATACATGAAACCCACAAAATGAGAAAATTTCGTGATCTAGAAAATGACGAAAACTCAAAGCTACGAGATCTTGCATATGTCCATCCAACAACCGATCCACATTTGACACAGAAAATGTCGGCAGATGTGTAACCTGTCATCATCATTATATCTTCCTTGACTCCAATGTCGCATTTGCTCAGTAAAACATGAAAAAGTCGTGAACTATAATATACAAAAGGTGTCAAGCGCACTTTGATACCTCATCATGATTGATATGCTTTTGTTGCGGTATGATGATGCACATTCACAAGAAGCGATGAGAGTCATTCATATACACTTTTCAACATTCATCCCAAAAGATTATCTAATTGAAATGTTTGACTATACATATAATTTAATTCTTTGTACAAATGATATGACCGTGATCAAACCGAGATCACATGAATGATGAATGTTGGGGAGATGAATGATGAATGTTGGGAGATGAATGATTTGGGTAGATGATGAAGAGGATGAAAGATGAAGGGGTAAAACATAAATATGTTATAAAAGTATAAATGTGTATGGACTAAAATACCCTCGACTACAAAACAAAAATCAGACTTTGACTTGGTCAAGGGACCAATCTGGCATTTAATGGCTACTGTTTGGACCCATGGCGATGAATATGGCCGGTTTCGCCCCATCGCGATCCTCCGATACAAGTTTAGGGACCAACGGTGTATTTTAGTCTTATATTTATCACACATAGTTTATGAACCTCCAATTATTTTGTTTAATATATCACTTGTGATGTACCACTAGTCTATAAGTTCGAACACTCAACTTCTATGAATAATATTTGTGAATTTGGTTGTTCAAAAACTATGTGTAATATATAGTTGGAAAGCTACGGATGCGTATTTTCCAATGCCAAAAACGACAAGTCATTTGGAGTTCTACAAAAATATTTATACTCGTTCTACAAAAGCATGTTGGGTGTTCGAAATTACAGACTAGTGTTATATCACAAGTGATATATCAAACAAAATGTTGCAACGAGAAAAAAACGAAAAGTACCAAAAAAACCAAAAAAAAAGGTTTGTCGAAAGTATATGAAAGTGTCCCTCTATAGAAAGATAATTAAATGCTCGTATTTCTTAAACTGGGAATGAGTTATTTAGCGAGGCAATGATTATTTCTAAATTGAAAATGTATCCATTTATAGTTTGTGCACATTTTCGTGTTTTGGCATTAAGTGGGCCTATCCCAAATAAGATTACGGGTGTGTTTGGGAGGCTTTACGCGCATGGACTTAAAATAAAAGCTTATAAAATAAGTCTCGTTTATCATGTGGGCTTATGAAATCATAAGCCCTAAAAGGGCTTAAAACTTTAGCCCCATAAAAGAGGCTAAAAGCTTTAGCAGAACTTATAAATCATAAATTACATATTCTACCCACAAAATATCTAACATGTAATATAAAACGATTTAATTATATCTTTTTAGTAATTTTGCAATAATAAGCCCCAAATCATTTGCCAAAACAAGTTCTAAAAATAATTTCAACTTGAACATAATAAAAGCATTAGCATTTCAAATTTATCAGACCAAACATACCCTACGAGGGCTAATAACCAAATACGCAAATGAAGATTTAAGGTCCAAATAAAATTCTCCTTCGCCATCAGTTGAAACTCTCAGTATCCATTTAGAGTTGGAATCTGTCAAAGAATTACAAAAACATACATATGTAAAAATGTGTGACATTGTGATTGTTCGCGCATTTTAGACCCGACCTGGTTTTCAAAGATGAACGAAGTGGAATTGATATTGAGAAGTTGGCGTTGTGGTTGAGGTTCATACTTTATTGTAGTTAACGAGCTAAACATGTTTGATATGGAGCTATCTTGAGTGAGAGTCAAACAAAAGCTTGAAGTAGGAAATGAGTTTTTTAGTTTTGTCTAGCGTGGATGAGTGAACAAACATTAGAGCAATTTATAACTACCACTTTTGTTCTTTTGTTTGGACATATTGAATGATTCTAGTTATAAACCTCTTCATAGTGTGCAAATGTAAGATCCAATTAAACAATATGTGTGGCACAAAAGTACAAAACGTAAGACTTAAATTCTATTATTTTCTACATGTTTATCAAATATGCGGAAATGAAAGTGAAATGAAAATGATGTTATTGAATTAAGTGTGGGAGGAAGGAGGATGAACTCCTTTTATACATGTTATACATGGGAGGGAGGAGAAAACTAACTAAAACTTTAAACTAGTTACATTTTCTACCCTTGTACTTTACATGTATTGCTAAAATCTACTTATTATTCTATATCCTCCCCTCAAGTTGGAACATCAGTGAAACCCAACTTGGAACTCAAAAGGAATGTTGATCTTGTCCCAAAGCCTTGGTCATAATATCTGCAAGTGAAGATGAGTAGGAATATATGCGGTCAGAAAACCTTCTTGACTTTGTCTCTTGTGAAATGACAATCAATGTCCAAATGTTTTGTTCTTTATGGAAGCAAGGATTAGGCGCTATTTGTTAATTACGCTTTGTTGTCACAAAAGAGTAATAGGAACTTGAATGGAATGTGCAAGTCCTTAAGCGATGTAAGCCAAACTAATTCACAAGTAGTAGTTGCCATACTTCTATACTGATTGATTGAAGATCTTGAGGCGTGGCTTGTTTCTTTGTCTTCCAAGAGACTAAAGCATGTCCCGAAAAAATACAATATCATGTTAATGATTTTCTAGTCATTAGCGGGAAGCCCAATCGCATCGAGAGAACCACTGCAACCTTAAGTTGTGGTGACCTGGATAAAAGACCCTTAGAAATGGTACCTTTCAAGTATCTTAAAAGATGAATGGCGACTGCATATGTGGATCTTTGGAGCCGAAATGAATCAATCAAATGTTGTCTGCATATGAAATGTCGGTCTTGTCATTGATAGGTAAAGAAGTCGCCAACAAGCCTTCTATAAGAATCGGTTGTTTCAAAGGTGTTCCTTTATCCAAAGATAACTTTAAATTTTGAGGTAAAGGAAAGTAGTTGGTTTTCTATCATAAGCTGCATCCTTGATGAATCAAGAATGTATTTTCTTTGGTGTAAGTATGTGCCATTCTACGTTACTCGCACAACTCAATTCCTAGAAAATATCTTGCAAGACCCAAATCTTTAATAGTAAACTTCGATCCAAAGCTTTTTGAACTTCGAATTTCCTCTTACGAGTTACCATGACCAAAATATCATCCACATAAACCAATGCATTTGTAAAACTATCACGGTATCCTTGACAAATAAAGAATAATCATGTTTTGATTGAACAAACCCCAAAGAAGAAATGAATTTTGATAACTCTATATTCCATTGTCTTGAAGCTTGTTTTAGGCCATATAATGATTTCTTTAGTTTGCAAACTTGCCTCGTGCGACTTTTGTATACCCTTCGGAGGCTTCATGTAAATTTCCTCTTCAACAAAGCCATGTAAGAAAGCATTATTTACATCTAAGCGATGTAAAGGCCATTCCTCAGTCATTGCAATTGCTATTAGAACTCTCACAGATTCGACCTTTGCAACAGGAGAAAAAGTATGTTTATAATCATTCCTTCCTTTTGATCAAAACCTCTTATGACCGTCTTGCTTTGAATCTTTCCACAGTTCCATCTGGTTTGTATTTAGTCTTGAATACCCATTTTGAAGTAATTGCCTTGTGACCATCGGGAAGAGTTGTTAATTCCCATGTTTCATTTTCTTAATGACTTTAATTACGAATCCATTGCCTTGACCCATTGAACATCTGACTTGACCAATTAGCGAGCTCATTAGCATTCAAAACATGAGCTAAAGAGGCTACATAATCCTTTGGAAAAGCATCAAAGTCTTGAGTATGGAAAAGTGGATAAGCGGGTTGTTTGACATCAGTCTGAGTAAGCCATTCCAGCTTTAGGTGTCACAAAACTCGCAACCAAGTTGGTTTAGTAGAAGACCTTGTAGATCTCCTAAGTGGAACAAGCGGTGGAGGAGGAATGGAATTTCGGTTCGTGAAATGGGAACTTCTGTTCAGCAGAATCATGAGCAACATCAATGAGAATCATGAACAACTTCAGCAGAATCATGAACAACATCAGCACCCAAATTATTCTGAACTTCAAAATCATCTTCATATGCTGGTGTAAAAGACTTTGGTAAAGGAGAAGATGCTGGTGTTGGTTCTTTAAAAGGAAAACAATCTTCTCTGAAAATAACATCCCTGCTACAAAAGACCTCTTTTGTCTGCAAATCATATAACTTGTACCCTTTTTGCCCAGATGGATAGCCAATCATGACACACCTGTTGCCTCTAGGCTCAAACTTGTCTTTATGAGGCCTTGTTACAGCAGCATAGCAAAGACAACCAATGGTCCTAAGATTGTCATATGAAGGTGCTATACCATGTAATGTCTCAAAAGGGCTTTTCCAATCTAAAATTTTCATTGGCATTTTGTTGATCAAATATGTAGACGGGATACAATCTCCCCAAAATTTACTTGGCAAGTTGGCATGAATCTTAAGAGCTCTAGCAGTGTCTAAAAGATGCATGTGTTTTCTTTCCATTACTCCATTTTGTTGAGGAGTATACACCATAGACTTCTGATGTATAATGCCAAAAGATTTCAACAAATCCAAACATGTCTTATTCACTATCTCATCCCATTATCGGATCTTAAGAATCTAGGTTTTGCCTTGTAGTGATTATCAATGTAAGCAAGAAAAGAAGGCAGTGTTATGAATTTGATCCTTTGTATGAATCAAATAAGTCCAGTGCATCTAGTATGATCATCAACTATAGTGAAAAGTAATGTGCACCATTGAGGGATGCGGACTTATATGGACCCCATAAATCAACATGAATAAGCTCAAAAGGTGCCTTTGATCTAGTATGACTCAAAGGAAAAGGCAACCTATGATGTTTGGCAAGTAAACAAGTGTCACAAAAAAAATGAGATATATTGACCTTGTTACAATCATGAACATGGATCAATTTTGATACGTAATGTCCAAGTCTAGAATGAAACAAATCAATTGACACATTGTTTGGTTTATTTTGAACAACTTGATTAACAAAGGAAGACAAAGCAGAAGTGAACTTTGGTAGGGTTTTGTAGAAGATTTGCAAATGTAGAGGTTGTTGAACCCTTCTCAAGCCTAGAATTTGTCTAGTTGAAGGGTCTGAAAAGCAAACCGGTAGGAAAAAAATAGCAATAAGATCTTTGAGTGTTTAAAAGTTTTCCTCATCGACAAATTGACCTTGAACTCAGGCACATAGAAAACATCAGTAAGAATAAGGGTGTCATTGATTCTTATGTTGCCTACTTTGGTAACCCATTTACAAGTCCCATCAGGCAACTTAATCTTAATGGGCTTCCTCAATATTCTGATGGACTCAAAAAGGTGTAAATGTGGTGACATATGGTCTGAAGCTCCAGTGTCAACAACCCAATCAATATCAATTTTAAGACCAGCATTGTCAACCATGAGTTTAATTGAAGCATGAAAACACAAACCAGTTGGAACATGTATGCCATGAAGAATATACGCATGTGGCTTGGAAGAACTAGCCACACTCTCGGTACAATCAATTCCTTTTCCTTTGAACATTTTCATCATTTCTTGGCAAACGCATTGACCAATTTCGATCTAAATCCAACTTTTCACCAACCACTTCATTCTCATAATCCATCCGAAAAGGAGTATCTCTCGAGCAAGCGATCAAAATCACAAGCAACTTGATTAGCCAGTTTGAACCCACCTTTCTTTCCTTTCTTACCATTATACCAATCAGATAACCTATTTTTTCAAAACATTTGCTCAACCAAATGCCCTTCTTGATTACAAAAGTGCATATTTTCTTGTTATCGCCTATTTTCTCTTACGGAATTAGAACTTTGATTGTTTCTTTGACCATTCTTGAGATTAACAAAGAAAGCGGTGGGATCACCAACTTGATGTGTAACTTATTTTGTTTTCCACTTAACGAACAATGTAATAAGCCTTGTTTATGTTTGGTAGAGGATCCATGGAAAGTATTTGGCTCTCATGGACTCAAACTCATCATTCAACCTCATCAGCGCATCAACTTGGACCTACTATCAATTTCCGAAACTTATCGGTAATTCCACATGAACATTCCTCATCTTTCCACAAGAACAAGCAGCACACCATTGAGACTATCGATTCATCCTAAAACGTTTCAACTTATTGAAATAAGTCTTTCTGATAAGATTGCCTTGAGAAACTTTGCTTAATTCTCTTTCAATGTGATAGATAAGAGGGCCATTACTCTGTCCATACCTTTCATCCAATTCTTTCCAAAGATCAAAAGCAGAATGAGCATAAAGAAAAGAATCAGACAACTCAGCAATCATTGAGTTCAAGATCCAACACGTCACCATGTAATCACACCGAATCCAGCGCTGGTAATTGACATCAGTCAATGCTGGTTTAGGTGATGATCCATCTATAAACCCTAACTTCAATTTTGCCCTAACGCCATCTTAATCGTGCGACTCAACCAAGAAAGTTACCACCATTGAATCTTTGTATTGGTTAACATCATACGGATGATCGGAACTTGCAAGATACAACGGATCATTAGCCATGTTTTGAGAGCCTAAATCTTGATTGTTAATGGTGTTTTGGTCGAGATTAGCGGGTTTGATGAATTAGTGATGTTTGGATTAGGTTATTGTTCAAATTAGCCATTAAAACACTCACAATGTTGTTAATCGAGCAATGATTACGAGAATGGAGATGATGAAAATGGAGCAATTAAGAAAAGCAGTTAAAAGCAGTTAGAAACCGTTAGAAAAGCGGTTATGTAATGAATCGAGCTTCACCGCTCGATACCATATCAAATATCACGAAATGAAAGTGAAATGAAAATGATGTTATTGAATTAAGTGTGGGAGGAGCGAGGATGAACTTCTTTTATACATGGGAGGAAGGAGAAAACTAACTAAAACTTTAAACTAATTACATTTTCTACCCTTGTACTTTACATGTATTTTCTACATGTTCCATAGTACTAACTTTATATTGAATAAAAGAAGATAGTGTCTCCATAGAGTTCAATGGACTCATGACATGATTAACAAACAGACCCTCTCTTACAAATTTACGAGAGAAATGCTTAAGTACACTTTATATCATCGGAAACTCATGTTCCTTTGATATAATAAAGTTAATTGTATATAAGTTATCCCTAACAGAAAGTCTCCATATTTTGTCGCTCTTAAAGGTTTCGTTTATGATTCGTCCACAATCAAAAAATTATTACTTGTGGACATTTATCATGATCTACAACTGTATGATGCATGATACGTAGGTGTTGGGTTAAGGTTCGAACATAGTTCTAGTTGATGAACTAAAAAATGTGTGATATGGAGCTATTCTAACTTCTAAGTGAATAAAAATATTTGAAACAAAAGCTTAAAGTAGGAAACTGGTTTTGTCCCACATGAAAGCATTAACAAACATAGAAGCAGTATATAAGCTCAACCATGGATGCCTAAAGAGTGGTTGGGTTTGTTGACATCGAATAATCTTAGTTGTAAATGTAAACCTATTCTATGTTCGCAAATCTTCCTTTTTGGATTTTGTGTGACAAAACCTACTTGAAATTATATTGTTTATGGTTTTTAATTTAGTCCATAGTAATTCATTTATTCTAAAGTTATTGCCTGCTCCAACTTAATTGTCTAATTTCATTTTCATCTTACCAAGAGTCTTAAAAGAAAAAAAGTAAAGATGATATCTTCTTTGTTGAACATCAATTCTACACTTTTTTATTTTGTGGGACAAAACCTGCCTGAAATTTTATTGTTTATTGTTTTTAATTTATTATGTAATAATTCATTCTTCCCATTGTCTTTTTTGAGATATCCTAAATTTAATTTCTCATTTCATTTTCATCCAACCAAAAATCTTTAAAGATATGTAAAAATTAAATCTTATTAGTTGAAGAGCATAGTAGCTCCATTTTTTCTTTTGTGTACATATTTTGTCTGAAGACAATAAATTTAAGATGAGAAGAGTATCTTTTAATATTCTATATGTTTTCGTTTTTCGTTTAGCTAACATTAATCTAGCTTAAGGAGCTAAGGCTTTCGCGCAATTCGCATTCAAACAGATTAGTATGTTGTCATTTATTGGCTTCCAAAAGGTAAGAAAGTTTCTAAGTACTCAATCCATGGAACAAAGAAGGAACACGTAACGAAGGTTCGAGTATTTTTGGATAGTACAATTTGCGAGTGGAATCTTATATAAAAAACCTTTCAAGAAATTAAAAGATGTTTAAAAGAGTTTGTCTAACCTCAAGGCACTAGTTTAAATAATTAATTAAGGAAACTCTAAGTTTATTAATTACAAAATCAAAACTAATTAAAGTAAGTTATAAGATTAATTAATGTGTATTAAATACATTTTCAATTTAAAAGAAAAATTCGAGATGAATTAGTGCACTTTAAGATAAGCCCTAAGGCCACTTTTTAGACAAACCCATAATAAAAACATGAAAACTTGAGATCTTTTTTATCACAACAATAAAGAAAATATCCCGATTAAACAACCTTTTACTAAGAAATACAACATTTATTACGAAGATAGGATATAAGTTCAACATCAAAAGAAATCAATTTATAAACTGTGAGCTAAATGTGTACTGTACTCGTAACAAATTTAAATATAAATTATGTCCTTTATGTTCTTTGTTATCGTGTTTAGAAATCAAAACCCATGTTTAACCTTATAATGAAAAGGAAATGACATAGTCAAAGAGTTATGACTTATTAAAGAATCCAAAACATAACGTGTGTGACTCTATAATTGTTTGCCCATTTTAGAACCGACCTGAATTTAAAATATGAATCGAAGTGGATATTGAAATCCAAAAGTAGGTTTTACGGTCGATGTTAGACAAGCTATAGTTAATGAGCTAAAAATGTTTGACATGGAGCTATTTCGAGTGAGAATTGAGGCATTACTCATTTGGAACATAACACAAGCTTAAAGCAGGAAATAAGTTTTGGGTTTGTCCCACATGGATGAGTGAACAAATATAAAACCAATTTATAACCAATACTATGCCTCTTTAGGTAAAGTAGCTTTTAGATTTTGTGGGACAAAAACCAAGCCTTAAATTTTTTTCTTTTGTTGTTAATAGGCCAATTACTTTTAATATTTTACTTGTTCAACTTGTTTTACCTTTCCCGTTAATGTACTTCTAATCTAGTATATTGAAAAAAAAGACATAGCGACTTCATATGGTTCACATATAATCTCTTTGGTCTCCACCATGTTTCGTCATTGATGCTCAATCACATAAAAATATTATGTTAGCATATGATTAATTTTCGCTGTTTTTTCTTTACTTGAGAAATGCTTGAGTGCATTTTATATCATTGGAAATTCATGTTCGTTTAGTATTGATACATTATAAACTGTATATAAGTTTTTTTAATATAAAATTTCCATATTATGCTGCTCTAACATAATCATTATTTATTTGTCGAAAAATGAAAATATGTGAAGGTCGACCTATTAAACATTCATAATGTGGCTGTTTGGGTTAGCTTTAGGGGATTTGTACCATGTCAATGTTCAAACTTACCTAGTTTTTATATAATTCGTTTCAGTGTAAAAGTGTATCGAAATCTTTATGAAAACGTTTGCTTTATAAAAAGTAAAATATGGGCTAATGATGGTTGGGCCAAATCTTTGCGCCATTATCATACACATGGGCTCGAGAACTTATTTTATTATTTTTAGCAAATGATATGATATCTAATATAGATGTATCAACTTTGCAAAGTGTTAATCTACATGATCGTGATCCAGATATGTAAATAAGCAATTAGATTTGGTTATGGTCTCTAAACTATGTAGCCAAAAGAAGCCATGATATAACTAACAACACAAGCGTCCACATCCAAAGAATAATACGTAAAAAGACAATCTTGATCAATAATGAGTGTCGCGAGTCTAAATCACATCCAGGACTCTAAAGCTAGCTTCACGATATCACCATCTTGTTGCTTATCAGTGAATTATGTATTAATGTTGTTCTTTACTTCTTGTTGCTTGCACTATTGTGCCGATAACTCTTTTGGTTATTGTGTTGATGATCATGTCTCTTGGTTGACTGTATAGACGGTGATGATGAGTTGCTTGAGTTTGTTGACGCATTTTAGACATGACCTAGATATCAAAGAATGATTCAAAGTGTATTTGAAATCGAGAAGTAGGTGTCGCGCTTAAGGTTCAGACCAGATTGTACGTAGTTAAGGAGCTAAAAATGTTTGATGTGATGCCGTTCTGAGTTAGAATCAAGTTATTTGATCAAACAAAACCTTAAAGCATGAAATGAATTTTAATTTGATCCCACATGGTTTAATACACATACATAGAAGTAGTATATAATCTAAACCATGGAAATGTGAAGTGAAGTGGTTATATCTTAATCTGAATAATTTATGATAAGAACCTATTACTGACCACTTTTTGATCTTTGTGGGACAAAATCTACTTGGTAGTTTGTTTATTGCATAGTCTTATTTTTAAGATACAAAAATTTACAGATGCTTGATCACTTGTTTAGTTCTCCCATCTGTACCGACGTATGACTGTACATAGACTTGTAGAAATAATGGTTATAGAACCCCCTTTCATCTCCCTCATAGAGACATAGATACACTTCAATTATATGTGATTTTTTACAAGGTTCTCACAAAAAAATTTCAAGATCCTACTACAAAAGTATATACAAATTTATATGTCTAGTCTTTTATCCTATGATGTATAATAGTACAACATTCTATTAGATTGGTAAATGGACACTCGTGTTAACAATTTAAATGTCTACTGGCATAAGCAATATATTAAGTCTGCTACTTTGAGTGAGAATCATGGCAAGCTTTAAGAAGGATATGAATGTTGGTTTTGTCCCACATGGATGAATGAACATACATTAGAGCACTTACAACAATAACACCATAACACCAATAACACTGTCGCGTCGCCACGGTAACACATCGCCTTTAACATTTAACATTAACATCCCCAAAAACACCACAACAATAACATCCCAATAACATCAATAACATTCCCAACAATTTACAAAACAACCCCTCATTTAGGGGCTTAAATGAAAAAACCCGAAATAATCAAGCGTTAAGGGGTTAACGGTGGCGACTAACGCGCAATAACGCCGAGAGGTCCAGGGTGATAACGGCATAACGCCGTTAATTTATGTAAAAACGCCGTTAGGGCGTTAGTGTTGAAAGTGCTCTAAGAGCTCTTTATAGCTAAAGCTGAAAATATACTAAGTGCTTTTATTTATTCTTTGTAGGACAAGACTTTAGCTTTAAATCATTTCCCTTTTTGTTTTTTTGTTTTTAAGTTCTTTGTGAGATAAAACATGAGAAGATAAAGACATAGCATTTCCACACAATTCATATGTAATCCCATTGTCTCCACCGAAGTTGAAACTTTAAAGTAAGCTTATTATATCAATCGACTCAATCACATAAAAATCTTGTGTTAGCATGATTATATTCTTCTTCTACCCTTTCTTTCGGTATTAAGGGCATTTTATATCATCGGAAACCCATGTTTGAACATTAGGCCGGGGAGTTGTAGGATGACAGTGCTTTGAACATTAACAAGTTTCTATTAATTGGTTTTCAAAAGGTAAGATACACTATAACTTAAGTGGCTTTTGGGATTGAGGTTCGGACTTAGTTTTAATTAACGAGCTAAAAGTGTATGATATAGAGCTATTATGAGTGAGAATCAAATCATTTGTAACTAAAGCTTAAAGTAGGAAATTGGTTTTATCCTGGATAAATGAACAAACATAGAAGCAGTATATTAACTAAACAAGGATTGGTAAAGTTTATGTAAATCTGTTAACATAGCATAATCTTAGTTGACATAACTATTCTGTGTTGACAAATTGTATGATTTTTTATTTTGTGGAACAAAATCTTCTTTAAATTTTACGGTATTTGTTTATTTTACAGTTTTCCGTATAGTTAATATTAATCTTTTTTTTTTGGAACTATAGTTAATATTAATCTAGCATATTGAATTAAATGGGATGTCGTTTTCGCACAATTTTTATTCAAAAAGATATAGAACGTTGTCGGGCTGATCCCGACCCGGCCCGACCCGAATCCCGACAAGCCCGAATCCCGACAAGCCGGCAAACACAAACCGACTCCCGACCCCGACAAGCCCGACAAACATGATTCGGGACTCGGGATCGGGGCGGATCGGTTGATCGGTTTTGTGTGTTGTTTTTTGGTTTTCGGCCCGTCCTGACCCGATCCCGACAAGCCCGAAACCCGATTAACCGAAAAACAAAAACCGACTCCCAAGCCCGACTAACATGATTCGGGACTCGGGATCGAGACAGGATTCGGGATTCGGTCGGTTTTGCTCACCCCTATTGTTATATATTGGCTTCCAAAAGGTAAGGAAGTTTCTAAGTATTTGATCTACGAAAAAAAGGAACACATAATGAACGTTTTGAGTTCTTTTGGATAGTAGAATTTACGAGTGTGTCGTGTGGATGAAATAATCTTAAAAAAAAATACTTTCAAGAAACTAAAAGATGTTTAATGAATTTTTTATAACTATTTTAAACATGGAAAGTTGAGTTCTTTCTATCACAATAGTAGAGAAAATATCCATACTAAACAACCTTTACAAGGAAATGTAGACATGATATAAGTTTAGGGTGAAAATTTAAAGATCTGAAACGTGATTTTTGAGAACTAGATGTCTGACGAATTTTGAAAATTACCATTTATGCGCAATATATCTTTCAAATTTGGAACGATGTCTGATATAATGGTAACTAACAAGTTACCGGTCACAAACTTTCAAAATAGCGAAATGGTCCCCGTGACTTGCGTTGACTTTCGCGGTCATCCATTGACTTTATTTTCGGTTAAAAAGTTTGATAATGGTCCTTATGGTCATTAACTTTCGATTTAGTCCATTTTTAGTTTTCATCCGTTTTGTCGAGTTTTCTTATGTTTTGTCCGTTTTCTTACGTTTTATCGGTTTCATCCGCTTTTGGCCCTTTTTCTTACATTTTGTCCGCTTTTATCCGCTTTTCTTACGTTTTGTCTGTTTCTTTCGTTTTACTGTTTTCATATGTTGTTTTTACGTTTTGTTCGTTTTAAATGCGTTTTATCGGTTTTAATTCGTTTTTGTCCACTTTTCTTACGTTTTGTTCGTTTTATCCGTTTTCTTAAGTTTTGTCTGCTTTCTTTCATTTTACTGTTTTCATCTGTTGTTTTCGTTTTGTTCGTTTTCGTACATTTTATCGGTTTTAATTCGTTTTGTCCGTTTTCTTACATTTTGTCCGTTTTCTTACGTTTTGTTCGTTTTGTACTATTTCAACATGTTGAAAAAATTTTCCAAAAGAAAAAAATTTGGAAAAATTTTCCAAAAAAAAATTGGAATTTTTTCAATTTTGAAAAAAATTTCAGAAAAAATTTGAAAAAATTAAAAATTTGAATAAAAATTTCAAAAAAAATTTGAATAAAAAATATTTTTCAAATATTTAAAAAAAAAAATATTTTTCAAATATATTATTTTTAAAAATCTTTAAAAAAAATATTTGAAAATTTTGATTTTAAAAATAATATATTTGAAAAATATTTAAAAAAATATATATTTGAAAAATATTTTATTATTCAAATTTTTTTGAAATTTTTATTCAAACTTTTAATTTTTTTCAAATTTTTACGATTTTTTTTCCTATTTTTTTCAAAATTGCGAAAAATTCCAATTTTTTTTGGAAAATTTTTTCAAATTTTTTCTTTTGGAAAAAATTTCAACATGTTGAAATAGTACAAACGAACAAAACGAAGAAAACGGACAAAACAAGAAAACTGACAAAACGAATTAAACCGATAAAACGTTTAAAACGTAAAACGTAAAACGATGAAAACAGAAAACGAAAGAAAACGGAAAACGTGAAAAAAATGATAAAACGGACAAAATGTGAAAAAGGCCAAAACGGAAACCGATAAAACGTAAAAAAACTAAAACATGAAAACCGATAAAAGCGGATGAAAGCGGAAAGGACTAAATCGAAGTTAATGACCATAAGGACCATTCTCAAACTTTTTAACCGAAAATAAAGTCAAGGATGACCGTGAAAGTCAACGCAAGTCAGGGGACCATTTCATCATTTTGAAAGTTTGTGACACGGTAACTTGTTAGTTCACGGTCATATCAATATATCGTTCCAAATTGAAAGTATATTAAATAAATGGTAATTTTCAAAATTGCTATGCGTCGTCGGTAGCTCGAAAAATCACGTTGCGTATCTTTAAACTTTCACCCTATAAGTTTAACATTAAAAGAAATCAACTAACCAAGTGTTAGAATGTGAGTTAACTCTATATACAACAGGAGATGTCGTAGTCAAATAGTTGGGACCTATCAAAGAATCCAAAACATTATGTGTATAAACGTGATACCTTGTAATTGTTCGCGCATTTTAGACCCAAAGATGAATCGAAGTGGATTTTAAAATCGAGAAGTAGGTATTCCGGTTGAGGTGCGGACTTAGCTATGGTCAACGAGCTAAGCATGTTTGCAATGGAGCTATGTTGAGTAAGAATCAAGACATTTGAAACAAACGATAAAAGAAGGAGATGAGTTCTAGTTTTATCTCACCTGAATAGGTAAACAGACATTAGAGGAGTTTATAACTAAAACCACAAAGGCATTAAACATTATTTGTGTATTATCACATTGAAAAGTTTTTCCAAGACCTCTTCAAGTGATATATACCAAATAATTTTCTAGTCCTTGTGAGGCAAAACACGAGTTTTCGAGTTTTTTGTTTTTGATTTATATTCCATGGTCTGACGTTTAATATTTTACTTGTTCTCTTTTATCTTACTTTCATTCATGTATGTTATTCTAATTTATCTGATTATAGCATTTCCGTGCAATTCATATTCAATCCTTTTGGTCTACACAGTGTCCGTACGTCCGTACTTTGAAGCAAGCTTATTACATCAATCGACTCAATCACATAAAAAAATTTGTTTTAGAACGTGTGACTTTTTAATGGTTTGTGCATTTAGGGAATGCTTGAATTCCGAAGATGAATCGAAGTAGAATAAGTAGGTATTGTGACTGAGGTCTAAACTTGGAGTAGCTAACGAGCTAAAATGCGTGATATGGAGCTACTAGCTCTGAGTGAGAATCAAAAATGAGTTTTAGTTTGGTCCCACATGGAAGAATGAATATACATAAGGGCAATTTATAATTTAAAGCATGATGGCATTAAATAGCCAAGGGCTTGTGCATTTTGAAAGGTATTTATATGCCTTTCAATATGTTCATTATCCTTGCCTTTTTTAATCTTTGTTAGACAAAACATGACCTGTAAATCCTATATATTTTTCGTTTATTCCATAGTCGTGACTTTTAATGTTCGTGTTCTACTTATTCTGCCAATTTTATTTATTTAAACTCGAGATGTATGAACTTTTATCTCTTCGCTTTGAGGTTTTGTGGATGGTAGAATTTAGGTGTGCGTCTCAGAATTCTTTGAAAAAGTTTTACAAAAAACTATATGATGCTAATTATCAGAGTAACACTATTTTATAGCCAAGGGCTTGTGCATTTTGAAAGGTATTTATATGCCTTTCAATATGTTCATTATCCTTGCCTTTTTTAATCTTTGTTAGACAAAACATGACCTGTAAATCCTATATATTTTTCGTTTATTCCATAGTCGTGACTTTTAATGTTCGTGTTCTACTTATTCTGCCAATTTTATTTATTTAAACTCGAGATGTATGAACTTTTATCTCTTCGCTTTGAGGTTTTGTGGATGGTAGAATTTAGGTGTGCGTCTCAGAATTCTTTGAAAAAGTTTTACAAAAAACTATATGATGCTAATTATCAGAGTAACACTATTTTATACATGATGCAAATTTGATTTTTTTTTTATCAGTTCAACTTGTAAAGAACATCCAAACTGTGCAGAGTTATAACCGCTACCACATTTGGGCTCGAATCCGACTTGTTTGTTTGTCATAAAATAGATGGATCTATTTGTTTTTGTTTTATAGCAAGCGATAGCTAATGATTTTCACTTCTTTATCTAGGAAAATATTGACGACGACATCGTTGGAGTTGAAAAGAAACTGGAAGAGTTATGTTCGAGTTTGGAAAATATCAGGATTAAAATTTGATCATCAAAGTTGACAAGTGATATATGTTATCTGCAAGGAGGTCATGCAACTATTTGGCATGCATCTGGTTTGGTTTACAAAAAAAACTTGTTGGATAACAATGAAAACCTTGGGATTTTTATAAGAACATAAAAACTATACTGTTGGTTACTTTTTCTTACTTAACAAAAAGTCGTAATTTTTTTTTTCATACTAACATGTTATTTTAATCGCATTTGATATAATGGAAGTTAGATAAAGCAGTAGCATTGTGGAAGTCTAGTTAACCAGCTTGGCATATTTGTTCTGTTTAGTTGGCATATTTGTTACACAAGTTGTAAACCAGCGGACCGGATTGCTTGTACCTAAAATAACATGGAAATGGAAATGGTTGTGGATTGAGGTTGCAGACATTACTGACGATGTTATATACCCATTCCAACCAATTGAACTGTCATGTCTTTGCTCCCGGCTAAGTTTTCGTGGGAAGTTGCTTTGCCAACACATGGAAAAATATCATCTAAAGTTGTATGAGCCATCGGGTATTCAACCCACTCATCTAATGCTACACACTTGTTTCCCATAATGCTACAAGAATAAGCAGTGACCGTAGTAAGTAATTTTGACAATTTGAACCTTGTTATCGGGTTGTGATTATATTGTGGGAAAATATCATCTAAAGTTGTATGAGCCATCGGGTATTCAACCCACTCATCTAATGCTACACACTTGTTTCCCATAATGCTACAAGAATAAGCAGTGACCGTAGTAAGTAATTTTGACAATTTGAACCTTGTTATCGGGTTGTGATTATATTGTGGGAAACGGTGTACACTTTTATTAATATAATCAGATTGCAAATAATAAATAACAAGAAGTAAATAACAGAAAAAATTAAATACAGACAGAAAGGTGTAGAAGCACAAGACAGACACTATATAACGATAAATAAACAAAACAGTAAAATTCGTGGAACGAGGCTCGTGTTAAACACGATTCCCTTAAAACAGATTCGTCGTCTGTTTCCAAGGTACAACGTCCAAAGTTTGTTGTCTGTTGGACTTGACAACTTGCTGAAAAAATCAACGAAGCATATTCGGTTTCGATCGAAGGATTGCTTGGAAATCGGTGGTAAGGAGTTACGTTTTAGGTGTTGAAAACTGAATGACGGGGTTTATTTTATAGGCTAAACTCACATGGTCACCAAGACAAGATATTAGTGAAAAATAAGCAGATACACAAATCTGTTAAAGATAACACGATTTGATATCTTTTATTATTAACACAAAATATTTTGTCCAACTTCGTTGCTAAGTTTCAATCTATTCCTGAAATAGATTGATACAGAATTGGAAACACAGACCCGAATCTGCAGCAAAAAGATACGCAGGTATGCGAGGTTTGAGTTCAGAAGCTTCGAACCCATTTTGGCCTGTAAATCCTCACCCGATTGCAAGACGTAGGTGTTGGAGTAAACCAACAAATCAATTTGAAGGTTTATATCAAGATTTCTATATAAACAAGCTTCCATTTCTTGTTTTGGGCGATGTGGGATACTCCCACTTTCCAATTTTTGTCTTCAATCGCTTCTTTGGTAGGCACGATATCTCATTCATATTACTCCATTTTGGACACGCTTTAGCTCGTCATGTTGACTCTCGTCGAGGAGAACTAAAGCTACCAAGAAATATAAATATATAGAACATATACAGATATTAAATAGTGTCCAAAATTTGCAAAACTCACTTTGCAAACTATTTTCCAACATATATCTCCGACGGGTCAAATGAAAAAAAAAATAAATAAAAAAAAAAAGTCAAACAAGTCACAAGTCACCAAAGTCAAATCTTAATGCACAGAACTTTTTTCCCCAAACACAGTGACAATTATTGTTTTGTAGAATAACTAACGCAGTGATTATTCTTTTTAGAAATGGACAAAAAAATGTTAGTGTGTCAAACCAACCCGTCGTAGAGATGACAAGTTTCCACGCATACCTGTTTTGACCCATTACCCAGTAAGCCCAACCCCCTATATTTCTATCCTTATCAGCTAGCATCTAACCGGTGGATGAACCTTTACAAAGATAAAGAAACATTGCGTACTTGCGGAGTGCATCATATATGCCACATAATATCACTGTAGCAGTAACGAGAATCCATCCAAGAACCACCAAGCTGAGAAATGTGAATTTTGGATGATTGTAAAAGTAAGATCTAGACTAGTAAAACTGAACTCATTAGGACCACTTACATGTAAACATCATCACATGACCGATCAAGAACTGTTTTTTAAAATCAGATTTTTAGTTGAAGCGGGCTTCGGTTGTTTGTGGTCCTGCTTTAGTTTAAATATGCTAGTGGCCGGCCTCGCTCACAGGCTCACAACATTGAAGTCATTGCATGTGGTTTTGGTGAATCATTGGCAATGATTAATTGCTCTCAGTAACAAAATGGACAAAGTAAAAGATGATTTAAGTCAAAGTAAAATGACCAAAATGACATTCATTGCTCCCAGTTATATATGGTTTAAGTCACAGTCAAAGGACCCGAACTGATTCTGCGGCTCTCTGAAAACTAAGAATCATAGTGTATTCAACATATAAATACAGTAAAATACAGAATATTGCATAAAAAGCTTGTAGATCTCACCATAGCCTAATTCCTTCAGCTATAAAACCAGGAAATGATATGATCATAGGCCGTAGTTGAAGCAAACTGTGAAAAGGATATATTTTTTTTCATATGTGTACATCACTTATGTCATATTTTTACACCGCTACAACATGTCCACAATATTAAAGCATAAGTAAGGATTCATATCGCTTTTGCTAACCGTGAACCTTATGGGATTGAGGTTTGGACTTAGTTGTAATTAACGAGCTAAAAGTGGTGATATAGAGCTATTATGAGCTAAAAGTGGACTTAGTTGTTTACCGTTTTCTGATAAACTTATTCTATGTTAACAAATCCTTTCATTTTTTTTCGGAACAAAACCTTCTTTAATTTTACAAAAATTGTTTACTGTTTTCTGTTTATTTTACTTGAAAAATGCTTGAATGCACCTAATATCATTGGAAATTACTTGAAAAATGCTTGAATGAACCAGCACCAAACATAAACCCTCAAATCCAACATGGGTAAGTTCAATCTTTCTATCAATTTTTATAAAATTTACTAAGCTACCAATCCATCATTTCCCCCAATTCAATTTCACCAAATTAACTCAAATTAACAATCTTGATTTTTAGGTCATATTTTGAAAATAATGGACCGAATTTTCAGATTAACCCACTTTTAATTCTTTAATCTTCAATTCCTTCAAAACCCATTTTCAGTATCATCAATCCATCAGTTGCCCTAATTCAATTTCACGGTTGGTTTATTAAATTAAGTTAGGGCTTTTTGTACTTCTTGTATCTTGTTGTGGTAATGGAAAAGGGTTTAGAAGAGGAAGATTCAAGCACAACTTTGGATAATTTGGCTGCTAAGATTAAGAATGCTGAAGGTTGTATGAGTGGGATGGATGATGATTTCCACATGGTTCATGAATCGTCGAGGAATGCTAATTTCAGGAAAGTGGCTGCAAATGGTGCAACAAATGGAGGAATGGTTAACCATGTTGCAACTCCTGTACAAGCTGATGGGAATAATGGAGGACAGGGAGGTATTACTACTGGTATGGATCGATTGCATGCTCAGCCCATGAGTGGGAACAAATCCTATGCCCCAATGCTTAATAAGGAACCTACAACTAAAAAGGTAAACTTTTCGATGATTACTAATTCTGAAAAAGTGCCAAGAGTTGACCTTGTTATTCCTATGGAGTCGGTTAAGGAAGTGAGTGGCCTTTTGCTAACACTTTGTACGGTTACTTTATTGGTAAACGTCTTGCGTTTCCTTTAGTTGAGAATTATGTCAAGAACACGTGGGCCAAATATGGTCTTGAGCGCATCATGCTTAAGAATGGCTTCTTTTTCTTTCAATTTGCATCAAAGCATGGTATGAATCGGTCCTCAAAGCGGTCCTTGGATCATTAGGAATGTCCCGATTATTCTTAGCACTTGGGCGCCTAATACCAAACTTAAAAGATGAGATTAAATGTGCTCTGTTTGGGTGAAGCTTCATAACATTCCTGTAGCTGCGTATCGATGTTGGATTGAGTCTTATAGCTACAATGATTGGTCGACCAATTTTGTTGGACTCGTACTCTAGTACTATGTGTCTCAAATCTTGGGACAAGCGGATTATGCTAGGGCACTTATTGAGGTGTCTTTGAATGTGGCTTTGAAAGACTCTTTGAGGTTGCAATTCCTTTTCTTGATGGCTCGGGTCATTCGATTGAAACTATATCTATTGAGTATGAATGGTATCCTCCACGATGTGAGACATGCAAAATATTTGGCCATACTGGATGACCAATGCCCTAAAGCCTAGGGTTTGAAGAAGCCTTGTAATGATGAGGGTTTTGTGGAAGTGAAAAGGAACAATGGGAAAACTAAAACCCCATCTTGTCCCATACAAGGTGTGCGTTTGAATAAGCCTAAGCCAAAGTATATGTATCGGCTATCACTAAACCTTCCACGGTAATGAGGAGGCTTCAACATCTCGGACTCATAATGATACTCGTAAGAATGGAGGAACTGTCGTGTAGCACTAAACCGATTTTGTTAATAAAGATGGTAATCAGTTTGAATGCGGGGATAAAAAGCGATGAATCAAGTTTTGAATGAGACTAATCACCGACTTTGTTCCAGATATGTCTTATGTTTTCCGATGGTAAAGGTAATACTATTCCATTAACGAACTCATATTGACTCTTTTACATGAGGATGATTGTATTGATGAATAAACCAATAAGCATGTTGATCCTAGGCTTAATATGTCGCATACGAAAGTGATAGTGATGAAGTGGATGAAGCTTTTGTGGTCGGGTCACGGATGGTAATAATAATAAGGAGGCAAGCACTTCCTATGCTACTAGTGATCATGTTTAGTGTGGCTTCTTGGAACATAAGGGGTTTGAACCAGGCCCCTAAACAAAAGGAGGTTTGTAATGTTATGTATGATATAATTTATCGGTTTGTGCTATTTTAGAGTCGCACGTTGTAACACCCCCAAAATCACAAAGTGACAACGGAAGACTATTTGGGGTATTACTTAGAGGATCACAGTCATAAGTCATAGAAAACGACTCTAAAGAGACGTTTTTAATAAAAGGTTGTTACCATTTCATAAAACTCAGTGTTTTGGAACACAAAAGGAAATACCACATGTTTTGAGTTTACATAAAAGATAGTTCAAATGTTTACGAAATGATAACTTTATTTAAAAACCACACCACTTCCAGCGTCCCATGACGTCCACTCCGCGCCTTCGTGATATCCTAATTAGTACCTGAGATAAGCATGCTTAAAAAGGTCAACAAAAATGTTGAGTGATATTCATAGGTTTAATAAATTGGTTGAACACAAGTAAGAGATGATAATTGCTTCGAATACAATTACCATGGAAAAACATAGATTATTATTATGCACTAAGCTCATGACACCAAACTAACTGCATACACCTAATTACTGGTGTAAGTAAAATATCGCCCTCAGATGGAATTGCCAATTCCATAGTTAACCAAATATAGTGCGCCCCGGTTATTTCCGATAACCGAGTCGGGGTCGTTAATTCCTATAGTACTATCCACAATATTTGCGTTCACTCGCAAGTGATTAATGGTTCATGATGTAAGGGACTTATGGCATGCAACTTAGGCTATAATAATAATGATCGAGCAGCATCTGGTTTAATAAAGACTTGTGTTCTAGTTTATAGCATGCATCTCCCTCGCGGGGTTTGATAAACAAGTAAAAGCGAGGCTATGAACTCACCTAGCAAAAGAATCCGAGTAGTGTAAAGTCAAGTAGTATGAGCACGAAGTACCGTCACGCGACCTATATTTAGTATGGCAAGTCTTAGTTTATTGTTTTTATTCATGACTTAGTGTATTGAAAACGGTTGAAGTATTCTCAAGAGTTTGTGTTTATTATCGCTTGTGTGGCAATGGTTAAGTTTAAATAGGTTTCGAAACACTTGTAAGTTTTGGCTCTTGGAAAAGTGCTTACGTATATAATTATATGAAAATAGTCATGACGAATAAGTGCTTGGTTTGAAAACAACCGAATGACTAAGTAAGGAAAAATATTCACAAGTAAAGTGTTTGTGGTGTTTATACGTCGTCGGTAAATAATAAATACTTACGTCAAGTATTTATAATATAAGTGTTTATGGTCTACTATAAGTATTTATAAGTGTATGTATACTATATTAAATCATTGGGTGATAAGTAAAAAAAAAGTTTATGTTATATTTAATATCTAGTTTTCGTACTTTTAGTCATATTTATGAAAATAAACTAAGTATAGAGTTTTTAACAAAAATCGGGCATGACCCGATCGTAAATATAAATTTTTCCTTATGCAAATTGTCGCAAAATTATTCCATATCAATATAATTTATATCCTAGTTTAATAGTTAACTACGTTTAGTATGAAATTTTATTAAAAAGATATTAACTAGATCCTAATAGTCTAAGGACTAAAAGTGTAACTTGGTCAAAAGAATTTAAATATGAAAAAGGAAAGGAAGAAAATAAAAAGTCAGGCGCTGGGTTTGAACCCCAGACCTCACGCTCACACTGCAAACATCCCAACCAGTGGACTAGCTCCACTTTTTGTTAGATCTCTTCGGCAGCACACTTATAAAGTGGGATTTAGCTGAGCTTCTAGTGTTTATTACAACAGTAAGCATGTACGTATATATGGTTTAGCCAATTCTAGGTGTGATTCGAAGGTTAACATAGTGTGTTAGTATCCAAATGAGCCACAAGCTCGAAGTTTATACGTTGGGCTCGAGTAGATCTCGACCTAAGTTTCATTCAACTCGAATAAAAAAAAAGAAACCAAAACATAGTTTGAAAGTCGAGTTTGATAGATTATTTAGGAGTCGGATAAGTTTTTAAATCAAAGTAACAAAGTATGCACTTGTACTTAAACCGCCAAATGACACGAATGCAATGAAGATCGAGAGTATAGTGTTTCCCAGTCGTTAAGTCCCAACGAACATGCGAGAATAGTCAACGATGTAGTGATCGGGAGATTTGAGCGGAAAAGTGGATTGTGATATGATTATAACTAAAGAAAAGCCCATAAACTACAAGGGCTTAAATGCAAATTAAAGAAAGTTAAAAGATAAAATCTATTAAATAAACGCTATCACTATTTTTAAAATGATGAACGTTTAAAACCTAAAACTTACGTTTTAAAACAAAATTACGTAAACGTACAAAATAAAAAGTGAAATCTAAGAAATAAAAGTCCTAAAAATATGAAAATACATTTTACAATCCTAATGATAAAAGAAAATTTATAGAAAAGAAAATTATTTTTATAACTAATTATCTATTTATTATTAATTAAAAACTAATTTTAACTATTTAATAATTACCTAAAATACAAGAAATTAGGAAATAAAGCTAGAAAAATAAAATTATGAAATGGAAAAGTCTAGAATAACAAACTAGAATTTTCAAAACTATTTTTGTATTTTTCTGATTATTTTTCTATTTTTTATGATTTTTAAACTATTAAAACTACTTAAATTATTTAAAAATACAATTTTAACTAAGAAAATATGGAAAAATACTTTTTGGCTTTTTATATTTATCTTAACTTAATAAAATGAAAACTTATTTTTAGAACCTTTTCTAATTTTTGTATTAAAAGCTATTTAAAATACTTAAAAACTAATTTAAATAAAGAAAATTAGCTAAACACCTTAGAAAAATCTGAAAATTTCAGGAAAAGTCTAAAATAATATTAGGAATAAAGGAAAATAGAAAAACATGGGCTTGTATGGAAGGATTTGAAATCGATGAAGCTAGTGCTTATAAATAAGCACTTTAATAAGCCAATTGGGTCCAAAAGCTACCAAACCAAAAGAGGAACTTTTATAAGCTATAGGAACTGATATGGAACAATTTTAAACAAGCCTAACCACCTAAATCACAAGCTAGCACAGATTTGGCTTATTGAGAGTTTGGCTTAAAAACGAGAAAGGGTACCAACTTGCGACCACAAAATAAGCAATCCAATAAGCTAGAAACTGAAATAAATTATAGAGACCTAAAGTAGACTTGGTTGGGAACATGCATACCAAAAACTAGACCTGGTGAGCTTAAATGAGCTCTGCACAAGCTTGGCAAAATCGCTCAAGCCACATGCAGAAACAAAGATTATCTGCAGGGCACTTAAGCCTATTTTGAACGACTTATTTGAGGCTAGTAGAAAATTCACAAAATTAAGAAAAATGAGGACAAGAAACTAGACCAATTGGATATTTGAAAACATCAAGTTTCATTGAATTGGCTTAAAGATGAGTGAATGAAAATTCACTCTCGGTTAAAACCGAGTTTTTCAAACTTGACTTTTGACAAAAGTTTAAAAGTTGACTTCTATGAGTTTTAATCTTGAACCACTGATTAACTATGATGTATTAAGCTATAATGAAACTAGATTAAGCTAGACAACCTACTCATGAACCATTGTGAAGAAACTTGTACCCAAATTCCTAACAGCTTAAAACTTAATGACGTGTTTGAGTGAATTTTGACTTTTGAGTGAAACAGATGCAAAGTAATGATCATTTTAGCTTCAATTTAACTCATGATGATTATAACAACTAAACTCTACTACCGAAATAACCTCTAGCACAGATTTGTCCATTATTCCAAACAACGATATAAAGGCGATATACAACTTACTCTATCAAATCCTTAGTATCAAGCTACAGCAGATTAAACTAATGATCAACCGATAAAATAGAACTAATGAATGCAAATACAATAATGAAATCAAATGATTCAAGCTAAGCTAATGTATGCTAAAATAACATAAACCAAAGGATCGATTCTAAACTTACAACTATCCAAATTGTTTAGCGACCAATCTCGAACCAAAATAACCACTAAATGAATCAAATCCAACCCAAATTTAACTCTGCAACACCCACTTCGGATCCAAAACCAAAGAAATCAATCTTGTTCTTCATCTCGTTGACTTTTGTTGACCATATTCAAAAATGTTTGAACTTGATTACGAGCTTACCAAAAGCTATCATGAGCTTATATAAGCTTGTTAGATCGAACAAAGAACTATTTAAAGATTGAATGCATAAATTTGAAACTAGAACATTCAACAATAAACATAAAATTTTGAGACTTTATGTGAAAACTTAAATTGATGCTTGAAATGAGTTCTAATGACCAAGAGGCACATGTTTAATACATTAAAACTTGAAATTACATAAACAAAACACTAATTGAGATAACTAAAGAAAACGACATACAAGGAAAATTTAAAACTAAAACTAAAACTACTCATCTCGGCTTTCTCTCTTTTTTATACTTCAAATATCATCCACGTGTCCTCTAGAGTGAATCCCACCACCCTTTAGAGCCAATGAGAGAGCTTGGGCGGTTTGGCCACTTTTCCAATTTGGCGGGAAAAGTGGTTTTGACTTCTGGCTCTTCTCGACAAAGAACTAGGGGGTGGAGGTGTAGGGTTGATGGGAGAGGGTTGGAAGAGATAAGGAAGGTGAGTGGTGAGTGGAGAGGTTTGCGAGATGCACAGGCAAGTGGGGAGGAAGAAGGATAAGGGAGGAACACGTGGAGTTGTTTGACTGCTTTTGACCAGAGGTTCAAAATGGGTAAGGGGTCAAAAGGTAAGGTATTTGGCAGGGGTCAACATTGTTTTGACAAGGCATAAGTTTAGTTATTGACAAGGACTAACTTTGTAATTCTTCAAACTTGAGGGGCCATTCCTGTAATTTTCCAAACTTGATACAAGGACTAAAACTGACAAACTTCAATAGTACAAGGACCGCTTTGACATTTTCAAATTTTCCAGGACCAAACTTGACAATTTTGAAAGTTCGAGGACCTTTTCGCCATTTTACAAAAGATTTATTCAAGGACCATTTTGACAAATTAGAATATTTCGGGACCTTGAATAACATTTCTCTTTATTTAGATTTACCAGGACCTGTTTTTGACAACTTTTGAAACTGGGGACTAAAGCGCCAATTATGCAAATTTGATCGTTTTCACCGATTTTGATATTTTGCATTTAAAACACATAAAACACTTTTTGTGATATTTTATCATTTTGATGCATTTCGAGTGTTTTCGGATGTTTTGCGCTTAAATAGTACAAAATGATGAGTATTTAGACACTCATCAATCCCCACACTAAGATATTGCTAGTCCCTAGCAATGTTTTGAGAAAAATTAATGGATTTCAATCTCTTTACCAAAAGCCATTACTTACGAGTAGCCAAATGTTTCATTCAAGTAAGAACCATGGTACATCGATAACCATGTGATTTTGAGCAAACCACCGACTTTCAACGGATTTGATTTGTCTTTACCGTGCCGTACCCTTCCGGACTAGCCAACTCTTAGATAAATTATCGATATTATCTTTGGTGAGTCGATTACCAATTATGGTTTTCCAATCGCCTTTACCACAAGCCATAAACTTGCGGGCTAGCCAACTCTTCACTTTTAAGGATATGGTGAGTTGAATACCATACAATTTTGGGCAAATTGTGGCCGTCAACGGATTGAGATATCTTTACCAAGAGCCGTTTGCTCTGGATTAGCCAATCCTTATGTGGGTTAGACATGGTGGATGATTACCATTTGTTGTGTTTAGTACATAGTACTTCCACTAAAAAAATTTTAAATTTTGGCCATTTTGGGGAAAAAGGGACTAAAAGGGTACATTTACGATCAAAATTCGCGAATTTCCCCACACTTAGAAATGAATATTGTCCTCAATATTCAAAGTACCGCTGTAATGCGAAACTTAGAACGTAAAAGATAACATTTACTAGCTAAGTGTGGAAACACAACAATTATTCTCTTTTTAATATTTACAATTTTCATCATTTTTAGATCTATATACAACATGTGGGTATCTCCCCACACTAGGTGGTACACACGGGTGAAAACCCATGTTAAGCTATTGTTTTTGATTACCGAGTCGCTAGCTTGACTCGACCCAATTAATTGGTTCATGGGAAGTAAGTGGAAGAGATAATCTCCATCGGACTTTCATTCAAGATGTTTGGATAAACATTTGAAGTACGTGAAAGTTCCACACCGATGAGATACTGATGCACTGGCTCACAAATGGTACATGGAAATGCAGGTCAAAGATAATGTCTTCATTCCCGAAGGAGAAACGGAACGAGAAACCACACCATCTGTGAAAATGGAATAAAGATGTGCATTACAATGCAATCCCATTCTTCATTAGTGAGGAGCAAATCACCATTTGTTATATTTTTAAGCTTAGACTTGAAGCTTGTATGGTGATTGGCAATAAAATTTCGGGAGGAGAGTTGAAATGGTTCTTCAATCAACAGATTTTCAAGAAAGAGGATGTCTCCTCCGAATCATAGTAAGTATTGTCAATCCTGTTGGAATTGACTCATCACTAAGAAAATCATCGACCTCCTTCCAAAGTTGTCATCTTCCTCATCCGGAGTGAGAAGGAATGGAAGAGTCGGAAATGGGACAAGAAATGAGTGGATGATCATTATATAGGAGATTTTCGGTTTCTCCAAGATCGGCTACGAAATCAAAGAGATCATCGTCACTTTCCGATGAAAGTGGATGATGTGAGTGAGTTCATCGGTGAACTCCTCAAGAAGAGGATCGATCCGTAGAAGTGATGCCTCAACATACTCAATGTCTTCATAAGAAGCACAATCGTCGCTAAGATCGGAGAAAGTATGATCTTTGAACACTCAAGAGGGAAATAGAATCACATATGATCGAAGTTCCTGTGACTCTCTCGGGATTGGGACAAGGTTATCAACACTAGACTTTATGAATTCGTCCGATTCCTTTTCGTGAATAGTGTCAAGATGCTCGTCCCCATAGTCGAGAGTGAGTGGGAGCTTGGTGTGATAGCGATTGTTTGAGATGGAATCTCAACTGCTGATATCATCGATGAACTTGATGAATCAAGTGTATCATCATCATCACCGCCATCGTGAATAAAACGAAACCGAGAGCTAGATCCGCTGCTTTTTTTTTGCAATTGATTCCCAATGATTTTTCAAAGGCAATTTGGGAATTTATTTTAGCACCCGCTCTTCGACTAGCAATTCTTCCATGGATTTCTCATGTGAATTTGGAATGACGGGACATTGTGGGAGTGAAGATTTGTCAAACCGGAAGGTTGACATTGATAATCATCATGAGGACCCCACAATATACACAAGAAATACTGGGAACATTATGAAGTGCGGTTTATTGAACTCCTCACTCTTTTCACTAACTCTAGAAGCTCTAGATAAGTGTCTTGTTGGGTCTGTTGAGGAGTTTGAGTTATTTGGCACCGCTGGAGGTTGGTCGTGATATGGATAGTCGTAATTGTTACAAGGAAATGGATTCCTGTTTGACAATCGAAATGAAATGGGGACCTCCATTCTCACAACAAAATGATTGTTGTGGTGGTCATGTGAATAATATGGAATTTGGTCATTTCAAAGTCCCGAGTGTTACCGTAAACTGCTCATAGACAAACGTGTTTCCGGATTGACACTCAAATCCTTGGTGAGGACCTCCACAATATTCACAGCAGTAATGTTGGTTATATGAAGATGAGTCGGTGTTGTGGTGGGTAATTGGAAAAGTTTGAGGGTCGTTAAATGAGTTCGATTAGGATCATAATCAAATGAATTCCTCGAACCACAAAACAAACAACTCCGTTACGGATATCATTACCACATTGTACACACGTACACCAACGACGGTGTGAACCATAAAGAGGCTCACCACAACCGACACAAGGAATAAACGATTCTATTTGAGAATTATGAGAAGGAATCATTTATTCAAAGAATCAACAAAACCAACATGGTGATCGAATGACTATCAAGTCTCAAGAACATTTTGAAAAATCCGGAGGTGGGACAAGTGGTGTGCTCGAGAGCTAGCAATTTCCACCACTTCCGTTATGGTCTCCGGTTCGGTTCTTGAGAAACGTAAAGATTAGGCAAGTCATTCATGCGAGTCACCGTCTGACTTACGCATGTTTGCTTTTAACCGTAAACCGTGAAAGTTTAGAATCAATTCTAGACGGTTTAGGAGCAATTGAGGATTAGATCTTTGGATAACCGTAGGTTGGACGTGTTTAGCACTCCCATTATCGAAGGAAGTACACGGTCCTTTGTCACCTCGGTTTCTCGTTCCATTTCCTACGCAGAAAGAATGGATCTTCACGAACAACGCGAATTCTAGACATTTGTGATAAAGTCCGAAGCTTTTCGACCGTCCCGCAGTCGTCTTGAGAGATTCCATGAGAAGAAGAATCAAATGTATAGAGGGTAAAGGATAAAGAATCAAAAAGGGTAGGAGGGTAAAGATGAATATTTTTGGTATTTTTGAAAACATTTTGTAAAACAAAGAATGAAAATCTTTTGGGTTTTGATTTTTAAAAGATGGTATAAACAAGGAGTGATTATTCAAATCACTAATCGCTAAACGTAAGACTATTAGCATCGCTCCCGCAATGGCGCCAAAATTTGATCGCATGCAAACAAATCAGTTAAATTACTCAGCTCGCCACTTGTGAATGGCGGACCGTAATCGACTTAAACCGCTCAAACACGAATGCAATGAAGATCGAGAGTATAGTGTTTCCCGGTCGTTATGTCCCAAATGAGTTGCGAGAATAGTCAAACGATATAGTGATCGGGAGATTTGAACGGAAAAGTGGATTGTGATATGATTATAACTAAGGAAAAGCCCATAAACTACAAGGGCTTAAATGCAAATTAAAGAAAGTTAAAAGATAAAATCTATTAAATAAACGCTATCACTATTTTTAAAATGATGAACGTTTAAAACCTAAAACTTACGTTTTAAAACAAAATTACGTAAATGTACAAAATAAAAAGTGAAATCTAAGAAATAAAAGTCCTAAAAATATGAAAATACATTTTACAATCCTAATGATAAAAGAAAATTTATAGAAAAAGAAAATTATTTTATAACTAATTATCTATTTATTATTAATTAAAACTAATTTTAACTATTTAATAATTACCTAAAATACAAGAAATTAGGAAATAAAGCTAGAAAAATAAAATTATGAAATGGAAAAGTCTAGAATAACAAACTAGAATTTTCAAAACTATTTTGTATTTTTCTGATTATTTTCTATTTTTATGATTTTTAAACTATTAAAACTACTTAAATTATTTAAAAATACAATTTTAACTAAGAAAAATATGGAAAAATACTTTTTGGCTTTTATATTTATCTTAACTTAATAAAATGAAAACTTATTTTTAGAACCTTTTCTAATTTTTGTATTAAAAGCTATTTAAAATACTTAAAACTAATTTAAATAAAGAAAATTAGCTAAACACCTTAGAAAAATCTGAAAATTTCAGGAAAAGTCTAAAATAATATTAGGAATAAAGGAAAATAGAAAAACATGGGCTTGTATGGAAGGATTTGAAATCGATGAAGCTAGTGCTTATAAATAAGCACTTTAATAAGCCAATTGGAGTCCAAAAGCTACCAAACCCAAAGAGGAACTTTTATAAGCTATAGGAACTGATATGGAACAATTTTAAACAAGCCTAACCACCTAAATCACAAGCTAGCACAGATTTGGCTTATTGAGAGTTTGGCTTAAAAACAGTAAAGGGTACCAACTTGCAGCCACAAAATAAGCAATCCAATAAGCTAGAAACTGGAAATAAATTATAGAGACCTAAAGTAGACTTGGTTGGGAACATGCATACCAAAAACTAGACCTGGGTGAGCTTAAATGAGCTCTGCACAAGCTTAAAAAAAATCGAGCCACAAGGCAGACAACGATGTCTGCAGACAGGCACTTAAGCCTATTTTGAACGACTTATTTGAGGCTAGTAGAAAATTCACAAAATTAAGAAAAATGAGGACAAGAAACTAGACCACTGGATATTTGAAAACATCAAGTTTCATTGGAATTGGCTTAAAGATGAGTGAATGAAAATTCACTCTCGGTTAAAAGCCGAGTTTTTCAAACTTGACTTTTGACAAAAGTTTAAAAGTTGACTTCTATGAGTTTTAATCTTGAACCACTGATTAACTATGATGTATTAAGCTATAATGAAACTAGATTAAGCTAGACAACCTACTCATGAACCACTCGTGAAGAAACTTGTACCCAAATTCCTAACAGATTAAAACTTAATGACAGTTTGAGTGAATTTTGACTTTTGAGTGAAACAGATGCAAAGTAATGATCATTTTAGCTTCAATTTAACTCATGATGATTATAACAACTAAACTCTACTACTGAAATAACCTCTAGCACAGATTTGTCCATTATTCCAAACACTGATATAAAGACTGATATACAACTTACTCTATCAAATCCTTAGTATCAAGCTACAGCAGATTAAACTAATGATCAACTGATAAAAATAGAACTAATGAATGCAAATACAATAATGAAATCAAACAGATTCAAGCTAAGCTAATGTATGCTAAAATAACATAAACCAAAGGATCAGATTCTAAACTTACAACTATCCAGCTGTTTAGCAGCCAATCTCAGAACCAAAATAACCACTAAATGAATCAAATCCAACCCAAATTTAACTCGCAACACCCACTTCGGATCCAAAACCAAAGAAATCAATCTTGTTCTTCATCCGTTGACTTTTGTTGACCATATTCAAAAATGTTTGAACTTGATTACGAGAGCTTACCAAAAGCTATCATGAGCTTATATAAGCTTGTTAGATCGAACAAAGAACTATTTAAAGATTGAATGCATAAATTTGAAACTAGAACATTCAACAATAAACATAAAATTTTGAGACTTTATGTGAAAACTTAAATTGATGCTTGAAATGAGTTCTAATGACCAAGAGGCCTGTGTTTAATACATTAAAACTTGAAATTACATAAACAAAACACTAATTGAGATAACTAAAGAAAAACGACATACAAGGAAAATTTAAAACTAAAACTAAAAACTACTCATCTCTGGCTTTCTCTCTTCTTTTTTTATACTTCAAATATCATCCACGTGTCCTCTAGAGTGAATCCCACCACCCTTTAGAGCCAATGAGAGAGCTTGGGGCAGTTTGGCCACTTTTCCAATTTGGCGGAAAAGTGGTTTTGACTTCGGGCCTTCGACAAAGAACTAGGGGGGGGTGGAGGTGTAGGGTTGATGGGAGAGGGTTGGAAGAGATAAGGAAGGTGAGTGGTGAGTGGAGAGGTTTGCGAGATCTTTACAGGGCAAGTGGGGAGGAAGAAGGATAAGGAGGAACACGTGGAGTTGTTTGACTTGCTTTTGACCGGAGGTTCAAAATGGGTAAGGGTCAAAGGTAAGGTATTTGGCGGTCAACATTGTTTTGACAAGGCATAAGTTTAGTTATTGACAAGGACTAACTTTGTAATTCTTCAAACTTGAGGGCCATTCCTGTAATTTTCCAAACTTGATACAAGGACTAAACCGACAAACTTCAATAGTACAAGGACCGCTTTGACATTTTCAAATTTTCCAGGACCAAACTTGACAATTTTGAAAGTTCGGGGACCTTTTCTCGCATTTTACAAAAGATTTATTCAAGGACCATTTTGACAAATTAGAATATTTCGTGGACCTTGAATAACATTTCTCTTTATTTAGATTTACCGTGGACCTGTTTTTGACAACTTTTGAAACTTGGGGACTAAAGCGCCAATTATGCAAATTTGATCGTTTTCACCGATTTTGATATTTTGCATTTAAAACACATAAAACACTTTTTTGTGATATTTTATCATTTTGATGCATTTAAAGTGTTTTCGGATGTTTTGCGGTTTAAATAAGTACAAAATGATGAGTATTTAGACACTCATCA
>CM040244.1:267297506-267393285 GCA_022545495.1 Chrysanthemum lavandulifolium | reverse complement strand
CTTTACAAAGGATTTCGACTTCACAAAGTTGTCTCAATAGTTAAACTACTTAACTTGAAGGGTAACTATGGAGCTTCGATAAGTTCTTTATCGAATTACTAGTATTGTTAAAAAAGATGCTACCTGCTGGTAACGAAACAGTTGAAAAAACTTATGAGGCCAAAAAACTAATGAGAATGTTGGGATCAGGATACAAAAATATACATGTATGTAGCAACAACCGCGGTCTTTACTGGAAGGATAATAAGGAGTTGACTGTTTGTCTAACTTGTGGGATATCAAGATGGAAGGTGGATAATAAGACACATAAAGTGTACGAAACCATTTCGGCAAAGGTAATGTGGTACTTTCCAATTATACCAAGACGGCAACGACTCTTTAAGTTAGAAAGTATTTCACAAGATCTAAGATGGCAAGAAACAAGGAGGATAACAGATGGTGTTTTACGTCACCCCGCAGATTCACATGCATGGTGTACCATAGATGAAAATTCTCGAAATTGCTAAAGATCCAGAAATCTACGGCTAGGAATATCACCGATGGGTTGACGTCAACTCGTGAACTAGGCATCACAGATGTATGGCCGCTTTATCATCATATACAACCTTCCTCTATGGTTGTGTATGATTGTGTGAAAAGAAAGCTTATCATGCTTTCGGTATTAATATCGGGATACCCAGGAAATGATATCGATGTATTTTTAGAACCGTAGGTTGATGATCTGCATACCTTATTCGAGACAGGGGTTGATACATATGATGCTTCTACAAAAGAAAACTATAATCTACGTGTCGTTGTGTTATGGACGATAAATGATTACCCTACACTTTGTACATTATGTGGCTGCTCATACAGTGGATTCAAAGGTTGTGTAGTATGTGGAAAAGATACACACTGTGTTAGACTTTCCACCTCATCCAAGCAAAGTTATGCAGGACACAGACGATATCTACCATACAACCATTCGTTCAGAAGGCAAAAGAAGGCGTTTAATGGACAAGAAGAATTTCAGCGTGCTCCAAATCTATTGACCGGGGAACAAATATACAACGAGCACTACAACAAATCAGGATTTATAGGACGTCGAATAGTGTCCTATCAGGTTACTTTATAGGACCTTTTGCATAATAGGACCAATGATATAAATGTCACATATAAAGGCGTTGTATAAAGTGTAAAAAGTATTAGGACACTTATAAGCATCCTAATAAGTGCCAATATTATGAAACCAAAAAAATAGTCTCATAAAACATTTTATACGACGCAAGTTTTGTCCTAATAGAAAGGGTAATAGGACACATTAAAGTGTTCTAAAAAATGCTAACCTTCTATCACGTATTGAGACGCATTCATGTGTCCTAAAAAGTGTTTTCTTAGGACGAAATTGTGTGTTTCATTAACTCACTAAAAAACAATAGGGCTAATGTGACGGTAGGAATTCGTTGTAAATCAGTTAGAAATAATCATTTGCAACGGATTTCTACCATCACATAAATGCTCCATGGATTTTTTTTATTTGGAATAGCAACGCAAAAACCTTGTAATAGTTTTGCAGGAAGAAATTCGTCGTAATATTGCAAGGGATTTGCAATCAAATTCCAACGGTATAATTTGCATACATTGTAGAAACTGATTTAGCAACAAAGAATCCATTTGTAAAACTAATAACAGAATTGCTAATTTTATTGTAATACAATCAAACCCAAATTAAAAAAAAAAAAAAAAAAAAAAAAAAAAAAACTATTTAATGAGTAAATTACACCAACTGCAAAAAATATTTATAAGTATATCTCTAGCTTTGCTCAAAATCTTTCTTTCACTTCCAAAGAATGCTAATCCAGCGTATCTTGAGGACGCTTATGGTGTCATTCCCGATATACATTGGTTGGTATCTTTACTTCACCACAATAACACACAAGCAACTGCATAAAATAAACACCATTATGTTAGAGCAACAGACATCAATTTACTTATACACATGATGTTGTTGAATGTTGATAATGTTGATGCACAAAAGAAGTAACATAGAGCAAGTTGTATTTTTACTAAGTCACTGATAGAGAATTAATAAGTTTCATCGTACTTCCAACTCTCATATAGTTTAGTACTTTACATATTACAGTATATATCAAATTTTGTTAGAACAAAAACCAAGTATGATGAGCACCACAAATGGAGGTAAACATACCTGGTCGTTGCCATTTCAAGCATCTTACGGTCCGATACATTTGATGGGGACTTTTTACCTTTTCTCCAGTCACTGAAATCAAATAACATACTGCAAAAGGAGTTGTAAACAGTATTACATATAACATTGCTGGTCACTTTAAAAACATCACATTAAACCCAATAAAGCATAGTTCCCCTTCATAAATACATAACCATGATTTATTTTGCATCAGATCACACTTATACACACATAGATAGCTAAAACGTATATAATCTAATTCAAAAATATATTAGTATAATCAGATAACTTAACTGTATCTTTATGCTACAAGTTATGTATATATTTAATCCCTAAACATGATTTTGTAAATAGAATATCAAATCAATTTGATTTTTAATGGCTTACTCATCCATATCATGAGACCTGTAAGTAGAGCACATAAATCTCACTTAAAGCCCAAGCCTCTTTCGATGTACCTACAAATTAAATAGATCAATCGTGTATAAAGAAGTATTTTTCACATGTAAATGGACTTGGTAATCAATGTTACTCCATGTAGCTTCTTCCCCAATCTCGAATCTGCTCAATATCACAGATTTGAAAAAGTAAACATAAAAGTTAACTCCATATTTTTATATGATTTGAAATAAGTACTAAACAAGATCTAAGAAAATCAAAACCTAGGCCTAGTTTTGGGTTTGACAAAAATATTGATTTATGGTGTCTGAAAGTATGTTGTATTGAGTAGTATGATACATCATAACACCATAATCACATAAAAATTAAGAAATACAAAGTTTGATATGACCTTTGATGGCTGATTAAAGCTCAAACCCAATTTTCGAACAGTAGGTTGATGTTTCCATACTTTATTAGAGGTAAATTTGGAAATAAGTTATGAAGAAGAAGCAAAAAAATTAGATGGTGAGGAGTCAATGTTGTGTGCGTGCGGTTGTAACTGAAAGAGAAGTAAGGGAGGCAGAAATTAGAGGGATATAGAAGTGTAGGGTTTTGATTTTTAGGAAAATATGGGCGGGAGACTATGAAAAGTTAAGCGGGAGGCTAAAACTTTTAGACTTTTTGTTTTTAAGTAATTTAGTCACAAAATGAAAAGCCCATAATTTTTTTTAATTTCTAAAACAAATTTTGGTATATATTCTAAAAAGATAAAATGTATGGGCATTCACAAAATTAATTTTATAAAAGAATCATAACATCGAAAGTGATACCGTGCATAGCCATGTGATTTTGTAGTGGCAAATAGTTATAATTGAAATATTATGGCTAAGTGTCTCGTGTAACGCTTTAGCAATTGACGTTGTCAACTCTTAATCATCATCCGATATGACCACGACATCATATTAGTTCTAATTTAACAAATTAGGATTGAAATTTGATTGGGATTGAGAACATGAATATTATGTGATGATGTACCCTCTAAATAGTTTGAAGGTCTCCCCTGCGAACTCAATCGGATACTACACTGGCTGCACCTCGGAAACCTCCTGAAATTCCATTACGCCAAAGAACGCATTGATGGGGTCCGGGCAGAATTGGAATACTCCAAATTTGAGGATTGGTTTCCCACACACTCAAAGGTCTTATAGAAGGTTGGTAGAGTTCGAAGATGATCGTGACAAGTGTACGAGCAGGTACGAAAGGGAATCAGGCGAAACGGCGCCGGTGGAGCAAAATAGTGCTGAGAAACCTTATTTCATTTGGAAGAGTTTGTATAGCCGCTATATGTTTGTATTCCCTAAACATAGTATGAACTTGTCAAGCTTGATTTGACTATAGAATTGAAATATCAAAACTTCAGTTGACTATGAAATTCAATGATCAAACTTCACTTGTGTTCAACCGAAAGCCACTTTCATGCTTGAAGTTGAGTTCAAGGAGTTAAATGACACTTTGAACCTAATTGGTTCAAGAGTGGTGTAGGTTTTAGAATACCGTAAAAACTAGTAACACGACGTTAGTATAAATCTACATAATATTATCGAGTTTTGTAAAATACGATAATAACATATATCAAATGTGTTAGAACTCGTTATACATTGGGTGTTCTATAAGGTCAAATACAATAAGACACCAACGAGCAAGTATTCGATAAAAATATGATATTAAGACTAAATATTAAGTGTCATATAAGTACTCTTTCATAATAAGACCTAAGTAAATAAGTGTCCCATAAAACATATTTAATACGACATGTATACTAAGTGTCCTATAAAAGTTCTTCATTATACGACCAAACCATATAAGTGTCCTATAAAATCAAATCTAATAGGATGCATATACCCGTGTCGTATTAGATTATATATAATATGACCTCTACATCTTAGAGTCCTATAAAACTTAAGATAATAGGACCTAAATAGCAAGTGTCGTATTATGATATATCATAACGAGACTCAAATGAGTAAGTGTCATATAAAACTCATCTAATAAGACCAATACATGAAATGTCCTATTAGGTTCCATGATAATAGGACTCATAAACTAGCTCGCCATATTAGATGTGTTTTTAGGACGCTAAAAAAGTGTCACAAGAAAAGGTCCTAAAAGCCCCTTTGTTGTAGTGGAGGTACAAATATATTGAAAATAAGTGGGAAAAAGAAAACGAAAAACAATAAGACTTGAAAACCAAGAAGATACGAGAGGCAGAGGGGAAGATTAAAAAGCAAAAAGGAAAACAATGTAAGAAGAGGGTAGTTCAAGCCAACTAAATGAATCATATTAGAAGAAATTCAACATTTGGTATCGAAAGCTAAGGTATTGGAGGCATAATTCTATTCCACATTTATTGACTTCATGCATGTAGAAAAGAATGTTGGTGAGAGTCTAGTCGGAACTTTGCTGAATGTTCCTGGAAAGAAAAAAGATGGAATGAATGCTCGATTGGATCTTGAAGAGTTGGGGATAAAACAAGAGTTGTTTGCTAGGCAAGAAGTAGACAAAACAACACTACCTCCAGCAGGTTACACATTAACGAATCTTGAAAGACATATTTTGTGAAACGCTAGCAACATCGTGGTACCACAAGGCTATTGTTTAAATTTCTAGTTTGGTCTCGCTTAAATGATAGGAAGCTCATCGGCCTTAAATCGCATGACTATCACATGCTAATGCAAGAGTTTTGCCCATTGCGATAAGTCCAATCATGCACTCACCTACACGATATGCTATTATCGTGTTTGCTTTTTCTTTAAATCTATATGTAGGAAAGAAATCATCTTGCAAGAACTAGATAAGATGCAAGAAGAACTTGTTGTGACATCGTGCCTACTCGAGAAGTTCTTTCCTCCGTCATTTTTGTTATTATGATACACTTGATTATGCACCTAACTAGGGAGGTAAAATTATGGTCCCATATGCTTTGGTGGATGTATCCTTTCGAAAGATATATGAAGGCTATTAAAGGACATGTCGAAATGTAAATAGACCGAGGGATGCATTCTTTGAGGAGACTATCGCGAAGAAACGATAGAGCTTTTAGCGAATATCATAAAACCATAAAATCTATCGGCATCCCACCTGGTAAACATGTAACCAATGAAAATGAGGACGAAAAGCCATTGTCGGCCGGCAAATCAAGTGAAGTTTCCGGAGAAGTCTTTCAGAAAGCACATTTGTATGTAATACAAAATACATATGAAATTGTATTGTATATCGAGTAATTATTACTAACACATGTCTATTTCGTTTCTTAAAATGTTCTATCAAATATAATAATCAAAGACATTGTTTTGTTTCAGGTGACACATGCTGAAAACAACAAACCCGAGTAAACGAATAGCATTGCTGGAGAATAAACACAATAAATCTTTTGCTAAGTGGTTACGCAAAGAGGTAATTACTCGTATGTTGTTTATAATTGTTTGTTTGTTGCTAAATAGAAGTGAGTTGAGATAAAATGTGAAGTGTGTTTATTGATAAGTCCTTAACTGTGCCGTGATAAGTCAGATAAACCATTAGTGTACCATTCACCGTAAAAACTCCTAGCTACAAGCTCTAAAACCAATAGTAGTAGTCGATAATAAATAATATATGCCCAACAACTTTGTCACTCATAGAACCTAGCATCATAATTGTCCCTCCTGTATATAAACATTAGATAGAGGTCCACCAAAGACACCATTTCATTATCCTAAACACTCCTCTTCTTTAATTATTTGTTTGTTGTTCCTTCAATTAAAAGGTAATCTATACTTGTAATGAAATTCAGGTTGAGAGAGAGTTAGCGATATCCAACGATAGTGTATCAGAAATTGTGAGGTGGATATCATTTGGACCACGCGCCAACATAGTGAAATACGAGGCATATTACATCAATGGGTATACATTTCGTACGAAAAGTAATGAGGGCATAGTTTACCAGAACACTGGGGTTAGTGTTGAGGCATTAGATGTTCACATATCCAAAGAAGTTGCAACCACAAGAAAAACATTTTATTATGGGGTTTTACAAGAGATATGGGTACTAGATTACCGTTTTCGGCAAATTCCTCTTTTCAAATGTGATTGGGTTGATAAAAAAACTTGTGGGGTCAAACACGATAATCTTGGTTATACATTGGTAGACATGAATAGTTTAGGCCACAAGGGTGATCCGTTCATATTAGCCTCACAAGCACGACAAGTGTTTTATGTACCAGATAGATAAAAAAAATTGTTTATTATCTTTAAAACACCTACCAAGAATTACAAAGATGCATATGACGAAGTCGATAAAGAATTTAGTACAGTCATTCACGAGCACAATGATAACATATTGCCACATATAAATCAACGTGACTTGGGTAATGAATCACGAAATGACTACTATCGAACCGAATGTGAAGGTATTGTTATACGAAAATCCAAGTGAAGCATGTCATGCTCAAGTTCTCACACTCTATTTAAGGAATTATGATTGTCTGCAGAACCTATTTAAGCTTTTGTTTTGCTGCAAAATACTCTTTTAAGGATTTCAATCTATCTATTAATTGTTTACTTCATGTTGGGATTATGTTGGGATTAAAAGCTTCTTCTTAGGATATTTTGTTACTACCGCTCATGATAAAGATAATGCTTCTCTTGATCTTCAATGAAAATATTAGGGGTGTGCACACTTAGAACAATATTCCAAGTGTTTTAAGACTGCTAGTGTAACAGTTAAGACTGCTGGTTGAAGTTAAGACTGCTCGTGAACTTCAAAGGAAATACACCAAGTGGTTAGTACTGCTAGTACAAAAGTTACTACTATTGGGCTTAAATTTAACGATGCTCAAGGCTAAGTGCAAGGTTACTGCTGCTATTGTTAAGTTAGTATTGTTAGATGATTAGCAGTTTTAGTATTAAATAGTTGTTTGTGTAATTTAGCCTATTGTAATGGATTTTGACTCTAAAAAGTTAAGCTTTTCTATCGCAATGAAAAATTTTGCGCTTTCACTAGTATATCCACTTGCAAATCAAGCTTTCATGTATTTGCGCTTTCATTTATCATGTATATGCACTTGCAGTGCACTTTAGTAACATGTTACTTCATTAAAGTTGAAAATTGACTTTAGAAAGTCAAGTAACATATTTCCTAAAGGTTACAGCTTTAGGATGGGGCATTTAAGCCATAAAACTAAACCAAACTCTTTTTCCCTTCCTTTTGAACCATCCTCGCATCTTTGAGAATTTTGGCAACAAAGGGCTTGATACCAATCGAGCACACGCTTCTCATTGGGAAGGGCTAGAACCTTAACCTCTCAAAGAAAAGCCTTTTTGCAATTTTTTGGGTGTTGGATTCTTATTAGCATCACCTTTTTTCTCTCGAACCGATGGTTGAACATTTGGAAAATAGTCGACCATCCACCATCAGAACTTTCACTGCTGCTGGAAATGTTAATGATTTCTGCACACACACACACACACATACACACAAAAATGAAAATATATGAATAGTGTGTTACATATAGCAGAAATGAATTGAAAAACACAATGTTGAATACCTAGTTTGTTGCTCATTGTTTCAATTGTTGTTTTTTGTTACAGTTTTCTTGTATATGCAGATTTCATGTATGTGATTATTCCTTTATATAGTGCGCATTTGGTTGAAAAACAAAGTGTGGTATGAAAGATTCTCAATTGCGTATTTGTTTGAAAAATAGTATTAGCTATGAAAGATTCTCAATTGCGTGTAATTTGTTGAAAAACAAGGTTGCAAAAGTAGTCAATGTGCAACATGCATGTGACTACTTGTTTTACTAACGCATTATACTAGATATAGTATAAAATCCAAGCATTGTAATGGGGCAAATGAAAAGTCATGACTAATAGTTTGAACTCAATTCGTTGAATATCAAATTAGACTCAAACTAGATATCTAACCCTCAAAATTACATAAGTTATCGAAATGTGACCATATGTTTCGAATTGTGACTACACTTAAATAATGTGTGACAAAATATGACTCTATGATTTAGACACCTAAATAAATACTTCCTGTGACCATATATAACATCTTTAATTTAGTCACACAAAACTCAATGTGACTAATATCAAGGTTAATGATAATCGAGTTCACATTTTGCTATAAATAATAGTCACATGAATATTTCACAATGTGACTATTTTGAATGTATTGTCACATATAATACCCTTATAATGTGGTTATAAACATAATTTAGATACACATTTGTGATATGGTGTGACTATTGTAAAGCCTATAGTCACATGATTGTGCTACAATTAAATGTGACAATACACATTAGGTTTTGGCAAGCAAACACACACTAAACTTTAGACACACATATTAACTTATTTGACCATATGTATCGAATTTTGGTTACACTTAATCATGAATGTCTATGGTTTAGTGTGACATATATTTATCACGTTTAAATGCATATCGTGACTAATGCTTCAAACTTACTTTTCAGTTGTCACACATTTCAAATCACATGTGGCTAAATATTCAGAAAAAAATAGCAGTCACTTTTAAATAATGTGTGACTTAACTTGACTATATGATTTCGCCACATACACAATTACTTCATGTGACCATATATGGATTTTGATCACACTGTTCAATTGTGTCATATATATTTGTCACATATGTATATATATAATGTGACTAATATTTCAAACTTATTTGTATCTGTCACACGTACCATTTTTATAAGTGACTAAATAATAAAAAAAAAATTACAAGTTACCTCTAGTCAAGTAAATAGTCAAATGTGTGACAATGAAATTCCGAAATGGTCACACAAGTCGGATCAAGTGTGACGAAAATTTTTATTCTGATACATTTAGTCAAATAAATATGTTACTGTGTGGCCGTTCAAAACACAACATGTGTGACGAAATACCATATATGTACTAGTGTGATGTCTTATGATGTAATTGTTTAAGATATTAACATAATTCACCTTTTGCACAAAACTAACCTAGAGTTTCATGCTCAGGATGAAAATCCACGCTCATCACATCTGAACCCTGGTTGATAGTTGAAATAACGTTCGTCGGCAGGTTTTCATCAGAAGCAAACAAATTGTTTGCATTGACCTGACCAGGACATGTGATCGGTGATGTAGGGAGATTTCTTATCTGCAAATTACAGTACATGCTCAACACAAAACACGTACGGGAAAATAATCTATCCATTGTGGTCTCACATATGCAAGTTTTCCATATTGACTATAAAAATAATAAAATCTAGTAAATAATTTGAAAGGAACGGCCCAATCTACCTCATTTGACAAACAGAAAGATCTTGACCTCCTCAAAACTAGCTGATTTTCTGCGGTTTTCATATAATTAGTTTGTTGTAAGATAAAACGGGACACTAGACTAGAAACATCTGATGAAGAACACAGTAACAAAGTTACCTCCATTATTATGAGCAGCAAGGACTAGACCTCCTCCAGAGTTAGGAAGGGAGTCAAAGGCAATGAGTTGAGTGTCCCTTGCAAGACGAGACGATGTACCAATATATATCGGTACTCGGTGGCTGCATTGGCTGAGAAGGAAAAAATTAGAATGTCATTCATAAAAAACATTAATATCAGCAACTTAATTGAATAGTAAGTTGGTCGATACAGTCAACTTTGTACATCATCACTTACCAGTTGCAAACCACCTGATCTGAGTATGGAACTAAACTCACTGGACACAGGAACTTGACCCTGAGCAGCATTTTATGTCCACACATATGATCCACCAAGATACTAGTGAAGTCTGGATCAGAGTTCGGATTCTGGCATAGTTGGTGCTGCCATTTCAAGCTGTAAAAATTGTTGAAATAAATAAATCAAACAAAGATCATTAATAGTTCTGACAGGAAACTTATGAGAAATGTTACCTCTGGTTGACTAATAAACGCAGCCTTGAATTATTCACAGTAGGAAGTCGGCATTTGTGACGCAATTCTGGGTTCATTTCAATCAGTTTCTTTAGCTCACTAGCCAATACACCCCTTGCTGTTACATCGTCTATGTACGTAGAGAGTTGTGCATTCTCCCTGAAAACAGATTTTTTCCGATAATGAAGGTATAAGAACGCATTTAGTATCTAGATTTCAGATATAACTTAAAGGAATATAACAAAGGCCAATTGTAAGTAGATATTTCCTCAGAATAATGTCAAATTTTGGATTAGTTGGATAGGAAATACTAAAATCTAACATTACTACAAACTTTTATTTGTGGAAATTCTTCAGTGACTAGCATGGACAAAATTCTTTCACTATACAGTATACACCAAAAAATATATACATCAAATTTTGGTAAGAAAGAAAATGTGGGTAGAATATTCACAAGCTACCAAAGGTTATAAACTCATTGGAATGCTTCAATAGGAAGTGACTAAAGAAATTTTCATGACATAAAATTCTTAAAATTAAGTTTTCATGATTGTTTCATAAGGATGCTATTTATTCACCAACTAAAATTAGCTATGCTAGCATCCCAATGTATTAAGGCTTGAATTATAGGATTTCGTAAATGCCCAACAAGCACAATCGGTCACTAATTAGTTAAGGGTCTCCGGCTATAAACGTTTTACTAAAGATTACATTGTGAAAACAGTGTAAGCTATTCATCTATTTACCTAAAATTCAAACACGTTAAGATCTTTTGGTTGACATATAGTTAAAGAGTACCTAATATTCTCAATGGTGAGAAGATTAGTCATTTCTGAGAAAAGTTCCCCGTCGTAAAACGGTTTGAAAACTTTAAGCTCCTCATTAAGAATGTCTAAAGCTTTGGCACGTTCGTTCCTGTAACAAACAATCAACATAAATACAACGATAAAATCAAGTCAGCTTTTGAAAAGAAAAAAAAGATACTATTACTAAAGTTAGTGATAATAACTCAAAAGAATCTTACTTATCCAATGCCTCTAGGTATACGCTTACGAATCTCAAACAAAGATTTTAATCGAAAACGATTATCACCGACGCGAATAAACCGCTAAGTACTTCTCAGATTATCCCAATCCCCTTAACAACAAGCTCCTCGATATAATTGACATCAAAAATAATCCGATTCGACTCCGGTTTTTAAAAGAAATAAAATTATTACATTCCGAAAAGCTAATAATAATAATAATAATAATAATAATAATAATAATAATAATAATAATAATAATAATAATAATAATAATAATAATAATAATAATAATAATAATAATAATAATAATAATAATAATAATAATTTTTTAAATATTATTTTCAAAAAATCATGTTTTATTACATAACTAGTTGGTATATATATTTTGTATCATTTATTACTTTTGGGTTATGAATTTTGGATTGCAACTAAAAATATAAAAGTTAACTTAAACTCTTAACAATATTATAAAGATTGTTTCATTTTAAAAGTTGAAACCTTATCTCGTATATTTATTTGTATATATTAATAAAATGTGCTTCAGCTTTATATATGTTTTATACTCGTGTGTATACTAAACTTTTATATTACAATTAGTTTAATAATAATAAGAAAAATAATATTATAATAATAATAAAAATATATTAACAAAAATAATAATAATAATGTTTTTCATAACTAGATATAAATTTTAGGGCTAATAATTAAATTTATAAGTTTACTAAAAGTTATGTAAAATACAAATTTTACATACGTTCATTATAAAAGTATTATGCAAATAAATTTAAGATTAACTACTAAACTTTCAAACACAAACCCTTTTTTCTAACATTCCTTTCTATATTTCTCAATTGGCTTTTATAGGGATTTTTTTTTTTTTTTTTCACAATTGAACCAAATGTTGGCCAAAATCAAATTTAATTTTAACTTTTATAGCCAATAGGAAGACACAATTTTGAAATCGAGCTCTTTTATTAGCCAATCAAACATGCTTATTTTAATAACCCCTTAATTTTGTAACAACAACAACAACAACTACAACAACAGCAACGATAACAATAACAATAACTTTTTTACCAATTAAAAAGTTTGGTAGCAACATTGACAGTAAATTTAAAAGCTTTAAATGTAAATTTCACCATAGAATTTACCTGTGTGCTGCTTCCTTATAATTCCGTTCATTTAAGAACTGAAGTATCAAAAAGATTAGCTCTTTTGACAAGCCCGACATCGCCTTTGTCTGGTAAAACAACATTCAACAAAAGCAATTGATCGATTAGAGAATTGAACATTTTTGAAACTAAATTATGCAATCTAAACAAAACCAAAACTGAATCGAATAAATTCAAGAGAAAATTTATACATACACAAACCCATCTATTAGTCAAAGTGAATCGAGCAAATTACCATAGCGACACATACATATCAATCTAAATAGCATCTATTAGTCAAAGTTGTTACAAACAAATTAAAAAGAAAAACATATATAGGTCAACCTATATAACTTTAAGTAAACACGAAATGATCGTGTTACGTATAGGTAATCAGCTGTGTTTCTCAACAATTCTATTGTTGATCACTTTAAATTTTGTAACACTAAAGGTCTAGTTGTGTGTATACAACACAGAAAATAAAGATTAAAATATCAACATGAAGAAATTTTTACCTATAACTTAACCGATAGAGTATTATTTTTACTTTCTCTCTTTGAGAATAATTTTGTTTTGTGTATATGACAATGAGAATGTAAAATTTGTGAGTGAGAATTAAGCAATGAAGGTGACAATTTATAATGGTTTTTGGGATGTGGTATAAGTTGGATATTCAAACGCGCTTAGTAAGAGTGTGAGGTAAACGCATTAAAATGAACCCTATCTATGGGAAGTATTCATGTTCGTGATCCATCAAATCCCGCATGCGCGAGTGCATATCTATGGTGTCACATGAAAAGTAATGAGTTAACACAACTTGAATTATAAAACATGATACATTCAATTGTTATTTGATAAGTGTCTCATTTATATTTCGAATGATGTAATGAAAATAAAGTTTTGTAATATTATTTTATTTTTATAAGCATTTACGAAAAATATCATAAAAATATTATATTGATACATAATCAAATCATAAGGTTTACCAAATCTTATTCAAGTTTTTTTTTTTTTTTTTTTTTTTTTTTTTTTTTGCTTAAAGTTTAAATTTAATAGATGTAGTTAATGATATTGTATTTTAGTTTACTAGATAAATACTCATGTATAACAACGACATTTTATAGCGACAAACTTTTATAATTGCGTGGTTATTCATTTTTATCAACTATGATTTAACATAATAAAAAAATGTAATACGGTGTCTTATATAATAGAGTTTATGGATAAATTTTTATAAATTATTAGTGTTGTGATTACAAAAAAAAAAAAAAAAAAAAAAAAAAAAAACTCATTTATTTAGGGACTACATAAAAAGTTGTCATGCATTTTTTTGAAAATTTGAGTGGGAATTGTTAAAGCAACTATTTTATTAAGAAAACATTATTTGAAATTTTATGTGAAAATTTAAGTTTGAAAGGGTATTTTTCAAATTAAACATTATTCACTTTTAAGGTTTATATGTTTTAAGAAAAAATATGCATGCTTTATAAGTAGTATAGATATAAAGTTATGACCGCCTAATGTCACAACATCAATCAAATTGTCTTTATTTTTTGAATTTACCAAAACGTGAACTCATAAGTATCGCCTATTTATAGTTTTAATTAAATACCGTACTTTTGCTTTTGTAGTTAGAGCTATAAATTACTAATACCAAAATTTGAATATTTTCACGGTGAGATATTGACAAAGGGTTTCAGTTACACTAAGATGCATATGCATACATGCACTTTTGGACAATACATTATGCTTGCTTTGTCAAAAAAAATGTTTGATAAAAATCTTTATGAGCGAATTCTTTGTATATATTTTTTTATAGCGGTTTTATCGACTTTATGGCTCATTTTAGCATCGAGAGGGCATGTCTTGAGTAGTTTTCCTTTCTTCATTGTGAACTTTGTCTTTCCAATTTTAATAAAATTTACTTGGATAAAAGTTCTTTAAATACAAAATAAAAACTTATTAAAATACAAATATTCAAATTAAACAATACTTAATAATATTATTACATGATAGCTAGAATTAAAATATTAACATTTTTAATATAAAGTTATTTCTTTATTACATATAAGTTCTCATCAGTATCTAATGTATTTAAAAATATTTTAATATTTTAATTAATGTTTTAACTAGTCAAATATCACAACATTCATGAAATTGTCTTTATTTAGCATTTAACAAAAATGTGTAACCACAATTACGTATATTTGAATTAATGTTATTTTCAGATCCTTTTACTTTTTGAATTACAGCTAAGATATTTTGATAGTAACAAATTGAACATTTTTGTGTTTAGATATTCAAAACTAGAAGATTAAATGCGCGTAGCGGCGACGATGTATAATAACGTCAATTTATGTGTGCAGATTTTTTTACAAGTAATTATAGGTGTGGAGTAAGTGAGAGTGAAGAAAGTTAGTGGTTTAAATTGTAATTAAATATTTAAATATTTGATATATTGAATTTCCTTTTATAAATAAGGGTATTTTAATTTAAGAACATTACTCATTTTCTAAATTTTAAATTTTAAGCAAATGTGTTTTTTCTCTTGATGTGTAGTATATTGATTTGTGCTAAACCGTCAAGTCTAATCACACAAGGTGGCCACTTGTGAATGGCCAACCGTAATGACTTAAAACAGACAAGCACAAATACAATGAAGTCTGGAGAATAGAATGAATTCCGGGTCGTTTAGTCCCACTGAGACTCAATGGTGTGTCAAAACCGATTCAGATGATGGAGTGATCACTAAGGATAGTGATCAGTAAAGGTTTTGATTAGAAGTATTACACTACCGATTGATTGGAATGGAATTGGACACGAATTGGAAAGCACAACAATCGATGAAAGAAACGTAAGCGTAAGTTTAAAAACTACGTGAGCGTACAAAATAAAAAGTAAAATCTAAGAAATAAAAGACCTAAAAATATGAAAATAACATTTTGGAATCCTAAAAATAAAAGAAAATTATTAGAAAAGAAAATTATTTTAAACACTATTTAATTAATTATTATTAATTAAAAACTATTTAACTATTTAATAAATACTCTAAAATAGAAGAAAATACAAAATAAGGCTATAAAAATAAAATTATGATTCAGAAAAATCTAAAATACTATAAAACTAATTTTAAAATTAAAATATATTTTCACACTTTTATCTAATTATTAATAATTAATAACTATTTAAAATACACTTAAATACTAGAAAATATAAAATAAACTTGGAAAAATAAAATTTCAACTTGGAAAAATCTAAAATATGATAAAACTAATTTTAAAACTGAAAAGATATTTTTTATGCTTTTAATTATTTATTACTAATTATTTAATACTTATTAACTATTTATAATTATAATAAATACTAAAAGATTAGGAAAATTATGAAACTTTTCTAAAAATACTATATGATGACAGAAAACTAAGAAAATAGAAAACAAGATTTGCTTATTAAAAGCTAGAAAGAAAAATCAAAAGCTAGGAAATATTAAATAAACACTATCACCGATTTTTAATTGATCTTTTCTCGATTTTCTTTTGAAAACTACTTTACTACTGATTTTATGAAACTTTAACAAAGACAAAATTTCACAAACTACAAATAAGTAGTTTGACAAGCTTAATATCCCAATGGATGATAAAGAGCTTATTTTGATGGAATAAGCTCAAACAAGCTCAACAGCTGAAACAAAAGCTCAAATAAGATGCAAACAAGCTATATGAACTGAAATGAAGCTAAGAGATACAGAGAAGCACACTGAAAAGCTATTATGAAGACAATAAGCACTTATGATTAAAACAGAAATGGGACAAGCTTTAAGCTACTTGCAGCCCTAGCCAACAAGCTTCAAAATGAAAACTTAAGCTTGAGACTTCAAGATGACCAGGTTGGCTTTCCAAAGAAACAAAGATCACAAGATTTGACCCACTAATAAGCTCTGTGCAAGCTTATCAATATGGACATATTCACATGCACAAAAGCGGTGTTTTCAAACAGGTACCACAAATAAGCCAATTAAAAAGCACTTAATAAGCTAGACAGAAGTGAACTAACATTTTCTATTTTGTTTAGCAACTAGACTTTAATACCCTAAGAGCTTTTAAGCTAAAACTTATTATTAAGCACACGGAAAAATATCTATTTTATTCAAAAACGACCAAATGAAAATTTTGACTTTTGACTTAAACTAAAAGTTTGACTTATATGAACCTTGATCCGATTTAAATCATCGAATATGTTGTTTTGAGGTATGTTAAGACCGATTTGAGCAAGATTAACAACTTATAAACACAAATCAATGATCATAGATCATGACATTCCAACAATGGACACACAAGATGTGATTAACGCTATTTTGACTTTTCCACAAACAAGGAGTGTTTTATGACCGATAGGAGATATAGGACACTTATGTGACACAAAGCTAGCACAAACAACAACACAAACAAGACTTGATACAGTTTAAGCAAGCAAATCCAAACAGACCTTATATGACTGTATTGAGTGATTTTAAGAACAAAACACAGATTCAGCCCATGAAATTGATTGCAGACCTTACATAATCATTAAATAAGATTAAATAAACATGAATCCACATCATTAACAACATTAAGCACAAGAATTATGACAATGCTATTTTAACTGCCCAAATGAAACTTATATAAACTACAAATTTAATAGAACAACCAACTGATTTAAAAGCTTAAATACACTTAATTAAGACTGATTATCACAAAGAAACAGAAATTTAAGATAATGAACAACTACAACAATGAAATGCAAAAGTGATCAAAAGTGCTTACACTTGCTTCCAAGCTCAAAACTGAGATCAAGGACCAACTAACACCCCTATTAGCTTACCACTAAGCTACTAACCCAAGGCCATCCATAATTCACCCTGCTCCAGCTGTGTACAACATTCCCAAGTGATTTTTGATTTTTAAACTATTTAATTGGTAATTTTGGTGATTTTTGCTTTTTAACCTCTAAACTTGTTTTAAATGTTTCTAAAAGCTTGAATGAGCTTCGAGCTTATATGATCTATTTCATCCATACAAACACCTAACAACAACATTTGATAATTCATGAGATTTTGAAATTTTAAAATGCATAACGGAATTAGAACTTGAAACTAGAATTTTATTACTGATAAAGAGTAAAAGTACACTAAGAATACTTAAGAAAGTATTTGAAAGCTAAAACATACTCTGGAAACTTGAAAATGATTAAAACGACAATGGAAAACTTAAATTACACTAGATATCCATATACATTGCATCCCATCCTTCCTTTATAGACTTTTGTGACTTCTAGATGTCCTCGATTGTTTCCCACCAACCGAGCCCTTGGATCACTCTAATTCATCAAACCGTCCATTTTGCTTTTGGCGCCATTTTTCTTGAAAGGTTTGAGCTATTAATGAGGGTGGGTTTGAGTCAATTAAGAGTTTTGGTGTTTAGAGGAGGTGGAGGGACAAGGTAAGGGAGGGTTGAAGAAAGTCTTGGAAAACTACTCGGTTTTGAGATTACAAGTGTTGGGAGAGGGAGCTCGTGAGCTCGGTTTTAAGCGCGTAAGGTTGTTTTGACTTTTGTTGACCGTGGGTAATAATACAAAGGGCGGGTCAAGGGAGTTGGGCTAGGGTGGTGGATTTGGGCTTTGGATATTATAAGGTGTCCGTTTGGTTTAACTAGATAACAAGGACCAAAAATGTAATTTCACCAAACTTCAAGGACTGATCATGATACTTTTCCAAACTTCTAACAAGGATCAAACATGACAAACATTGATAGTGCAAGGGCCCTTTTTGCATAAAATCCCATTTTTAGAAATCCAAGGACCATTTTTGCAAATTTTCAAAGTTTAGGGACCTTTCTTGCCAATTGACCAAAGAATCATTCAAGGATCATTTTAACAACTTAGAAGATTTCAGGGACCTTGAATGACAAAACTTCACATTTTGAATTCTGGGACTAGATTTGACAACTTTTAAAACTTGGGGACTAAAGCGCCAATTTTGCTAACTTGATACATTTTCATCCGATTTTGATATTTTGCAATTAAAACACATAAAACACTGATTTGTGATATTTTGATCATTTGATGTGTTTCGAGTGTTTTCGAGATGATTTTGCGTTTAGATTATACAAAAATGATGAGTATTTAGACACTCATCAATCCACATCGAGATATTGCTAGTCCCTAGCAATGATTTGAGAAAACTTAATGGATTTGAAAACTCTTTACCAAAAGCCATCACTACGAGTAGCCAAATGTTTGATTCAAGTAAGAACTATGGTACACCGATAACCATCTCGATTATTGGCAAATCATAAACCATATAACGGATTTGATGTGTCTTTACCGGAAGCACTACCCTTCCGGACTAGCCAACTCTTAGATAAATTATCGAAATTATCTTTGGTGAGTGAATACCAATTATGGATTTTCCATCGCCTTTACCACAAGCCATAAACTTGCGGGCTATCCAACTCTTCACTTTTAGGATATGGTGAGTTGAGAACCATACAATTTTGGGCAAATTGCAAGCCATATAAACGGATTTGAGAAATCTTTACCAAGAGCCGTTTGCTCTGGATTAGCTAATCCTTTTGTCTTCTGAGACATGGCGGATGATAACCAAGATGAGTAAGTGTAGAACACTTACTCCAAAAAAAATTTTGGCTAAAACGGGAATTGGGTGGATAATACATGAAATTGTAAGAATTCCCCAGCTTAGAAATGAATATTGCCCTCAATATTCAAAGTACCATGTTATGCCGAAACAAAGAACGTAAAGGGAAATACTACGGCCATTATTTAGAAAATTTTATTTATTTATTTATTTTTTTCTTTTCTTTCTTTTTTTTTTTTTTTTTTTTTTTTTAACATGATTTTATATACAATGCAGTGGGAAACTCCCCACACTAGGGTGGTAGAAAGGGGTAAGAAGACGAAATATGGGTGAAAACCCATATGGTGTGTGCTAAAGTTTTTGATTTCCAGTCACTAGCTTGACTCGATCCCGCATTCATTGGTTCATGGGAAAGTTTGTAAATCTGGGACAACCACAGGGAATGTCCTCTCCAAAGTAATGCTTCACTCGATGACCATTCACTTTAAAATTAGGACCATCGGGTTGAGATAACTCAACGGTAACATAAGGATAAACCTTAGCAATAGTGAATGGACCAGACCAACGGGACTTGAGCTTCCCCGAGAAAATCTTCAATCTTGAATTGAAAAGAAGGACTCGATCACCAACGTTGAAAACGCGGTTCTTGATCTTGGAGTCATGAATCTTCTTTGTCTTTTGCTTGTAGATCAAAGAGTTCTCGTAAGCTTGATCACGAAGTTCATTTAGTTCATTCATTTGAACTTTTCTATGATCACCAGCTGTCTGAATATCGAAATTTGCATGCTTCAAGGCCCAGTATGCCTTGTGCTCTAACTCAATCGGAAGATGACATGCCTTTCCGTACACTAGCTTGTATGGAGTACACCATGGGTGTTTTGTAAGTTGTCACGGAAGGCCCAGTCGCGTCATCGCTTATCCCACCGAGATGCACGATTTTCGCCTCTCGTCCTTTCAAGAATCCTTTTAATACCACGGTTTGAAACTTCCACCGCCCACTTGTTTGGGGTGGTATGCGATAGAGACGCTGGTAACACCATACTTTTGCATGACTCTTTCAAATTGGTCATTACAAAAATGTGTACCACGATCACCGATTATCGCTCTCGGAGTTCCAAACTGGCAAAAGAGATTTCAAAACTTCACAACAACTGGCATCATTGGTGGGTAAAGCTTTTGTTTCAACCCATTTTGATGATAGTCAAAAGCCACGTAGTATGTACTTGTTACCACGAGAAGATGGAAATGGCCCGTAAAATCAATACCCCATATGTCAAATATCTCACAAACTTGAATGGCATTTTGTGGCATTTCATTTCTTTGAGATATATTTCCATGACGTTGACAAGCGTCACAAGCTTTGACAAATTCGTGGGCATCCTTATAGATTGTGGGCCAATAAAACCCGAATCAAACACCTTTTGGCGGTGTAGTTTGGACTATGATGGCCCCGTTGGGTCCAAAGATGGCAAGTCGAGAATGTCAATAGCTTCCTCGTCCATAAACACACCGTTTGGATGACTTGATCCGCACAGTTTTGAATAAGAAGGGTCGTCCCGAAATAATGTTTAACATCTTTGAAGAATTTGTTCTTCCGTTGGGTCGACATCCCTTTCACAATGAAGTTACCCGCATGGTAATTTGCGAAGTCGAGAAACCATGGGGTAGAAGAATTTCCACGAAAAGAAACCGCATTGAGTGTTTCGAGAGGAAATGTTTCATTTATTTCCTTTTTCTCGAAAACATCTTGGTGAGGGCTTTCTAATCTGGACGATGATCGCAGCTAGATTCTCGGCTCCTTTTTATCACGTATAATGATATCAAATTCTTGGAGGAGGAGAATCCAACGAAGCAATCTCGGCTTTGCATCTTGTTTTGCAAAGAGATATTTAAGAGTCGAGTGATCCAGATACACTCGCATTTGGTCAAAATTAAGTATGGCGAAACTTCTCAAATGCATACACCACGGCTAATAGCTCTTTTTCGTGGTGGTGTAATGAGTTTGAGCTTGACTATAGTCTTACTTGCGAGTGAATAGGTGAAAATGCTTGTTTCTTCGTTGCCCTAGAATTGCACCGATAGCAAAGTCACTTGCATAGCACATGAGCTCAAAAGGTAAATCCCGATGCGAGCAACGAGAATGGGTGCTTCATAGCTTTTTCTTCAATGTTTCAAAAGCTATGATGCACTCGGGTGAGAAGATAAAAGGAGCATCTTTTTCAAGAAGATGGGTCATAGGCGAAGCGATTTTAGAAAAATCTTGTATGAATCTACGATAGAAACCGCATGACCTAAAACTCCTAATACCTTTGACGGTAGTAGGATGAGGTAATTTAGCAATAACATCTACTTTTGCTCTATCTACCTCAATCCGTTCTTTGAAATCTTATGGCCAAGGACTATGCCTTCTTTGACCATAAGTGGCTTTTCTCCCAATTTAGACAAAGATTGGTGTCTTCACACCTTTGAAGCATTTTTCTAAATGGAGAGACATGATTGAAAAGAATCCCCAATGACCGAGAAGTCATCCATAAACACCTCCATTGTTTCCCGATCATGTCGTGGAATATGGCCATCATACATCGTTGGAGCGTGCGGGAGCATTACATAAGCCAAAAGGCATACGTTTGTAGGCAAAAGTTCCGTATGGGCGGTGAATGTAGTCTCTCTTGATCCCGTGGATCAATAGGGATCAAAAGTAACCCGAGAAACCATCAAGGAAACAATAATATTCATTCCTTCTAATCTCTCAAGCATCCGTCCATAAAGGGTAGAGGAAAATGGTCTTTACGGGTGGCGTCATTCAACTTACGATAGTCAATACACACACGCCATCCGTAACCAATCGAGTTGGAATTAACTCATTATCTTCATTTGTGACAACAAGAATGCCACCCTTTTAGGAACACAATGAATTGGCTAACCCAAGGACTATTCGAGATCGGGTAAATCAATCTCGCATCAAGAAGTTTGATAACCTCTGCTTGATAACATCATGGATTTTTGGATTTACTCTTCTACGATGTTGAACTGCTGGTTTAAAGTCATCCTCCATCAAGATTTTATGAGTACGTAACTCGTGGTTGATACCTTTATGTCGGAGAGTTTCAAGCAATTACTTGCTTGTGTGACTTTAAGATTTTATGAGAGCGACTTTTCATCTTTACTCAAATCTCGAGCAATAATGACCGGTAATTTATCATCACCCTCAAGAAATGCATACTCGAGATGAGGAGGTAAGTCCTTAAGCTCAACCTCGGAAATTCTTCGCTTTCTCAACCGACTTGACTTCCTTGTTATGAAGTTTGATGGGAGGAGAGGAGGAGAAGTATCCAGTTGACAACTTCTTTGAAGAATATCTCTCCGATTAATCTCATCAGAATTGAATCACTAGAGTGAGGGTTGATGATGGATCACCATTAAGTAACTTCTCAATAAGAAGTATATCCCCTCAATATCAATTGGGCGTGATCAATTTCCCAAGGAATGTAATCACTAGCCAAGTATGCTTCAATCTCATCTAAGATGAAGTCGCTTCCTTCAAACGGAGCGAGGAAGGAGTAGTATTAGCTATGATAGGTCGAGAAGATGTGGTGGAATCCCCACTCACGTAATTATGAGAATAACCAAGAACTTCGAGAGTACTCTTCAAGCAACATCGATGATATCTATTCGTTAATCGACTCGTAATCATAGTTTGCAGTACCTAGAAGTTTGATCAAGGTTAAAAGTGATGACTTCATTACCAACACGCAATGTGATTTCTGCTCAAATACATCAATGAGAGCACGGCCCGCTCGTGAATCCTCGACCAACAATGAGAGGAACCCGATGATCGACATCAAAATCAACAACCACGAAGTCACCGGAAATGGAACTTTCCTACTTTCACAAATACGCCCTCAAGAATGCCAAGAGGACGGGATATGGAACGATCCGCAAGCTCGAGAGTCATGCATGTAGGAGTAAGTTCCTAAGAGAAAGTTTCTTCCACACCTGAATAAGGCATAAGGTTTATGCTTGCACCAAGATCCGCTAGGCAAAGCATTCAACCATTCCCGAATACACAAGGTAGGAGAAATTTCCGTGATCTCCAAGCTTTTCCGAAGCTTCTTGAGGATAACCGAGGCAGTTCTCGCTCGATGGAGTTTTTCCATTTCAAACGACTTTTCCTTATTGCTTAACATGTGTTTGAGAGTTGATGCGAACTTGGCATCAACATGATAGCATCCGCAGCTTATGTCAAAGTGTAACTCTTGGAAAATTTGGAAAAATTTATCCATTTGATGACTAGCTTTCTCGCGGAGCTTTGCTCATTCAAACGTGATGGGTAAGGAATAGAAGATTTGGATTGATTCTCAACAGAGCTACAGGAGGTTCAAAACAACTCCTTGATTTGACTTGGGTTTCGGACCACTGAGGTTGGACTCCGAAGGTAGGGCGATGTCGCGATACCGTGGACTTGAATAATGCACCTTGTCCGTTGTTTCCTTGGTAACTTGACTCATTGCCACGGAGGAGGAGGCATTGGAGTCGAGGTCCATTGTGTGTCGGTGGTTCACTTTCCACTACCTTTGGGAGAGAAGAAGAAGAAGGTAGTAGGAACAGCAGTCCATCATATGAAACACCACTTACGGTTGTGATCGCCTTAGCATCGCCTCGGGTTAGCGATCGTGTTGCTCGGAAGTTTTCCGAGCCCGAGGGTTGATCATTTAAAGACTTCTTAAGATCGTAACGGACCGACCAACAACCTGCTCATTTCATCTTGGGACTTCATGAATTGCTTCAAGAACTCATCGATGATGGTCCCGAGGAATAATGACGAGGAGCTGGAGGGATAATTTGAGGCCGTATGTTTTGATTATAGCCAAAATTCCCTTGATTAGGATTCATATTCCATGAAATTGATTCCCTCGATTGAAATTGTTTTGATGAAGGTTCCTTGTTGTTGGAAACCTTGATTGGGTCCAGGATAGAAATTACCTTGGTTTTGATAACCTTGGTTCATTCTAGGTTGATTCGACTCGTTAAGATTCGTTAAAACCGGTGGTGCTCGATAAGTATTAGCACGGTAGCTTGGTTCATTTTGAGGACGGTATTGATTACCTCCTTGATTTGAAGTACCGCTATAGCATTTGCTTCAAACGGACTACCATCGGTGGCGACAGTTGTAGTATGCATGAGGACCACCACAAGTAACACAAACTTCAACTTTCTTCACTTCACCATGTGTTGGTGTCCGAGTGAAGGTCACTTTCTTCCGTTAGCAAGAACCAAAGCTCGAACAATGTCTGTGAGTTTGTTAATCTTAGCATCGGTGCTAGATGTACTCACGGGGATGAAGAAGAAGGTCCGAGATTAGACCGATATGTCTTTGCTCGGAAAGGACGGACTTGAGACTTGTTCTCAATGATCCGCAAGGCCTCTTTGGTAGTCTTGCTCAGAAATTACCTCCCGGAGGCATTCAAAGAGTCTTGATTAGTCGATTGAGACCATTGTAGAAAGTATCCATTTGCATTAACTCGGTAAAACCGTGATGCGGACACTATGGCAACTCTTTGTAACGATCCCATGCCTCCCGAATGATTCATCAAATCTCGAGAAAATTTCATTGTCTCATTCTTAAGACTTGTGGTTCGAGATGGAGGATAGAACTCGTTAATCTAACTTGGTGACAAGATCTTCCCATGTCTCTATAGAACGAGGGGTTGTTTCTCGCCAATTCCGGCTTGTCCTCTAGAAAATGGGAACGAAGAAGCTTGATAGCTTCATGTGGGACATTCTTGTACTTGATGGTAGATGCAATCTTGTTAAACCATCGAATGTGTGCATGAGGATCATCCCGCCAAAACCATAGAATTGGCTTTGGGTTACCGTTAAGCAACCCGGTTTGAGCTCGAAAGTGTCGACCACGATGGTCGGAACAACAATGGCATCTCCATAACCCTTGATGGGTGCTTGGAGAAGCTCATTCATGGGTTTGTCTTCCGCCATTTCGGCGGTGGTGGTGGTGGTAGACGCTCTCACCACTACCGAAGGAGCCGAACGTACTCACGCTCACGAGGAATGTTTCCAAGTTCGAAAGTGGACTTGTAGAGTGGAAGAACGAGTGCGCATGCACTAAGTATAAAAATCAATTTTCAAAACAAATGAGGCAAAACGACAAGTGAACTTAACCAATAATCACAAATGAAATGGCTTCTTTGAAAAGGTACACCAAATCACAAGTGACACAAAGGCAAGTTTTAAATCGATGTTCAGAACTTATTATGGTCGCACCCCGCTAAAGTAGCGCACCGCCTTGATTTATGGTGGTTGATTTTATGTATATTTTAAGTACCACCGAAAAGACGAGGTTATGATTTGTGCAGAGAGGGTTCAAAACTTTTGGACAATATTTTTGGTATCGTCTCGTTTAACCAAATCGTATTGTTTTAAGAATCACCTTAAAGACAATACAAGATAGAAAACGCTTCGATTGTTTTGTTGTTTTATATTTTTTGGTGTTTTAACACTTTAGGAAAAGTGTTAATGAACTTTTGATTTTCTTATAACTTTACAAAAACTTTTACAAATGATGGGTTATGTGCAAGAATGGGTCCGAAATGGCTAAACACACGCTAAAGCCTCCCGTGGCGTTGAAATTTGATCCGTGCTAAACCGTCAAGTCTAATCACACAAGCGGCCACTTGTGAATGGCCAACCGTAATGACATAAAACGCTTAAGCACAAATACAATGAAGTCTGGAGAATAGAATGAATTCCGGGTCGTTTAGTCCCACTGAGACTCAATGGTGTCAAAACCGATTCGGATGATGGAGTGATCACTAAGGATAGTGATCTGTAAAGGTTTTGATTAGAAGTATTACACTCACCGATTGATTGGAATGGAATTGGACACGAATTGGAAAGCACAACAATCGATGAAAGAAACGCAAACGTAAGTTTAAAACTACGTAGACGTACAAAATAAAAAGTAAAATCTAAGAAATAAAAGACCTAAAAATATGAAAATAACATTTTTGGAATCCTAAAAATATAAGAAAAATATTAGAAAAAGAAAATAATTTTTAACACTATTTAATTAATTATTATTAATTAAAAAACTATTTTAACTATTTAATAAATACTCTAAAATAGAAGAAAATACAAAATAAGGCTAGAAAAATAAAATTATGATTCACAAAAATCTAAAATACTATAAAACTAATTTTAAAATTAAAAATATATTTTTCACACTTTTTATCTAATTATTAATAATTAATAACTATTTAAAATACACTTAAATACTAGAAAATATAAAATAAACTTGGAAAAATAAAATTTCAACTTGGAAAAATCTAAAATATGATAAAACTAATTTTAAAACTGAAAAGATATTTTTTATGCTTTTATTATTTATTACTAATTATTTAATACTTATTAACTATTTATAATTATAATAAATACTAAAAAGATTAGGAAAATTATGAAACTTTTCTAAAAATACTATATGATGACAGAAAACTAAAAAAATAGAAAACAAGATTTGCTTATTAAAAGCTAGAAAGAAAAATCAAAAGCTAGAAAATATTAAATAAACACTATCACTGATTTTTAATTGATCTTTTTCTGGATTTTCTTTTTGAAAACTACTTTACTACTGATTTTATGAAACTTTAACAAAGACAAAAATTTCACAAACTACAAATAAGTAGTTTGACAAGCTTAATATCCCAACAGTGATGATAAAGAGCTTATTTTGATGGAATAAGCTCAAACAAGCTCAACAGCTGAAACAAAAGCTCAAATAAGATGCAAACAAGCTATATGAACTGAAATTAAGCTAAGAGATACAGAGAAGCACACTGAAAAGCTATTATGAAGACAATAAGCACTTATGATTAAAACAGAAATGGGACAAGCTTTTAAGCTACTTGCGATACTAGCCAAGAAGCTTCAAAATGAAAACTTAAGCTTGAGACTTCAAGATGACCGGGTTGGCTTTCCAAAGAAAGAAAGATCACAAGATTTGACCCACTAATAAGCTCATGCAAGCTTATCAATATGGACTGCTCATCGTGCAGGCGGTGTTTTCAAACAGGTACCACAAATAAGCCAATTAAAAAGCACTTAATAAGCTAGACAGAAGTGAACTAACATTTTTCTATTTTTGTTTAGCAACTAGACTTTAATACCCTAAGAGCTTTTAAGCTAAAACTTATTACTAAGCACACAGTAAAAATATCTATTTTATTCAAAAACGACCCAAATGAAAATTTTGACTTTTGACTTAAACTAAAAGTTTGACTTATATGAACCTTGATCTGATTTAAATCACTGAATATGTTGTTTTGAGGTATGTTAAGACTGATTTGAGCAAGATTAACAACTTATAAACACAAATCAATGATCATAGATCATGACATTCCAACAGTGGACACACAAGATGTGATTAACTGCTATTTTGACTTTTCCACAAACAAGGACAGGTTTTTATGACTGATAGGAGATATAGGACACTTATGTGACACAAAGCTAGCACAAACAACAACACAAACAAGACTTGATACAGTTTAAGCAAGCAAATCCAAACAGACCTTATATGACTGTATTGAGTGATTTTAAGAACAAAACACGATTCAAATTTCATGAAATTGATTGCGAGACCTTACATAATCATTAAATAAGATTAAATAAACATGAATCCACATCATTAACAACATTAAGCACAAGAATTATGACAATGCTATTTTAACTGCCCAAATGAAACTTATATAAACTACAAATTTAATAGAACAACCAACTGATTTAAAAGCTTAAATACACTTAATTAAGACTGATTATCACAAAGAAACAGAAATTTAAGATAATGAACAACTACAACAGTGAAATGCAAAAGTGATCAAAAGTGCTTACACTTGCTTCCAAGCTCAAAACTGAGATCAAGGACCAACTAACACCCCTATTAGCTTACCACTAAGCTACTAACCCAAGGCCATCCATAATTCACCCTGCTCCAGCTGTGTACAACATTCCCAAGTGATTTTTGATTTTTAAACTATTTAATTGGTAATTTTGGTGATTTTTGCTTTTTAACCTCTAAACTTGTTTTAAATGTTTCTAAAAGCTTGAATGAGCTTTCTGGGAGCTTATATGATCTATTTCAGTCCATACAAACACCTAACAACAACATTTGATAATTCATGAGATTTTTGAAATTTTAAAAATGCATAACTGGAATTAGAACTTGAAACTAGAATTTTATTACTGATAAAGAGTAAAAGTACACTAAGAATACTTAAGAAAGTATTTGAAAGCTAAAACATACACTGGAAACTTGAAAATGATTAAAACGACAATGGAAAACTTAAATTACACTAGATATCCATATACATTGCATCCCATCCTTCCTTTATAGACTTTGTGACTTCTAGATGTCCTCTGATTGTTTTCCACCAAATCGAGCCTTGGATCACTCTAATTCATCAAACCGTCCATTTTGCTTTTGGCGCCATTTTCTTGAAAGGTTTGAGCTATTAATGAAAGGGTTTGAGTCAATTAAGAGTTTTGGTGTTTAGAGGAGGTGGAGGGGACAAGGTAAGGGGAGGGGGTTGAAGAAAGTCTTGGAAAACTACTCTGGTTTTGGAGATTACAGTGTTGGGAGAGGGGGAGCTACAGTAGCTCTGGTTTTAAGCGCGCGTAAGGTTGTTTTGACTTTTGTTGACCGGTGGGTAATAATACAAAGGGCCGGGTCAAGGGGAGTTGGGCTAGGGTGGTGGATTTGGGCTTTGGATATTATAAGGTGTCCGTTTGGTTTAACTAGATAACAAGGACCAAAAATGTAATTTCACCAAACTTCAAGGACTGATCATGATACTTTTCCAAACTTCTAACAAGGACCAAACATGACAAACATTGATAGTGCAAGGCCCTTTTGCATAAAATCCCATTTTAGAAATCCAAGGACCATTTTGCAAATTTTCAAAGTTTAGGGACCTTCTTGCCAATTGACCAAAGAATCATTCAAGGATCATTTTAACAACTTAGAAGATTTCAGGGACCTTGAATGACAAAACTTCACATTTTTGAATTCCGGGGACTAGATTTGACAACTTTTAAAACTTGGGAGACTAAAGCGCCAATTTTGCTAACTTGATACATTTTTCATCCGATTTTGATATTTTGCAATTAAAACACATAAAACACCGATTTGTGATATTTTGATCATTTTGATGTGTTTCGAGTGTTTTCGAGATGATTTTGCGCTTTAGATTATACAAAATGATGAGTATTTACATATATGAATAACCTAATTTCTTTAAGTTGGTACGGATGTTCTTAACCACTACCATCGTAACCATCGCAAGGCAGATTTATATTTCACACGTGTCACAAAAGAGGTGAATCCACCTTCGCTTATCTCGCTGATGGATGGCCCTATGGAGATCGCAAATGGAAGACCATACTTGATCGGCTTAGAGTAGTCCCGATGGTTGGGTGGGCGGACTATAAATGCTAAAACCTACCGGTGTGTTTATGTTATCGCTCAGGTGTTCCCCTTTTCTCCACTCAGATGTCGTGCTCTACTTGTTCCAAGGTTTTACGGGTGATATCTATGGGGATCATGTTGTATCATGCGTAGGTATTATTGGTATTAAACATCGACATAATGTGGTGCGTGATACTCTCGTTGATATCTGCTCCGGGTAGGGTTTCGGCTCGTAAAGAAGTTGATATCGGGCTCTGGGAGAGGGACAAGCACCTACGCCCGGTGACTTGTTACTTTACTCGTGGGAGAGGGCCTTGATGTGTGTTTGATCTTCTCGGTCATCGCCTCGACGCAAACCGGTATGATGACTTTGTGGCGGGCGTGCCGTGATTGAAGCTGCACAGCATAAGCGTGTCAATCTGAAACCAAATACTTGATATTGGATATAGGCTCATCCCTTCTCTTTCTCTTTTTTGGTGAACTCGAGAAGGAGGTGACCTTGCGAAGCGAATCCAAGTTCTCGATCACTCGAGATATTGGCACGCATGGTCTAACTATATTTTAGTAGGGTTTGTTTTGCTATTGCTAGAGGAGTGGGGCCCATTTAGTCTCGGCTCCCCACTAATTTCTTGTAATTTCCTATGATTTTCTAAAAAAAATAAATAAAAAATAAATAAATAAAATAATAATAATAATAGTAATAATAATAATAATTCTTGTAAATTTTACGAGTTCTAATAAAGTGATGTTTAATAATAATAATAATAATAATAATAATAATAATAATAATAATAATAATAATAAAGTGATGTTTTAAAAAAATAATAAAAATAATAATAATAATAATAATAATAATAATAATAATAATAATAATAATAATAATAATAATAATAATAATAATAATAATAATAATAATAATAATAATAATACCTATTGATGGGTCAACAGGAGGATGAACCATCGTCAATTCCGCTCGGTGTTGTGTTATAGGCTTTCTATACCTATGTTTTCTGAAGGTAGTCCGTGCCTGAGTTGCAATGTGCCTCGTATGGACCAATGGGGAGATCATGCAGTTCATTGTTCCAGTGAAGTGGGTGTGAAGTTCAGACATAACCTGGTACGCGATATTCTTGTTGATATATGTTCCAAGGTAGGAATCATGGTGCGGAAGGAGGCTCCTATGGGGTTTCTTTCAAAGGCTGGGAAAGAGCTATGTCCAGCAGACTTGTTATTATTCAATTGGATCCAAGGTAAGGATGCATGTCTGGATGTGACTGGAATCTCTCCTTTTGCTGGTATTGATGTGTCTTCGTAGGACCCGGGGTTAGCATTAGATAATGTTGTGGAGAAGAAGAAAAAGAAATATGTGTCCGAAAGTGAAGACAACGGTTACATGTTCATACCTTTTGCTTTCTCGAAGTTTGGGGAGCTTGACGCGAAGGCTTTGAATACACCATCACGCATCAAGACCATTGCTATTAGCCACTCAAATAATGCCAAGAGTGTGGTTGCCTTTATTTTTCATAGACTAAGTTTTTGTATCCAGAAGGGAGTGGGACTAGTGTCTCGGTTTCCCACCAACTTCTTATAAATTCTTTTGCCATTGCTAGAGGTGTGGGGGCTCAGTTGGTTTCGAGGCTCCCACTAATTTTTGTAATCCTATGAGTTTTTAATAAAAGTGTTGATAATAAAAATAAATTAAAAAAATAATAATAATAATAATAATAATAATAATAATAATAATAATAATAATAATAATAATAATAATAATAATAATAATAATAATAATAATAATAATACTCCTCAGTCCTATTATTAAGCTGTCAGTTTGACTTTTCAAAGTTTTTTTTTTCAACTTTGACCTTGAATATTTTTATTTGTATTATATAATACTTGATGCAAAATATATGAATAGAATAGGGGTTTAAATGTATTTTCATTGATATAACTTTCATCAAGTATTATATAACACAAACAAAATATTTAAGGTCAAAGTTGACAAAGAAAGACATAAAAAGTCAAACAGACAAATAATATGGACTGAGGTAAATAATAATAATAAAGTGTTGTTTTATAATAAAATAATAATAATAATAATAATAATAATAATAATAATAATAATAATAATAATAATAATAATAATAATAATAATAATAATAATAATAATAATAATAATAATAATAATAATAATAATAATAACTAAAGTACAACCAAACTTCTATTGTGTTCTCGAATATCACTTAGGGAAGTAAAAGAAAGAAAATGAAGTAAAACAGAAAAAAATTGTTCTCGAGTATCACTTAAGAAGGGAAAGAAAATGAAAAGAACTGGAAAACAAGGGTGATTTGGTTAATTTTGAAATAAAATATTTCTCCTAAAATTGGGCTGAAAAGGTTTACTTTTTATTTCTTTACTTTTTCTTACTCAAAAAACTTGAGATTTGAGCAATAGTTTCCATATTTTTATGGATGAAAATTGATATTTTACAAATTACCCTTGAACTTTTACATGTTTTACACTAAAAGCCATGAAGTTTGTGTTGGTGTTTTGATCCCAGTAGCAGGGTTAGATAGTCAACTTCAGCAGAAACAAATAGCAATTCAACAGTAACAGATACCACTAGGTGGTTACCGGATATCACTTGGAATCGTGTGATCACTTTCCAAAGTAAACTATTCAACCCTAATGCCTGGGTTACACGAATATCTACTTGGGATAAGACCAAATGTAGTTATATAATTAGGCACAATTCAATAACCCTTGCGCTTATAAGTGCTTAGTGTTTTCTGTATTTCCTTCATGCATAATCAGATCTCCTATTTATAGGAGATTACTCTCAACCATTCAAAAGGAATTATGAGGATTAATCGGCCCATTAATCACCTCATAACTATCCCCATTATAGCGTTAGTGGTTACATGACCAATTAAACGTGGTCATTAAGCGTTGTAATCGCCATTTAGCGATGATTTAACACTAGCAATATTTTCATACCTCTAGCGATTTCATAGCACTTCAAAGGAAACATCGCCATCGGTGGAAACATCGCTATCGATGGAAACCACAAGCAAGATTTTCCACAAGCAAGACTTTCCACAAGTACTACCAATACAAACCACTATAAGAGTCGTGGTGTTCATGGACCTTATGGGTGTACACCCGTACCACCCAACCCATTACAAGGTGTGAACTAATCCCACAAGTGCACTAAATTTTCCAACAATCCTCCCCAAATTTAGTTCACTTCCTTTGCATGAAAAATAAACATCAAGCAAAACATGTGCATAAACGAAAATGTCCCGAGGATTGAATTTCCATCTTAGTAAATTACACGCTCAAATATTCGAGAATCGGGGTGTTCTAAGAATTGAACCCTTCAACCCATTTGAATACCAAGATAAAATACACACAAGTTTTCAAACACTTAAAAGCTCCGACACTATACAAGCCATGTGTCCATATCCAAATTCATAAATGTTGTAAAAGCTAAAAGTCCAAAGCTTCCTAAAGCGGCAAAACTTCAACATTTACATAGGTGGTTCCTCTTTAGTCATGCTCCCGCCAAGCACTTTTTCAAATAAAATTAACCATTGAGAAGTAAAGACTTCATCCTCCTTTCAGTGTTCCGAGCACAACCTTGGGATGTAAATAAAACATGTGCTTGATCCATTGAACTCGGCTCCCAAGTTTCCTTAGGAGGAGTTGGGTGTCCTAGCATTCATGACTAAGTTGGACTTAAACCCATCCCTTTAGCGTACTTTATAACCAAGTCTCTAGCCAAACCCTTCATCAAGTGATCGCCTAAGTTCATTTGAGATCTCACAAACTCTATAGATACCACCCAATTCATGATAAGCTCACGAATCATGCTATGCCCGACACCTAAGTGTCTAGACTTACCATTGTACATCCGCTATAAGCCTTAGCCAATGTAGCTGCACTATCACACCGGATAGAAATAGGTGCTATAGGTTTAGGCCACAATGGAATCTCAAGAAGCAAGTTTTTCAAGCATTCGACTTCTTTACCGTGAATTGCTAGAGCCACAAATTCGATTCCATTGTTGAACTGGTGATGCAAGTTTGTTTTGGATGCCCAAGAAATTGCACCTCCACCAGTAGGAATACCCACCACCGGTGACGAATTGTCTTCGATTATTATCGATCCAACTTGCATCGGTGTAACCTTCCAACATCGATGGGTAACCGTATATGAGAGACTATAATCCATAGTTCTCTTCAAATACTTCATTACCCTTTGAATCTGCTTGCCGTTGATGAGCACTAGGATTACTAGTATACCGCTCAATTTTCCCACCGCAAAACCAATATTAGGTCTTGTACAAGTCATGGCATACATCAGTACCAATTACCCTAGAATACTCAAGTTGAGATACGCCTTTCCATGATTAGGCATCGACTTCTCACAAGTATCCATAGGTGTACTCACTGGAGTACAATCAAAGTAATTGAATTTCCTCGACCTTCTCAATATAATGAGACCGAGAGATAGAAATTCTTTACTTTCATGTTTAATCCTTATACCAAGGATAACATCAGCCTCCCCCATGTCTTTCATGGAGAACCTTGATGACAAAAATTCCTTTGTCGTCAACTCGATTTTGGTCGGTGCCAAAGATCAACATGTCATCAACATATAGACAAATGATGACTCCTTTACCGTATTCATCAAATTTGCTATATACACATTTGTCAACTTGGTTAAGAACATAACCACTAGACAAAACCACTTCATCAAACTTTTGATGCCATTGCTTAGGTGCCCGCTTAAGTCCATAAAGAGACTTAATCGCTTTACACACCTTGTTTTCATTGCCGAGCATGATGAAGCCCCGAGGTTGGTTCATATAAACCTCTCTTCCAATTCACCATTCAAGAAAGTCATTTCACATCCATCTAATGAATAACCGATTGTGAATAGATGCCATAGCAATCGCTAGCCTTATGGTATCGATACGAGCCATGGGGCATAAGTATCAAAATAGTCTATTCCCGACTTTTGTTTAAAGCCCCGAATGACTAGTCTAGCCTTGAACTTTTCAATAGTTTCATCTACCTTCATTTTCCTTTTGAAAATCCATTTGCAACCCAAAGGTTTGCAACTAGGAGTAGATCAACCAACACCCAAGTGTTATTGCCCATGATGGAATCCATCTCATCATTGATTGCTTCTTTCCGTAAAGCAATATCCGGGACTTCATTGCTTCTTCAAATGTCTTGGGATCATCCTCAACAATGAAGCAATAGGAGTATTGGTCCGAAACCTCATCCTTGTTCCTTCAACTAAGTACGCTTGAAACTCGTGTCCAAATGATTTTGAGTCCTTACCCTTTTGCTCTTTCTCGAGCACGGTTCATGTTGTTGAACCACAACCTCATCGGGGACCACCGATGGTTCACCATCGTGGACCTCGATACACCGTCATGAGTTCCATTATGAATCCTCCGACTTGGTCTAGAGACCGATGAGAATCTATTCTCATCAAAGTCTACATCCCTTGATTCAATAATGGAGTTAATTGAAACATATTCATTAGGTTCAATAACATAGAACCTAAAAGCCTTAGAATGCTCAAGATATCCAACAAAGATGCAATCAATGCCTCTTTCACCCAAAGTCTTTAGCTTTGGATCGTGGAGTCTTACAATGCCCTACAACCCTAAACCTTGAGATAATTCAGTTGGGTTTCCTTTTAGTCCGAGTTCATAAGGGTAACCTTGTTCCTTTTGTTGGGAACCCTATTTAATAAATAGCAAGTCGTTAACATAGCTTCACCCTTAACCCTTGACTCATCCCGAATAGGACAACATGGAATTAACCATCTCCTTCAAGACCGTTTTTCCTTTCGTAAATACCATTTTGCCGAGGAGTATAAGGGCGTCGTTTCATAGATTATTCCAACAGATCGAAAGCACTTGAGTATCCATGTACTCACCTCCCCTATCGGTCCTTAATCTTTTGATCAAAGACCCAAGTTGTAATTCAACTTCGCTTTAAACACTTTGAATTTATCTAATGCTTCATCCTTGGTATGTAAAAGATAGACATAACAAAATCTAGAAGCATCATCAATAAATGTCATAAAGTACTTCTTATTTCCCAAATAAGGAGTGGCATGCAAATCACACGTGTCATCAGAATAAGCTCCAAGATCTTAGTCTCACGACTAACACCCCGAAAGGGTTTCTTGGTTATCTTGGTCAACATGCAAGTTTTACACTTTTCAGGTGTCCATGTCAAAAGCAGGATTAAACCATCCCTAGACATATCTTGCATCCTTTTATAGTGAACATGACCAAGTCTAGCATGCCAAAGGGTAGAATTAGTCCGATCATATGTGGTCACAAAATGAAATAACATTGTCGGTGGTAATATTAAGCCCGAACATTTGATTACATAAATAACCAAAACCAATAAAAACACCACATTTAGAAAGAACAAATTTATCGATTCAATAACTTGTTTATATCCATGATTATTCAAAACACTACTTGAAACCAAGTTCTTCCCGATATCGTGAACATGAATAACATTAAACAAAGTTACAATCTTTCCCTAACTAAACCTAAGATCTACACAACCACGACCATGCACCAAGGTCATTGACTCATTTCCCATGTGAAGAATAGAACCATCATTCGGTGACTCATAAGTCTTGAACCGCTTCTATCTTTACACATGAACTGTTGCACCGTAGTCAACCCACCACGCAACATCATCATCCCGCACATAAAAGATTCGGATACATATGTAACATAATAAATCGAAAAGACTTATTAAACATATTCGACCTTTCAAATGAGTTGGTGAACCACCACCCTTGAACCATTAGTGCACGATCCATTGGCTTTACCACCAATTTTAACACCTTGCGGTCCCTTTTAATGTGACCGGTCTTGCCACATTTCCAACAAGTAGGAGTTGCCTTCTTGTTAAGATCGCTTTGTGTTATCATGATATTTGCGTTTGCCTTTGTTATCATTGTACCGGTGGAGTTGTTATGCTCCACCATATTGACAACAGATGCACCAAGAGCATTGCTACTCTTTGGTTTGTCATTATCCCGCACTTGAGATTCCTCAATGTGCGATGATTGCCCAACTCAACAAGAGTTAACTCCTCCTTCATATGTTTCAAGGTATGCTTGAAATCTTTCCATGAAGGAGGAGTTTATCAATGACACAAGAGACTTTGATAGCCTCATCCATGTTCATTTGGTGTTGTGTAAACCTTCCAGTATTCCAAGAAGTTCATTGTATTGTTCCATAACCGGTCTTGAATCGCCATTTTGTAATTTGTGAAATTACTAACAAGGAACTTCTTACTTGATGCATCCTCATCCATATATTTGGCATCCAAGGAATCCCACGTTCTTTGGAAGATTCAAAGTTCGATAAATATCAAACAAAGAATCGAGACATACCATTGAGAATAAGACCTCTGATATGTAGTCATCATTCTCCCATTTGCTCCTCCTTCCGATCCGCTCCACGGTAGCATCATCCCCATCATCGTGAATAGGTGTGGTCGACACACACACACTCATGCTCGATGCCAGAAGTGCATCTTCTTCCGCCATCTCCTAAAGTCCACCCTTCAAACTTATCCAACTTAGCAAAGTTTGAAGCCATGTGTTTCATTGCAAAGAATGCCATTGATTATCACAAAATAGTTTACTTTGATTGTTGGTGTTTTGATCCCAAAGAGGTGGTTAGATAATCAACTTTAGCGAAACAAATAGCAATTCGAAGAAATGAATGATACCACTAGGTGGTTCCTAAATCACTTGAATCGTGATCACTTTCCAAAGTAAACTATTCGACCCTAATGCCCGGGTTACACGAATATCTACTGGGATAAGACCAAATGTAGTTATAGAATTAGGCACAATTCAATAACCCTTGCGCTTATAAGTGCTTAGTGTTTTCTGTATTTCCTTCATGCATAATCAGATCTCCTATTTATAGGAGATTACTCAACCGCTCAAATGAAATTATGAGGATTAATCGCCCATTAATCACCTCATAACTATCCCCATTATAGCCGTTAGTGGTTACATGACCAATTAAACGTGGTCATTAAGCGCTTGTAATCGCCATTTAGCGATGATTTAACACTAGCGCATTTTCATACCTCTAGCGTTGCTTTCAGCACTTCGGTGAAAACACCGCCTATCGCTGGAAACACCGCTTATCGTTGAAACCAAAAGCGTTACTTTCCACAAGTACTACCAATACAAACCACTATAAGAGTCAGGGTGTTCATGGACCTTATGGGTGTACACTCCGTACCACCTAACCCATTACAAGGTGTGAACTAATCCCACAAGTGCACTAAATTTTCCAACAGTTTGGGAGGGTTGGACCCTCCCCTACCTCCACATAGGTCTGACATTGATCATCGCCATGTGTCACCCACAAATACTGGTATTACTTATAAGGAGACAACCAACAATCTCAACTTCCAACTGCACATTTTGCATTCCACATCCATCTACTCATTAGTTATGAGCGAAAGTGTAGATCATTTCAACTTTAATCAATCAATTATTCAATTAGATCAAAGAAGACAAAAAAAAAACCAAGGCTTCATCTGCTCAATCTCAGCAATCTCAATCCCTATCACCTATAGGGAAAAAAGGTGTCAAATTTAAATATAAAGCTCTGACGATTCATCGATGGTTGAGCACCTGATACCAACCATTGAAACAAGAACTATTTAAGAAGGATATAACTTCATGCTGATTATACTTTAACTAAATTAGATTAAAACCAAATTTTAATTGAGAAATCTCTAAGTATTGAAAAACCTCAATTATCTCATCTAGTATTAACAAGAAATACATCACGTCTAGTTATTAAAGTAGAGCTACCCAATCAACAATTCACGGGTCATTTTTGTAAATAAATATCAAGTTCAAGTCACCTCATAACACTCAATTTATCTCAGGAAACACTTATAAATTTTTAGTATATATTTTAGATCTAAAAAAATTGTAAACCCAATTTCTACTTTATAGGCGTGAAAACACTAATGTATTTTTGTTACATCACTTTGAAAGTTATTCATATTGGCAGTGGCACATTTATTCTTTGTAGTTTATTGACACCAATAGAATATAAATAGATTGTTCATATGTCTAAATTCGAAAAAGTAGGTTACTCATCTAGTTTTTCCAACTTTTTTTTCAACAAGAGTTTGAGAATAAAAGTTAACAAATCGGAAATCTATCTATTACGGTCATAAATTGAGTTGCATGCCTTAAATGTAAGTGTATGCTAATGCTTTACATCTCTTTACTTACAGTTTCATGATTTTAATAAGGGCATTAAGTTTATATGCATTAGGTGATAGTTATAGAAGCACATCCACATATTTTCCTGTGTAATCTCGAATTCTTTCTTGTTCCCTAAGTAATTAATATTGTTTCCATATGATTAATCTTGTTAACCTAGGGTTTTCAAGAATCGTTTTAGCATTTTTTAGGAAGGTTTACAACTTATCAAAAATACCTAAAACCTTAAATCGTACAAGGAAAAATAAGATTACTTGCATACAAGAAAACCCTAGTTCTTGTAATTATGAAAACACGAATTAGGGTTTTCATGTGATCTCGAATACCCTTGTATCCTCATACAGTTGACTCATTTAGGGTTTAGAAAACCCTAATGAGTTTTTAATTAACTAGGTTATATATGGTTAAGGTGACTCGATACCATTTTAGGGTATTTGTAGTCACCCGCATTGCCTATAAAACATGCACAACAAAATAAATATATAATAGCCATGCAACCAAAACCCTCAGACACAAATCTTCTAAACAAAGATATAAGGATAACTTACTTGTTTACTCGCAATAACGTAAGCTCCGTGGCCTTTCTTGATCTACACGTAACGCCTTCAAGTGTTCCCTTGTTTTGTTGATATGTAATAATAAACACGTCAAACAAAGCCGCGTCGGGTCGAGTCGATACAATTTAGTGCAAAGTGCATCGATCGGTTAATTCAGATAGTTTTTACCTTTTTAAAAGTGTCGGATGTCATAACCCCTTAATCCCATGTGGCACTTGGTGTTAATGGTGTTACCATACCCCATCCAACACAATAACAACATCGTTGCTACATGAGTTGATAGGTTAACGTGCATGAATCCCATGTGATTTTTTTATTGGGTTTTTGTGTTTTAGTTGGGTATGGTGGGTCTCAAAACCGTGGTGTTAATGGTGTTATGAGTGAAGAAGTAATTTAGTGTTGGTTTCAAAATTAGAATGTTGAAATGGCGTTGTGATGACATCACTTTTGATGTTATTGGTGTTATGACACCTAGTTGTCTAATATTGGACAATTAATGTACAATGATAATACTTTGAAAATTAAAAACATTTACAATAGCATAAAAGTGATAAAACTATAGATTTATTTGAAATGCATTTTTGTTTTGAGAAAAGTGCATACTGACTAGTAATTTAGAGTTAGAAAAATACACATTGGAAACAAAACCTCCAAAAAACATCTTTTACTTTTACTTCATCATTTTCGACTTATCTTCTTCATTAAACTTCTTCTTCTTCATATTTCTTCATCTATCTATATCACTGTTTTTCATCAACTTGTCATTCAATTTCATCCCAAGGTGGTTTCTAAGCTTTTTCTAAGGTAGGTCTCAAAAAAGTTGATGTATAACTTATAAACGATTTCGATTTCTAAGGTAGTTCCCGGGAACCACCTACCGTAGGCATGGGTCCGCCTCTGAACGCTTCTTCTTGTTCTTGATGCTCCACGAATATGGTTAGGGTTTCTTTGGGAAAATCACAACTTGGACTGCTTTAAGTATCCACCAGTATTGCAAAGGTAGAACTAGGGCTACGAACCTATGCAAGATGACGAGTACGAAATCGGGTAAACCTTAATCGGTTGGAAGTCGATTAGGGATGTCGACTAAAGTCGATTTGGGTCGACTTAGGGACGAATGACTAAAGGGATTTATTATCCTTTTGGTTAGGTCGATCGGTCGAATACAAGAGGAGGAAAAAGTGAGAGCTTTTCGGGTTTAAATGAGTATTATGAATTATATTAGGAAGCCTTGATATTTATTATATATCATAAGCTTCCTAGTAGAATTAAGAAACCCTTTACTTATCTTACAAGTAATAGAAGTTTATCAAAGTATAAAACTTCCCCCTTAGAGGATCGGCTGAATACCACAACCCTTTTAGGATTTGTGGTTTTGCTTTTTATAACTTAAATATTTATCCATGATATTTATATTAACTTAAGATAATTACTGTTATACCCTTAATAAAAATACTACGATATAGATACAGCATTGCAATGCTTATATGATCGCTCCATCAACTTCTATTGAAATGGATATAAATTAAAGGGAAAAAAAAAAAAAGAAGAAGCCAGATTGCGATATTATAGTACGATGGATACAACATTGCAATGCTTATATAATCGCTCCAGCATATTTAAAAATATTTTTCCTTCTACTAGAAAGCCAATAAAAATATTTAAAACATTGAGAGATGTTTTACACACTTCATATTTTTATTTGTGCATTTCAATATAAAAGCAGTTAAAGCGGTATGTCAACACTATACATGTATTCACTCCATGAATTGAAGTGTCAAAATCAATACCGTATGCAAATTAATTCCTTTAAAATTAGCTCTTTGGCTGGTCATTTGGCTTCAAAGGCCAAGCCGTTTTGACTTGAATTCTAGAGAAACAAATATTGATTCTAGTGATTATTAATTAGAAAATTACCAAAAGTGACTTTTTAAGTTTCATCTGCTTTTAAGACTTTTTTCTCATCTATTTCCCAAAAGAGCCACGCTCAACTGCTCAACTCCATTACTTTTTTTACATGTGTCTAAGTGGTAGGTGACATATTTTTTACTTTAAAGTTAAATGACCAATTTACCCTCTATAACATATATAAAAGACACCACATCTCTCTTCTTTTCTAATTTTTTCTCTCTCTCTTCAACCTCAAGATCCGGGTTTTTTTCTCTCTCTTCAACCTCAAGATCCGGCCATGGGAAAAGATTCGCCGTGAAGATGGAACATTGAGCGTACCGTGAAATGGAACATTGAGCGTTGTTCAAACCAACCTAAGACAAACCCGGTCAACGATAGTCAATCGGAACCTAAAGGCGTATTTCAAGGAAGAAGAAATCAAAGATGGCGACTCTTGGATCCTCTTGTTTTAGATCTCTTGGAGTTGAAGATTTGATGAACTTTGACTTTGACTTTGACACCGAGTAAGTTGACGCTTGTGTGATGATTTCTGGGTGAAAGAAGATAATATCGAGTGTGGAGATGATTTTCTTGATAATACCGATGATGGTTTGTGTGATGATTTTCTTGATTTTCTTGATTTTGATGGTTTGTGTGATGGTTTGTGCAAGTTATAGCTGTTGATGTATTTTTGAGAAAAATGTATGTATCAAAACTTTCGTTGGATGAGAATGAGATATGAAGATGCAAATTTTGTGTTTTGTTCTTAAGTTATTTTTTTTTTTGGCAACTGGTACTTTTTGAGTAGATGCAACTTTTCCTTTTAGCATTACTAACAGGCTAAAACCCTTTATTGTGTCGACATCATGTTACCCCTTTCTTTTAGCATATGTTTCTTTTGGTAATTTTCTGTTTCGGTTGAGCAGTGGTGGTTTGAGCGGTTGAGCAGTGGTGGTGAGTAGATGACCGGTAGTGGTGGTGGTTTTGTGGTTGAGCGGTGGTGGTCGAAAGCGATGGTGGTGAGCGGATGAGCAATGGTGGTGGTGGTGGTTATGGACCTGCTAAGGTGGTGTGGTAGGTGGATGGAGTTAGGTGGGGTAGGTGAAATAATTAATAAAGAAATTAATAAGGTAAATTGGTCACTTAACTTTAAAGTAAAAGCGTCCCACCTACCACTTAGACACATGTCAAAAAATAATGGAGTTGAGCGGTTGAAGAATGAGCGTGGCTCTTTTGAAATGGATGAGAAAAAAGTCTTAAAAAGCTGATGAAACGAAAAAGTCCCTTTAAGTAATTTTACTATTAATTATTCTTTTGAGTAACAGGTCATCCGTAAAATATTACTATCCTTGGTTCTTATTACAATAAATAGAATACAGAACTTCAGAACATCTTAAGTATGTAATATAAACTCATACAAACTTGTAAGCTCATGATATATAAGCATAAACAAACACCCACGTAAAACCACTTAAAACAAAAAGATTGTGTCTTAATAGTAACTCATGTTGGGCAAAAGCTTTTATAACCAGGATGGGTGCGAGTTCAAGTTTTGTTAAAGTCATGTGAAGCATATTTTATAATATATATATTACGAGATAGTTTGTTGATGCTAAAATAAAATAAAATAAAATAAATAACTTTATATTTAAAATTATAATAATGCCATCAAGATTTCCACTGTACAACAACGTGTGCAACATGAATCATGAAATTCAATAGGTATCTGTTCTCTTGAAGCTAGTTTCTTGTCGAGATTTGTTGTTAGAAAAAAAAGAAAAAAAAAAATAATAAAATTGAGAAACAAAAGTTTTCATTTTATGTTTTATACCATTTTTAAAAGTGGGTATTTCTTTTACTAATATTCTCAACTCTCAAGTCTTAACCCATTGCTAAAAGTGACCATATACTTGAAAGTTCCAAAAGGACAAAGTGCTAGTCCAATTATTTTATAGCTGTGACGTTTTCAAACAAAGAATCTAATTTACAAAAATAACCTGACAGCAAAAACAACACGTAACATCTTTGCTTGCGGTTGAAGGAACCGTTAAAAGAGGTTTCATTTCATTTTTTAAGGTGGATTATGTTATGTTTTTTGTTGAATAGAGAAATATTTTCAGGGTTTTGACTTTTGAAGTTATGGATTTACGATCATTATCATGTTGCATAAAGGGATCCTATTGGTATGTTATAGTTTTTTTTTTTTTTTTTTTTTTCACTGTTTCATTGATTTGTAAACTTCCAAGTGAAATTTTGAGTTTTATATATTTGCTGCTCTGTTATCTGTTCTGTTGGCTTTTTGGTAAAGTTGATGAGTGATTTTGAGTGACATAAGTAGTTTAGATATAAGCAAATTGGTTAGGACTATGTACTTATATGAGGGGTATGTTTTTTTTTAGTAACTATGGTTTCCGGCTGTTTGACCGACTAATTCACGGGGTTTGAACCCACCACCACACATATTCAAACCGGGTAAAGCCCTCCCTTTTCAGGAGGTTGCGTGGCCACTTTTAGAAGTGCCAACAGATTTCCCAGTGTTTTGCCCATTTGTTATCAGTATATGCATTTGTGATAACCATTGTTTGTGCAGTAAGTTTGAATGAGATAAGTGCAGAAGTTTGTGCAGAGATTTTGTGCAGTGTATGTGAAAATGTGGAGGGAAGAATAACAATAAAATAACTGTAATTTGATATTTTATAACTGTTAATTACAAGGCCTATATATAGTGAATGAAAAGGTATGACAGATAGGGATGTGTTGGTTCATTTGAACCAACAGTCACAACCCTTAATATGTAACTGTCATAACTGCTTTTCCAACCATAATAACTGTCTAATTCGACCAACTATAATACCTATCTAAAGTTTGCATGGCTTGTAGCCTAAACTAAGGTTCTGTGCAGCCACATGATTATGTATAAGATCATGGCTGCATAAATAAATAAGTACATATACTAAGTAAATTGTCTGATATGAAATATGAAATAAGAAGAGCATTTGATCTTATAAAATCAAACAACCACTTCAGGGTTGTTTGCACGTAGTAGGAATTGAATGGGGACCTCACACATTTTAGTGATGTTAGTCACAAGCTTTTTGCCACTAGACCAACCGTTTATGAGGGTATGGTAATTGCGTTGAGTAACACGTACTAGAAGCAAATCCAAATAGTCTCTCCTACATAGCATTTTGTTACAGCTGCTTATTTCAAGAAGCATAAGTAGTATTAGCAAACAATCCCAATTGCCCTGTTTACACCCAATATCAAAGAAAATTTGTTATCTGGCTAGTTGTGACTTCAGCTGCATATAAAAGTTTCTGAGCTTATGGTTTTTCTGATTGACTATTTGCAATGTACAAAAAGGACTTGTATGTGCTGAGTGTTTAAAGTATAAGTTGCTAAATTGAACAGGAAAGAAAGAGGGAAGAATGCATCAACATGGAGGAGATTCTCATTAAAGGAGTTACATGCTGCTACTAACAATTTTAATTACGACAATAAGCTTGGTGAAGGTGTATTCGGCAGTGTTTATTGGGGTCAGCTATGGGATGGATCTCAAGTAATTAAACTATCACTTATTGCCTATTATCGAATACTAATTCAATATTTTAAGTAGCATAAGTTTAAATGTAGCATACTTTGACATGTGTATATTCAGATTGCAGTGAAAAGGTTAAAGGTGTGGCGCAACAAAGCAGAAATGGAATTTGCTGTTGAGGCTGAGATACTGCACGCGTGTCAGACACAAGAACTTATTGAGTTTGCGTGGCTATTGTGCAGAAGGTCAAGAACGATTAATTGTATATGATTACATGCCTAATCTTAGTTTACTGTCTCATCTTCGTAGTCAACACGAAAGTCTTCTTGATTGGTCAAGAAGAATGACTATTGCTGTAGGATCTGCAGAAGGAATTGCGTAAGTTCATTAAGGATCCTGTTTTCTGTTTTCTTTGTGGATAAAAGATTAACCAACTTTCGATCTAAGTTAATGCAGTGTCTGTAAGTTTGACCATGGCTACTTTTCTTCTGACCTGACTTTGAAAAACGCTGTTAATTACTTGTTGACAAGGTTAATTATACACTACCTTTAATCGATGTTTTAAGAAGTTTTATTTTGTAGAGGAGAACAGAAATTTGACAACTTTACTTTATTTCTTATAATAAACGCCAAACCGATGTAATTGTTAGTGCCACTATCTGGATTCTGACTCTACTTCATTGCTTTATCCAGTTATCTTCACCATCATGCGACACCCCATATAATACATGGAGATATTAAAGCTAGCAACGTGTTGCTAGACTCTGATTTCAAAGCCCAAGTGGCCGACTTTGGATTTGCAAAGTTAATACCAGATGGTGCAACACACACAACCACACAAGTTAAAGGAACTCTCGGTACCTAGCTCCAGAATACTCCGTGTTAGGTAAAGCATCAGAGAGTTGTGATGTTTATAGTTTTGGGATTCTTTTGCTTGAGCTTGTTAGTGGCAAGAGACCCGTTGAGAGGATAAATGCAACAACAAGACGGTCTATTACAGAATGGGCTTTGCCATTGGTATGTGAAAGAAACTTTAGTGAAATTGCGGATCCAAAGATGAATGGGAAGTATGTTGAACAAGAGTTGGAAAGAGTTGTTTTCGTTGGTCTTATTTGTGCACATAATCAGCCTGAAAAAAGACCAACTATGCTCGAGGTACTTGAGTTGCTAAAGGGGGAATTGAAAGAAAAATTTGCCGATATAGAAAACGCTGAGATGTTTAGAAAGAGTCAAGTTGCTGATTAGATTGATGATAGTTCTGATTTTGTTTCAGATTCGACAAGGCAGATACAGAATATAAAAGCCGTATTTGTAAAGAAAGAAACTAACTTTTTTGACAAATATTTGGATGATTAAGCTAGCTATTGAGGGTGTGGTGTGTTGATGTTGCCGATTGGTGTGATACCAGTGTAGGTTGTAATTAAGGTTGAGCTTTCTTCTTAATAGTACTATAATATATTTGCGACAATTGAGATTTTCTTTAATGTGGTTACGGGTTTTGTAAGATTACATGTGACCTTGTTATACAATGAGCCTTGAGGATTGTTACCGGCCTTCTCACTGTTTGTTACACCCAAAACTCAAAAACTGGCATTCATATTTCCTATATCATATCGACCATATTACATGCAACTCTTCTATATTTAAGCAAATCATAGAAACCAAATCAATTCAGAATAAAATGCTAAAACTGGAAATAGTAAATTAGATAATGAATATAAAGAAACTTGCATATAAAAACTCTTGAACAGAATGAATTCCAGTTGACACCACTGAATCGGGAAAACGAAAACTGAATGCTTAATAATTAGGAATGCCGATTTGTTTTCCAACTTGGGCGATATTTCCTATTGCCTGTATGTGACTGGGATTGCAAACCAAAAAAATGAATCAAAGAAATGTGAGTGCCCACGCAAGTCTTCACCATCACCTCGACTTATGTTAAAACATAGTTGTTGAACATTCCTAGCTAGACTTGGGACCTGGCTTCTCAAATAATCAATGCTAAGTTGGAATTTCTTTACAAAGTCATAGCTAGTACTTATTGTAATGTTAAACTTGCTTAATAAATTGAGTGTTTCCCTTAATTTAAGGCAGAAGGAGTACCTAACACTGGGTTTCAATTTCTTCAACTTCAGGTTTAGCTCTATTTTCTCGGGAACAATGGCTGGAAATAAGAAACTAGGAATTGTCGCACCGCCAGTGTAACGGAACGAGAGTAGATTTGGAGCAAGAACTTGGACATGGATAAGGCGGTGTTGCCGTGCTTTTATGGCCAATCTCTTCAACGAAACACATTTGATATCCAAGATATCCCTTGCACAAAACCCAAACTTAAGGTTCAAGCTCTCGAGAAAAGGAAATTTTGATTCGAATAACTCCGAAATTGACCCATCTATAACCATAAATTCTAAAGTTAATTCTCTCACGCTTGCTATTGACCCCGTGATGGGTGATATAGGATTCATCCAACCCAACTTGGAGAAAGTATATATGCATAGACTTACCTTTTTCAAGTTTTCACCAGTGAATACCTCATCAGACAAATGAAACTCACTAATGTAAATGTATAATTTGAGGTAAATCTTGGTGATGCAACTTTTGGAAACTAGTAGCCGAATCCATTTTTTAACAAGTGAATAGGACTGCTCGTCGTCGATGACCATGTTAAGTTGAATACTAGTGATTGGTATGTTGTCCCGAAAATACCTTAGTATAGTGCGGTCGATCAAATTAATGTATAGTATCTGTTTTTGTGCGTTACGAAGATTTACGGATTGATCAAACCTGAGGGTAGGGTTGGTAGACCAAGCGTGTAGCCATGGCTTGGACAAGACACATGTACGGGCGGCATCTTTTACCGGTAGTAGGGATTGTATATGATGGATCAACTCGGGAACATCTTCTAATCGTTGTGTGCTGGTCAGTTCGACTCTTTCTGTATCAGTCATCTCTGGGTACCACAAGAATATACACATATATTAGTAGTAGCAGATAATCTGTGATTAATACACATATATTAATACTACTATAGCAACACCTTATAACAACCAAATTAAATCATACGATAGCATATTGATTATATTAAAGTTTTACTTAGAAGCATTACCTTGAATTCTTTGTGCCATCTCGAAGAAAATGAATAGATTTTTAGAGAGTTTTTCTGTAGGGTTTGTAAGAAACTTGAAGCTAGATATTGTTAGATAATAAAGGCCCACAAGCCCGTTGGGTTTAGCCCATCTAGTTGGTAGTTTTTGTTTACGTTAATCACTATTTAATCTCTTGTAATCTTCATAGTTTATTGAATATGATTAATACAATTTTCAGTACGGTTTTTCTGTAGGGTTTTGTTTAGTTTATTAAACCAAGCGTGTAGCCATGATTTGGACAAGACACAAGAACGGGAAACTTCTTATAGTGGTACTAGTGATTGTATACGATGGACCAACTCTGGAACAACTTCTAACTGTTGTGTGCGGATCAGTTGCCGTCCTTGAGGGTGGGCGACCGATCAGGGCCCTAAAAATTTGTTCAGTTGACAATTATATACATGTGTACACATATTTTTCTCAAAGGAAAAAACAATTAAGTGAGAATACGTCTTAAATTGGGAATACGTTGAACGTTTAAATGGCTATTTTGCATTATTTCTGGTAAAACGGGGACACTTTTTATATAAAATTAGTTTTTGAATGCCTCATTATGCGTTTTCGTCCGGGATCCCCAAAATCTCAGGGACGGCCTTGGTCTTCACTTCCTCCATCAATGGGTACAACAAGTATAATAGCATTAGATACTAACAAACAGAATAAAAGAGGTGGTGCTTGGATTTCCTATAATCGATTTGAAAGAGCAACTGTCAAACAGATCATTTGTTCCGAACAAACTATTGTAACGTTTTTTCTATACAAATCTCAACAGTTTTACTTTAATTCAAACATTATGATAAAGGTGATAAGTACATGAAAATAAAAATACATGTGGTTCGGTTTCTATAAACTGATAGGGATCAAAGTTACTAGATGAATACACTGGTCACATTTTGGAATTAGTGGAGATCAAAATAAAGATTGACCCCCCGAGTTGGGCTCTACGCAGTTGTCATATTTGTTGGTTTTATGGATATAAATTAGTAGGCGTGAGTTAGGATCGAACTCGAGACTATGGGATTATTAATTTTACGTGAGAATTTAAAGTTAATAATTAAATATAAATGTTGTATTTATTTATTTATTAAACGAAATAACTAACGAACGTTAAGTAATTAATGTAATGGACTAACGGCAAAAGGTATTTGAAAAGGACTTAATTGCAAAGATTGGGAAGGTTCCTAATCCCTATGGGATGCCATGAACCGATCGCCCAAAGAGAAAAGGAAACAACCTCAACTTGTTCACCAAGTTTAGTTGGATATATATCTGCCAGGGTCTTGTTTTTCCATCTCTGCATACATTCTTAAACCCTAAAATTGTTTTGTGTGTGTTTTGTTCTTAAACCGATCGTACATCCCTTTAGGTGTCGATCCATTACTTTTCCACAAATCATGTTATTTGTTTGATAAAAACTAGCATTACTTTAATTCGGTTTTAATGCGTGTATGTGCTAAGAACATAAGTAATAACATACTTTGTTATTATCTTGGATTGAATTACAAAACGGTAAGGGTAATTCTTATAATCCTATAAACCCTAATTAGGGTTCATCCTAATTGCTAGTTTGTGGATTTGATTCTTGTTCGCTGAATCAAGAAAGCACGTATACTTTATTCTTTAGTTAATTAATTATTCATTATATGTTCTTATACGCCCGCACTTACTTTGATGTTTATTGTTTATATTTATGATTTGTCATGTTATATAATTCCAACAAAGGCATCACGAGTCATTGGTTTTAATGAGTAATTAATTACTAAACACGTAAAAAACGGATATTGTATTGTGTTTGATATGATTTATTCTAGGGTTTATATTAATTGTTATGTTATCAATATCGAAACCTAGATTTAATATATTTGTTACGTGATAAATTCATGAATAAAGTGTTATGTGACATGGAATTGTATGCGATCTTGTGACTTTATTGAATAATTGTTATGTTATATCCATGATGATACATGCATGTTTGTCATGGATAGTTGCTTGTATTATTATTTAATTGTTAAGATTGGATTAATTGTTAAGTTTTATACACATGTATATTTACGATAAATCTTGAATTGGGGAAGACTCCAATTATATATACATTAATGAATCAATTATGTGCAATTTGGTATATCATTAATTATGGGTTTACGCAATCGATTCGTCGATGTATGTGGCTCACTTTCAATTGAGAGGTGAAGCCCTAATTAATATATACGTTAATTTAACCTAGACATTGATTATTAATAGGGTTTTATCGAATAAGTTGCATGTGCCTACTTGTTTACACGTATAAATTGTTTATTATGTGCGCATTGTTTTTAGTTGTTTATATTTTTTATTGGTATTACTTGTTTGTTTATTATGTTGTATGCTTTTAAGCAAGGGTAATTTTGAATAGAAAAATAATACGGACTAAACAATGGTGAAATTTGATTTGTTTTGGAAGAGTTAAGTTTTCAATAGTTTAATTGATTGGTGACTTTGGTACAATGACCGAACGGCTCACCCATTCGAATGAACTATAAAGGGTTATTTAAGTCGCACAATCACACCGAATGGATGTCTAAGGTTATGCTTTTGCGCTTACTCCGGTCCTCTCCTCTGAAGTTCGAATGGAGCTACTTAGTAAGCCATAAAAGTACAAGCTCATCTTAAGGGCGAATTAGTTTTAATTCCATGCGCCACTCGGTGGTAATTATCCGAAACACTAAGTGTTTACACTTATGCAAAAGTACGGTATAATGGACAATAATTAACACTAAATTCCTTGATTGGTGAACCCAATACCTCAATCAAAACTTTGATAATTTGATCTTTATGAATTGGTAATAAAACGTTTTTTATTAAAATTATGCTACAAGATGAATGCATGACATCTTTGTACATATTTGATTTGACCATATAAAATCAAAACTAGTACCCTTTTAAATTAAGGTATATGCCATCTAATTAAAAGGAACACTTGAAGTTGCAATTTAAGTCATGAGAGTACTTGGCTAGATTGTGATGGAGAGGTAAATCTCTATGTTAAGTGAGACCTTACATGGACATATTTGCAGTTCTTTAAGTTAGACACTTAAGTTGAGTAGGAAGTGAGATCTTGGACTCAATGGCATAAGATGGGATAAAACATGTTTATATTTGCAATAGCGTTGGAAAATATAAATCCCATAATGATCTAGGAGTTGGAAATTGTTTGCAATTAATGTTCGGCATGATTACCTTATTATATGCGTTCGTTGCTAGCAGATCAACTGATGTAATGAACCTATGATAATTTGGATCCTAGTTTTCGAGAAAATTCTATGGTTATATGAATATTACCTTGGGTATTTTATTTTCTTGAAAAGTTTAATTATCGAAAATACTAAAATTGAATTTTGCTAATTCTTTAAATGTATTAATGCAACATTAAATCGTAAACGTAGGTTATTCTTGTATTGGTAAATTGATCTACACCTGTAAGGGTTTTTTGGTAGAGTCAACTTTGCTAAGAGAATAAACCTAGTCCTCTTTTCACGCGAAAGAGTGAGATTCAACCCTATTCCTTTCATGAATGAAGAAAGGTATGATAGGACAATTAGAATTGTCTAAATTCTAAATACATAACTCGTAAGCAAATTTTAATAGTTAAGAAAATTGCATATTTCTCGAGTTATTAAATTAGAAGCTAGACTAATTATCGTATAATTGGTAAAAGACAAACTAGCATATTTTATCTAGTTGTTGTGCTTTGACCATTTAAAAGTACTACTTACAATTGTTGGAATAGTAGAACTATTAAGAAAGAAATTGCATGCCCAATTTTTCAAGTTAATAGCATTGATGGATAAATTCATCATCTACATAGTAGAATACACTCTTTAAGTACATAAGTAATTGTTATGTATGGACTTTTCAAAGGTGTAGGGAAGTAAATAGAACACTATTTTCTTTCAATGGTTAATGAAACACTTACAATGTTGTCAAATCCAATTGGGAGTGTTGTGTTCTTATTCGAATAAGGAATTAATGTAATGATCTCTTATTCAGGGGAGTTACAAGCTTAGTCATCTTGGTAGTAACCTGAATTATCTCTAGAATGTCTTATGATAATTACTTTCCACTTATAGACACTTATGTTTTCAAGGATAGTCATGTATGTTTCCTTATTAGACAATGAAGTGGTTCTACATCTACTAGTTATGCTAATATCAATGACACAATCATATTAGTCGCATAAACAAACATATGTCGTGTTGTTTATCTGCTACATGATGTTGTTCCATGCACAAGTGGGAGAAATCTATATTGTGTGCAAGGTACAACATATAAGTATATGATTTAACGGATTCTCTTGACTGCAAGGTAAGAGACTAACGTTCTAATATAACTTGTACATATCTAATTCAAGAAACACTTGGTGTTACAATTTACGTCATGTGAGAACTTGGCGAGATTGCAACAACAAAGTAAATCTCTATGTAAAGTGAGATCTTGCATGGACATATTTACGTTTCTAAATTAGACAAGTATTTAGAACATGTGTCAAAATGATATATAAGACTACTTCAAATTAGATTTTTATGTATTATTAGAATGACATAAATGAAGTAATCTAATACTACTTCAAATTTGTTTATTTATGTATTTTGGAATGACATAAATGAAAAATAATGTAGTCCATGCATTAATTGTGAAGTAAAATAAATTAACTTGAAATTACTATTGAAACCAAGAGTTGTGTTCATAATTACTTTAGTTAAACATGTTTATGATTCATTGTAAAGACATAAACACAAAGTCTTTTAAGACTTATAATAAAGTAAGACGTTAACTTGTTATGTTTTTTAATTAAGACATATACAAGAAGTCATTGAGTTGATCAATGATTTATAACGTATAATGGGGTTATAACAGTTTATGTTCTTGTTGAAACATGGATATGAAGTGACTTGGTTAAAAGGTACTTGTGTTATAAAGCATGTAATTGGCTTGAAAAGTCTATTATACCATTAAGTTGACTTAGTTGGTAAATAGGAAATTCAAAATGAATATGTTTATTTTATATATTGTTAGATTGTCTTACAATATTAATTCTAATGAATACCACAAGTTGATGGTATTTTCAGTTAGGAGAATCAGACTCTATTTGATTTGTTTGATTCAAGATAACCATAACTTCTTTCTTAAAAAGTAACAAGGTTAGAAAATTGAGTATGGATTGAATATACTCAATATGACTCCAATCTAGAAGATTGTTAAAACACCATTTCATTATGGAATGTGATGAATCACATTAAGTTTTAAAATTGAAGATTCTCAATTTGTTAAACTACTTATGAATAGGTTATTAACAAACTAAAGTCGAAATTATCAATGTGTATTTGTAATGTCCCAAAAGAGAACAATGTAGTTTTGCTCTAATTGCTAAGTATATATAGATAGTCTATATATTACAAAAGGCAAGTGGGAGTTTTATCTTGAAAGATAAAATTACAAAATACATAATCTTCTAAAACACACTAGTAAATATCATGATGAGGTTAGACATGTAAATGATAGACCTCATGATGATGGAATTTTCATTCATAGATCAAAGATATCTCGGATATTTGACTTATATGTCGAGAAATATGAGTTACTGTGATTATAGTAAACCCGATAATCATTATGATGGATTACCAAATATTGAATTGGGATAATTACTCATACTATGAATGTTAAAGATGTTGTCCATAAAGATAATCGCTTTTGGAAATTTGGTTTGTCTTAATAGTTAGACTAGAGAATGGAAATGAGTTTCTTCAAAGAGATGAAAAACCCTAGTGGTTTGAATTTCTATGTAGAAATCATATGGACAATATTGTACACATATTTAATGCATATTTTATGACAAGATTATTAATCATACTTAAGCAATTAATTGTGATTGAATATTCTTTTCTAGACACATTAAATATATAAAGATGATAATTGTCATACTTGTTTTCATTAATATGAAATATGACAATGGAATATCAAAACTCTTTCTTGAGAAATTACTTGAGCGAGGACGGTAAGTAATTGAAAGGTTTTTGAATTCATATAATCTTTGGAAGTGTACGAGTGCAATAATTCATGAATGGATAAATGCATGCATCTATGAAATTATTCTTATGTTAAATTATTAAATCCATTTTCGATTTATAATTAAAATAAGATAAATTTTAAGTATTCCCGAAAACTAGTGGGAGTATTATGTTAAGGTTTTAAATCTTATATGTTGTATAACATATGAGAAGTAACATTCCTTGTAAGCTAAATGTTAAGTCTTAAGTTGGAATGAACTTCACTTGTAAGATTTAATAATTAAAAATACAACCTTGAAATATATGTTTATTGTTAATAAACATGTGCGTGAAAATAAATGATTCTAATAAAACATGATATATCATTTGGGAAATTGATAAATATTTTTTTTGACAAGATAGAACGTGAATGAAGTCTAAGTTTGACCTGTAGATTCATCATGTACATCATGTAGTGTATTAAAATTGTTGTATCATTCTCGAATAAGAAGTGATTTGACAACATTGATATCTAACTAAAAGTTATTAGATAACTTGTGTAATGAATATTCTAATAGAATTACATCCTTAAAACCTGGAATTGCTCCTAGATTCTATGGATGAACAATATGTCAATTGTTGTGCAAATTGTCATCGCCTTTAAACTTGAAAGTTAGGAAAGCATCAAACATTACATAATAAGATATTAAAGTTTACGGAATTTTAATGAGCACATTGTTGTTTGTATACAATGATGTCGGGTTTAATTGAGATGACACTCAATACTAGTCATGGTAGGATTTCATCCTTGTTAATGGCCATGTGAACTGGTTGTGCTACTAAGAGCACAGTTGCATTATACATTAAAAGAATAAGAATACTTTAAACTTTAAAATGTTTGAAAGTTTAAATTGTCATAATTGGTAAAAGAGGATGTCACACACTTTATGAATTATTATGTGGATTGGTGAATGCACACATACAAGTACTTCATTAATTGAATTCTTGAAATAAGTATTCTCAAAATTATGATAGATCAAGTTGGTTGATTTATGCCTTGTCAACAAGTATGATTGTCATTACTTGAGGCATAATTCATCAAACCGAATTTTCATGCATTGATCTATTTGGTATTTGGATAAGGGATGTTAAACAATTGTTATAATATAAATCAAATACTTGGTATGTTTGATTTTATAATATATTGTATCCTATATTTGCATGTTTAATCCGTGAATAAATTTATTTATTCTAAATCATCCGTTGTCGATTAATGATATGGGAGTATCATTAAACTAAGACAACCGAGAGATATGGTAGAATGTACTTGAAAGTATATTGATGAGAAAGCATACCAATTTCGGATGATATTCAATGAATTGAATATAGGACTTATCCCAACTACATAATTTACTTTGTGGATATTGTTATAAGTAAATTATGAATAGTTATCCTCGGACTTGAGATACCGGATAAGTGTCATGAATGTAGTGCACTACGTGGAACAACTTAACGCTATAACGAATCGGTAGTCATAAGAGTTGTTTCAAGTGTGGCAAAGTTCATGGGTTATTCTCGTAGTCAAGATAGAATTTGTTCCTTCAAATTTATTTTGAAGTTTAATACTGATGGGCCCCTCGTATGGTTGACAAGATGTTTGCATGGCCATGCCCAAAGTTCTCCCCTGAATATGTTCAGAAGATTTGGTAATCTTGCTCAATCACTAACAACGAGAAACAGAATGGTTGAATAAAGAATGACTTAATTCCATATCTTTATTTAACATGGTATTAGAAACAAAAGGATAATAATAATGAGAAATCATTAAAAGGTTTTCCGGGAGCCTTGCTCGAGTTGTACTAGAGGCATCGAAGTGTTGCTAGACGCTAACCGAATGTGATCACTCTATTAAGATATATCCAGTGGGGCTGTTGGTTTTATGGATATAAATTAGTAGACGTGAGTTAGGATCGAACTCGAGACTATGGGATTGCACACTTTACGTATGAGAATTTAAAGTTAATAATTAAATATAAATGTTGTATTTATTTATTTATTAAACGAAATAACTAACGAACGTTAAGTAATTAATGTAATGGACTAACTGGCGTTAAAGGTATTTGGAAAATGACTTAATTGCAAAGATTGGAAGGTTCCGAATCCCTATGGGATGCCATGAACCGATCGCCCAAAGAGAAAAGGAAACAACCTCAACTTGTTCATCAAGTTTAGTTGGGTATATATATGAGCTAGGGTCTTGTTTTTCCATCTCTTGTGCACATTGCTTAAACCCTAAAATTGTTTTGTGTGTGTTTTGTTCTTAAACCGATCGTACATCCCTTTAGGGTGTCGATCCATTACTTTTCCACAAATCATGTTATTTGTTTGATAAAACTAGCATTACTTTAATTCGGTTTAGTAATGCGTGTGTACAAGAACATAGTAATAACATACTTTTGTTATTATCTTGGATTGAATTACAAAACGGTGAGGGTAATTCTTATAATCCTATAAACCCTAATTAGGGTTCATCCTAATTGCTAGTTTGTGGATTTGATTCTTGTTCGCTAGAATCAAGAAAGGTAATGCATACTTTATTCTTTAGTTAATTAATTATTCATTATATGTTCTTATACGCCCGCACTTACTTTGATGTTTATTGTTTATATTTATGATTTGTCATGTTATATAATTCCAACAATATTAACATCCTATATGTAGCTCTTGTGGAATGTCAAAAGTGAAACACGCTAAAAGTTCAAAACTTAATCCAAATCAAGAGTGATGAGCGACAGTTGCAAAATTTTAACTAAGAATTGGATGAGCCAGGCAAAGGCAGTAGTGCAACGCCAAGGCGACTCGCAAAGACCCCAATAGCAAGCTATTGTGGTGGGTCTTTCCCCATAAAAAATTAAGTTAATATTGAGTGAGCCGATGACTCACATATCAGATATTAAACTGATAAGAACAGATACTACACTTGATCTTAGCCAAAAGGCCGAGAAAGGTATGCTTAACTTTTCCTTGGGCCTTTCTTTTTATAGGAAGTCTCTTCACTTTTAAATCTTCACTCAGCCTATGTGGGATGGTCCCTTTGAGTGTCTAATAATTCACATACGCAAACTTACTATCTGGTAGTGAAAAAGATATTAGCAAATTGTGACATTTCAACTTGAAAGTTTTGACTTTTGAGCTTTATATAGTTAAGCAAGTCAGTAAATTGTCGTTTCTTTTATAGTAAAATAGAGAGTAATCATATGCAAAATATCGTGAAATCATGAGTTACATCCATAATTGATCTAGATGATTTCGTAAAATATAGCCAAAATAGATACTAGGATTGTTTTTCTTGGCCATTACCTTCAACCATGATTTTTCCGCAGACTAATAAGAAATACACAGAGCAAAGCCACATAAGTGGGATAATAAATCGATATCCGGAAAGCGCCCACCTTCATGAATGCCATCTTCTTCCGATATTAAGCTTTTAGTGCTATCTTACCCTCATTTTGTTTTCGGTTCTCAAACGGATTAAGATTACCATTTGTTGCTTTAAGTATTCGTGTTCGAGGCGTTATTTTAATCCTCAAAGTTTCAATACAAAGGCTTTGACTAGTTTTATTAACATGACTATGGAGTCAGCAGCTTTCTACAAGTTAGGGGCCGACAACAACATTACTCTCCACTTTTGACTACATATTGGTAAGGGCGGCAAAGCAGCCCCCATTAACAAAAACTATGACATAGGTTCAACCAACTTGGGTCACCTTAGACAAGCACAACTCGAGTGGAATCAGATTCACAAATTAGAACAAAGCAAGAAAATCAACTAATCAAGCATTCAATTTAGAACTAAGAATTGGAGAGGTGCGCCAGCCAAGGCAGTAGTGCAACGCCTAAGCGACTCATGAAGAACCCCAGCAGCAAGCTACCGTGATGGGTTCTTCCCATAAAAAATAAGATTAATATCGAGTGAGTAGATGGCTCATATCGATATTAAACCGATAAGAACAGATACTACACTTGATCTTAGCCAAAAGGCCGAGAAAGGTATGCTTTTCCCCTTCTTGGACCTCTGTTTTTATAGGCAGTCATCTCTTACTTAGTTTACTTGGTCAGGCGATGTGGGATGCAAAGATAACCAATGTGAGTTTTCATTAATAATAAGCATGTCTACAAATTCATTGCCATACAAGAGGAATGGGGAATAACCCTATTAACTCTAACACAGTACTAACAAACATACAATATCGCAAGAAAAAGAAACTACGAAAACCGCTTAATGACCCAACAAGAGCATAACCATAAACCATAACCACCAACGCTAAGGTCAGATTTTACAATCTACATTGGCTTGACTTGAAGAGCCTCATCTAATTGACGTTTTACAGGATCCGCTCCATCCTAACCACTGATTTGATAGTCTTCAACTCTCCATTCGACGCCAAAAGCGCCTTGTTTTCACTACGTAGTTTTGCCACTTCATTTTCCAGCTTCTTATTTTCAGCTGCTAGTTTGTCTAAATCAGACATCACCTTAATAAAACGTCTACATGCCATCTCGGTACCTTCACATATCAAGAACACTAATGACATCGAGGAACAAACCACTTAACGGGCCCTTGACCGTCGGTGTGTCTAAGAGATCTGCTTTTGTTAATGACCATTGGTGGTATGTTGTTGAAAGTGTGTTCATATTTGAAGTGGGATCTAAATCATGAGAAATATGTGTTGTTTGCCAAATGTGGAGCTCAACAGTCTCGCTATGACAGTCGATCGCCATATGCCAATGTCGATCATGAACCGGCAACGCAACCTACATGTCCCGATAACAACTTTATGCTATTGGAAAGTGTCACTAGTGACGAGGGAATTACGAATAATTCCTATACAAATATTCGTAGAAATCACTTTATTTTTGGGTGCTTGTTGGTATTGCTCTGATTTCTATACAAACATTCGGGAAAAAAAAAAAAAAAAAAAAAAAAAAAAGATCAATCAATACACTGAATAATTAAAATTTAAAAACTTAGTATGATCCTAATGATATTTATACAACCAGACGAAAGACTCATGCGTTATAATGCAAACAATTATAGGTGCAATAAAACGCGAATAATCAAAATGACAAGAACGAGATGTCTCAAAGAAGAACAACTATAAATGTTTCATCACTTTCATGTAATGTTTATACATAAAATGCGAAATAATTAAAATTTGATTACAAATGTTGTAACATGCATGTGATAATTTAACTCAAATAAAATAGTAAAGTTTGAAAACATTTACTTTGTAAACAATAATAGCTACCATTTTATTTTCAATCTTACAAACTATAAAACCTTGTCACTTTTCATATTTTGTTGTATAGTATTAACAAATTAGCTAAGTTTAAAAATCATAAAAGCTTGTGTCTTTTCATATAACTACAAAATTCTTTTTTTACCACATAGTAAAGTTTGACATAAATTTTGATGAATATAACTTCAAAATTCTTTTTTTTACCATATACATAGTTAAGTTTGATATAAATTTTGATGAATACGTGTAAAAGGCTACATACAAGAATAAGTATAAAGGTCATATATAAGAATAACTTAGGTGGTGCATAAGTTATTTCTTATAAGAATAAGAATAACTTCATTGAGTCGAAAACATAACACAAGCTTCTTAAAACTTTCAAGAGCATTAGTGTCGCTTTCAATTCTATGTTCCATAGAGTATTATCTATACTACATATAAAAGTGTATGGTCAAATTTTAAAAGTGAAATCTTGAAAGTAAGTGGTAGAAATCGACAATATAATTAATACTTATATTAAAACACTCATTATTTAAAAGACAATAATTTATTCACATCAGACAACCAGCTTAAAAGATATATACCAAATTAAAACAACCAATTTAAACACCCTTATTAAAAAGTAAATAAAACTTTCACAATGTATGATTTAAACAAACTACGACGTAATTCAAAATATAAAATAACTAAACACACTAATTAATGTTATTTTTAAACACCCTAAAATTAAAAGTACATGTTATTATACACATTATACAAATTAACAAAACACACAAAGCTTCATACAAGCTAACAAGGGTTCAACCAGAACCGGTGTCGCCATCGGTTCAATTAACCAATAAAACCCATCCGAAAACGAACAATGAGGACCGGTGAACCGACACAATGGTGGAATTAGGTCTCATAGAGATCTATTTATCCGGTTAATCGTCACGAGTGCACCATGGCCAAACGTAATGTTGAAACTAAAAAGAAATGTTGAAAACATATATTTCAAAATGAAAATATTAATACATCGAAACCGGGTTGACCGGTTTAATTTGACCTGCTTTTGACCCAACCTCGGGTTGACTCGGTTTAATCGACCGTTTTTATCGAGCGGTTCAACCAGTTGAACCACCCGGGTCGAACCGAGTTTCAAAACATTATGTTTAATCCCAAATCTTCAAACTTTTATTATTTTTCGCTTATAACCATAAACTTTTTTATCACTAAATGATATGTCGTTATAAAATCTCGTTCTTGCATCCAGGGTAATCGTCTCAAGATGCAACAATGAAGTGATCTCTTTACAAACCAAATCAACCTAAATCCGATCCATTTTAGCAGTTGCTCCAGAAAGTTATTCGACATCAATTGTAAGAGAATTTGTGTTTGTATATAATAGGTAATAGATATGTTGTTATCTTTTAACAATCAAACAATGTAATATAATTATAAAAGATTTACTTGCATGGAATGCAATATACGTATTTACTTGCATGGAAGCATCGTAAAAGATCGAATTACTTGCATGGAACAGTCTTGCATTAGTTTATTAGTTGTGGCTGGCATTTCTACAAATTAGTTGTGGTATGAGTTGGGGTATAATAAAACATTAGTAGTAGATGTCACCAGTGGCGGACCCAGGATTTTCGAGGGCGGGGGGCAAAAAAAAATTTTTTAATAAAATTTGTGATGAACTTTAATAAAAAGGTTATAATAATTTTTTTTTACACTAAAACTGATATTTTTTAGATTAAGATAGAGATCAAGGTTTTACGTTGTTTGATGTTAAGGTGGAAATTTGATTTTATAATGGGGACTTTAATAAAATGGTCTTAAAAAAATTTACACTAAAATCGACATTTTTGGCGAACCATGGAGTGGCACCCCCCCCCTAACCTCTATGTGGTTCCGCCCTGGATGTCACTAATTCAATCGCATTAGTTAATAACCTATGCATGTACCATTTGAGTAATTGGAGTATAAGGGAGTTTTTGTACATAGGAAATTATTTTAGTTGGCGTTGGCAAGTCGCTTCATCATCATCATCATAATCCGTCATGACAATAACATCATCCCAATTCGAGTTTCACAAATTGAGATTAAAAAACGGAGTAGGATGGAGCGGGATGAAACTGTATATAAACAAAGGAAAACATTGCACAATTCTGTGTTATATATATGACCACGGAATAAAGCATTGAAGTAAAGTAGGTGTTATACAAACGACAAACATTAGAAACCTCAACATTAAGATCGTCAACATTTCTTTGGTTATTCATTTGCATCAACTTCAACTTAACTATGATGTAGCAGAAGTTTAAAATGAAAGTATGATATTTTATAGTTGAAAATGAAATTAGCCGCGTGAATCTCTACCAAATTTAGAATTCTTTTTAGCCGTGTGTATTAGATTACGAAGAAAAGTCATCTTTGCCATGTATAACCTTAAAAAAAGTCAACTTAGCCGTGTAGTTAAAAAGGTGTTTTTCAAGTTTGACCAATAATCAAGTTTTCACTTTCAATGTTGACTATACACCCATTATATGTAGTTAAGATTAAGATTAAGATAAAAAAAAATGACAAGAAAGATAGAAAATGTCAACCAAAATGCAAAAGACCAAACTAACAACAAGCCCTAAAAAGAAACACCTAAAGACGACAAAGAGCATAAAAAGAAACTAAATCAGGCCCTGAGATCATATACTCCGGGCATCGATTAAGAACCGATTTGGTTTAAATTTAGAAGAAAAAATGATGTTTTATATATAAAGAATGTTGCCGTTTTTCTAAACATTGTTTTATTAGATAAAGTTTCTCTGGAGATCATACGAACATGATATATCATGTTTTTATGTTTTTGAATAGGGCGTTGTATTCACATTATTTTATTTGATATCATTTTATTTGATAAATACATTATTTTATAAAAGTTATATAAAGACAACGACAACACCTGACAGAATGCACAAAATGTGATGTGTGCGTCAAAAAGAGTTGTGTGATTTATCAACCCCTTTGAATAATGTTAGAGTGAACTAAAGAGAAAGTGATAAGGGATCAAAATCTTTCTGAGTCGTTGTAGTCGTTTTAAATTTAATCTTCAAAAATAGTCATGCGAATTACTGACACGGTTCATGCAAAAATCGCCATGTGTCCAATTGCAGTACATTTTTACTTTCATTGTCTTAAAATAATCTCACCCATGCCAGACACCGACGGTTACTCAACTTCAACTTTTCTTCATTTATCCACGTGCAAGAAAGACATCGGAAAGGAAAAATACACATTAAAAATAATAATAATAAAAAAATATTTTAACCAAAAGTACACATAAAAATCCAAAATGCATGTAATTTTGGTTAAAAGATTTTTTTACATTTTTTTTTTTAATGTGTAGTTTTTATTTTCCAAGATACTTTCGCACGTGATAAACGTGTGAAGAAAAGGAGGCCGAAAATTTGGCACAAGCAATATGGGTAGTTATTTTGTAAAATGAAAAGTAAAAAGTGTATTTGCAATTTGACACATGGCAATTTTTCAGTGGAAATGGAATGAATAAGTCAGTTTAATTATTTTGAGATCGAGTTTAAAACGACTACAATGTGACTCAAGAAAGATTTCTACTAATTTTCTCTGAACTAAAATAGTGAATATTTGTTTTTTTACAAAACATCTTTTTATTTATCTTTATTCTCACTAGTGAACATGATGGGTAATATTTTAATGAACTTTAGAGAATATCTATCTCTTTTATTTTTGTATTACCCTAGCAACAAAATGTATTGTAATAGTAAAAAAGTTCTACCTATATATTTAGACTAAAAAACTTGGTTAACCCGATTAACTAAATCATTCAAAAAGTTTGCATCAGACACACGATGTTTGTTTAAGCTTATACGTGGCTTACGAGCTTATTTGTTTTCCGGCTTATATTTCATAAGCCCTAAATTTTCAATTTATTTTGAAACTTGTGCACTTATATAAGTTTATTTTGATATAATAAAGGGTCACACTATTAATACGGACTACCCCTAGACCAGTGGGCCCTCCCAGTCTTTTGTCCCTTTGTCCTCCTTCACCACGTGGTACAGTGGTTGTGGGTCCCTCACATGCAATTTTTTTTTTTTTAATTTAATTGTGTAATGTTTTAGGTATATGTATAGTGTATTTATTCACAGTAGTGTTTTTATATGTATAGTGTTTTTAATTGTGTAGTGTTTTTTATATGGTATTTATTTTACGTTACTTTTATAAACTTTTTTATAAATTTTTTATAAACTTTTATAAACTTTTTATAAACTTTTTTATAAACTTTTTATAAACTTTTATAAACTTTTTTATTAACTTTTTTATAAACTTTTTAATAAACTTTTTATGAACTTTTTATAAACTTTTTATAAACTATTTTTATAAACTTTTAATAAACTTTTTATAAACTTTTTTATAAAATATTTATAAAAGTTTATAAAATATTTATAAAAAAGTTTATAAAATATTATAAAAATTTATAAAAAATTTATAAAAGTAACGTAAAATAAATACCATATAAAACACTACGGACAAAAGACTTGGGGCAAACCCATATGTTTCAAAATAAGCTCAAAAGCTTAAAAAGTACACTAGTGAAAATTTTAAGAAAAATACTTTTCAGCCTTTTCTACTTCCCATAAACAAACAAACAAACAAACCCAACGGTCCTCAATTCGTTCCTCTTCTCAAACAAATATAAAAATATAAAATCCTCCATTTTATCTAATTCAAATCTCATTTCATTTTCACCCAAATTAATTAATTAGGGCTCCATCACAAAACAAACAATCACAATGGAGATACTGCATACTTCAAATCCTCGCGTTTTATGTCACACCACGCTCATCTTTCGCGGCTTATCGTCTTATCAAAAGCTTCCGAAAAAGCGTATCAAGCTATCTGTTCTCAAATTAGACGGTTCATCCTTCTGTAAGTGTCTGCTTTATTTTGATATTAATATGAGCCTTTAATTAATTGCTGATGTTTTTGGTTTAATTTAATGTGTTTAGGTGTTGAGGTGTCGATGAATGCGACTGTTGCGGATGTTAAGTCCGCGTTGGAGGATTTTTTTACCTTGTCTCCTAAGGATCCGAGATACGTTGTCTCGTGGTATGGTTTGTTACTTTCGTGTAGTGTGTAAGATTAGTTTGTTTTAGGAGTGTTTGTTTAGGCTTATTTGTTTCGCTTATGGGCTTAATTTTAACTTTTGGAAAGCTAATAAGCATGATTATTTGGGAGAATTACAAAATAGACCGGTCGCCTGGTGCTAATCACTTTTTGGACTTCATGCGACTTTATTCGAAAATAGACCGGGAAAATTACCAAAATAGACCGGTCGCCTCGCCACTTAGCATGTACTTGGGACACTTGTCGGATGAGTGGGTGGGTTGCCTGTCGCCCCGGTTAATTTTTGAATAAACGAACATGAAGGTCCAAAAAGTGAATTACCAACTAGGCGACGGTCTGTTTTGGTAATTTTCCCTTATTTGAGCTTACGAGCTTTACTTGAGCTTATAACTTAGATAAGTCATAAGCTCTAGTTGATAAGCTCATAATATCTATGGGGGTGTTTGTCTAAGCTTAGTGTATCAGCTTAAGCTTATGTTTAATAAGCAGCTTATGCTTAATAAGCTCATACGCTAAGGTTGAGTGTTTGGAGTGGCTTATGATAAGTAGGTGGGAAAAAAGTTATATAAGAACATAAGCCGCACAAATGGAGCTTATCAAAACCTGTTCAATTAAACTCACAAGCCTAAGCTTATCCAAACACTTCAAAAGGCTTATTTTTTATATATAATCTCATAAGCTTATCCAAACACTTCAAAAGGCTTATTTTCTATATATAAGCTAATAAGCTGAAAAGCCCTGAATATTCTGCTTATTAGCTTTTTAAAAGCTATACAAAAGTCCATAAGCCGGAAAACAAGCTTGGATAAACACTCATTGGTGAGTTAGTGTAAATTTTGAAGTAGATAAAAAAGGAAATTAAGCTATTGAATAACTTGTAAAAGTGAATAAGTGAAAGCGCATATGAATCTGTGCTGATCAACGGTTGTAACGAAAACTGATCGAGAACTCACTTGTTTGCTGAGATCTGTAATATAGATTAACAGAACCAGAGCATTCCTTTTATCTTATGAGAAACGGTAATTGCGCCTGTATATAGTATATTATTTTAGGCAATGTGGTAGTAGTTTATGTTGCAGTTGCTGTATAATTTGAATGGACAACTATGTCTGACATGAAGCTCATAATTTGTATTGGATGGGTCAGGTCACATGTATGGGGCCATTTTTGTTTGTACTACGAAGGCCAGAAGCTGCTTGACGATAAAGTTTGTATACGAAGAATTGGAATCAAGGATGGTGATCAGGTTGTTATTTCATAGCCGACTCATATCCTTCTTCTGATATTGTTAATATAAGATTCTGTCGTACTTAACCCAAAACCATACCTGATTTGAGATGTCAGTGTTTTAGTTCATATATGAAACTGATATGGTGGCAACGACCATTGACGCTAAAACACCTTTCCAACTTTCTTTCGTAATAAAGTCATGCAATTTGTGCTAGTATTTACTAACAAAAAGTTGAGATATAAGAGTATTGGTGGTTGCTTAATATAGTGTTTCATCTGATCCACAACACCAGAATAGAATTGGAGGCTATATCCCAATCGAGTTTGACATCTTTAAGTGTGATTTAACAAGTTGACTGTCAACTATAGATGCTTGAGATATATTTCTATTTGAACTGCATTCATCAGCGCCAATAAAGCATATCTTAGGAGAATAAACTTACAGAACAGTCAATGTAAACCAACAGGAAAATGGTTATGTCTATAAGCAGAGGCAATAATAGTCAATTTCGCTTCCTTATTAGAACGACTTTTGAGAAGCAAAGTTAGATGCCTAAGTTATTTGTTGCACACATGCCTTTTCACACTAGTTCATATGCTCCCGTGTCAACTTATTGTTCTCTGTAATTCAATCACTACTAGTTGTCTAATTCTGTGCGACTACGAATATGACAGACTAGACCCTAATATGACTCTTTCACATAACTGCGGTTAATGTGATTTAATCTTTTGACATTTGATACATGCAGATTAGATTTGTGCGCCATGTTACGATCAACTATCGACCAACAAAACAACAAATCAAGGACCAAAACGACGAGTTGAGACGTCGTTCAGTGTATGAATCACTTCTCATTAGATTTCAGATACGCTTGTTTGCCTATTATCTATTTTAAGTGTCTATAATCCAGTTTATTTCATGGAGAATGTTTCTATTTAGTCTTTTGGCACATTCAATCTCCACACCCACACCTTAAAATACAAGCAAGCCATAAACATCCCAAATATCCTAGAGACCTAGACTTTGACTTCTGTACGTGTTCCCTTAATATGAAAACAGTTAGTCTGATTACACTCATGTTTGTTTAGGTCAAGTGCTCATGAGGATAGAGAACCAGTTGATGCCAGTAACTGTGATTCTGTTAAAGACCGAGAAACCAACATATTTCAGTGCGAATGTGAAGAAGAAGAAGATTCGGATTTCATTCATGGGTCAAAACTAACAAACTTTTTGAGAGGTTGGTTTTCATACCGAAAATTCCGTAACAGTAATGTATGATGGATGAATTTACACAAAGGGCACACACTTAAGAATTGGGATGCTCCAATTTTTTGTGAAATCGCATCCAGGTAACATATTTTGGCAACTTTAACTTGATCTAGTTCAATGTAAAACTGTGTCCCCTAGTGTAACTGCTGGTAGGATTAACTGTTTTTGTCTCTTAAAGTGATAACATGGGTCTACTTTGTCCAAATAGACGATAATTGACTTTGTTTTCAAGAATGTCCCACCAACTTAGCTGCATCTTTTCTGCATAACAATTATGCATGATGTCAATAACCTAATTCAGGTTTCTATACTGAAAACGCTAATGTGCTTGTGTAGTCTCACATGAAACTTGATAGATTCACTCGGCTTCATACTTTTCAGCAAAGTACATATAATAGCAAGTGTGCAATCAGAGATATCCTTAAATGATGACGCCAAATGTGACGTGGCAAAATATATGACATGTCATGACAACGTGGATATAATTATTACATTGAATGTAAACATAATTTTAAAAATAACATATTTATCTTTTAAAATAGTTCACAAATTTTAATTTCACCATTTAACTATATATCAAACTTTCAATGCTATTTATATATTAAAATATAATAAGAATCGACATAAATATATGTACAAAATGTATACTAAAGTTTTATTAATTATTTCAACAAAACATAAAAACCAAACTAAATTGAATAAAGTGGTACAAACCGGTGATAGAAATTACATAGTGGGACATGAGACGAGCAGCTTCTATGTAGAACGGTTGCTCTCTACAGAATTCGAGTAGACACCATCCAAACCATGAAAGAAGGACCAGATACTTTATTAGCATGGCCATTTCCCATTACACTAAAATTCTTATCTCAGCATCTTGCAGGTTGGATCACTACTATGTATTGCCTTTATATAACTAGGACTGCAAATCGAAAAAAACGAATCAAAGAATTCCGAGTGCCCCCACAAGTCTTCACCTGGACATGATTTAAATAATAGTTGTTGAACATTCATAGCCGGATTTGGGACCTGTCTCCTCAAATCATCAATGCCAATGTAGAAATGCTTTATAAAATCACAACCAATACTTATTAAATGTTAAAGTTGCTTGATAAATTTAGCGTTTCCCTTATTTGAAGAAAGAAGGAAATATCCATGGTTTCGTTAACTTCAGGTTTAGCTTTAGCTCAATTTGCAAGGGAGCAACGGCTGGAAATACGAAATTAGGAATTGTCACGCCTCCAGTGTAACGGAAAATAAGTAACTTTGGAGCAAAAACATGGATACAGATTGGATTGTCTTCCCGTACTTATATAAACAATTTCTTCAACGATACACATGTGATATTCAACAATTTCATCATCCCTATACTCTCAAATTTAAGGGTCAAACTCTCGAGACATGGAAACTTGGAATATATTATCTCGGGAAATGTATCATCATCTATCACCACGAAATCTAGAAATAATTCTCTCATGCTTAGTAATGGATCCGTGATCCATCCTGCGTGAAGGTACAGGATGCAGCCAAGCCAACTTATCAAGAGTACACAAGTTAATACTCACCTTTCTTAGGTTTTCACCAAAGAACATCTCTTCCGGCAATTGAAAACTAAGATGGGTAATCACTAGTTTGAGGTTAATCTCTGTGAGACAGCTTCTTGAAACCAGTTGCCGAATCCATTTTTTAACATGAGAAGCCAACGTGTCACCCCAAATGTCCAATTGAAGTTTAAAACTTGTGATTGGTATGTTGTCCCGAAGATACCTTAGTAGAGTGCAGTCAATCATATTCATGAACTCTGTTTGTTGTTGTATGTTTAAATTCTTTGTGGGTTGACGAAACCTTAGGGTAGGGATGGGTAGACCAAGAGTGTAGCCATGACTACCCTAAGGTTTCGTCACTTCTTCCATCTCTCGGTACCAAAAGGTAAAAAAAAAATCAAGTCCCCAAGCTAACATAGAGATCACAATTCCATAAAATATCAAATAAACAGACAATGCTCGTTGTTAGAGTCATTTGTATCGCGTGCTATGCGTGAGGTTGTTAACAAATAACACGTATCTTTGCGAGTGGTCATTGGCGGAAAACAACTTGTTTTCCGCAATGACCACTGCAAGACACATATTTATTTGTTAACAACCTCACGTGCATATCACGTGATACTAAATGACTCCTAATACTCGTCCAATAATAATACGGAAGTCTGAGTTAAGACATTAAAATATACTCAAACATATTACAATGTGTTGTTAATTCTTAATGCACGATATTATATTGTTTATGGTAAATATTACAAGCATATTGTTTAGCTTTGTTTGACCAATGGATTAAACCACTTAACTTTGTTTACGATGATTTTTATCTTTAACTATAGAAGTTTGTTTAATTAAAACACTAAAACATAAATTACTTGTCTTTGTATGATTAAAACACTTAAACACAGTGATTTACCATGCATGTATATATCAAAATTATAAACGAACTTGGCCTTTGAATTTGCTAGAATATCGTTTAAACGAATTCTAATGCAACATGTTTTGAACTAGTGTATGAGTTTTAATTCAAAATTTTATATGATATAATAACAGTCAATTTGATCGTTGAGATTAAGCCCAGTTATAGGTTTCGAAGATTAGACCACCTAATTGTTACGGATTTTAAATTACCCAATTTGGGAACTATAAGAACACAACAAGCTTTGGGCTATAAATACGCGTTAGTCCATGTGGTTAACTCCAATTTTGTATTTAGCCCTCGGTATTACTATATATAACTAAAATGCGGGGAATCGATCTCCACACGACACGTGTCCAAGAATTAATTGCAAACTTCAGCAAGTTGGCAAGAATGGTCCTTGAGGTTCGTGTGGCGTTGCAGGTTAAGTCCTCAACATTAATTGCTAACTTTTGCAACTTGGCAAAAATGGTCCCTAAGGTTTGTGTGTCGTTGCAAAGTTAGTCCAACAGTGTTTGCAACATTTTCGTAACTTGGCAAAAATGGTCCCTCAAGTTTAAGTGTCGCTGCAAAGTAAGTCCAAACATTAAATGCAAAGTTAACTTTCGTAAGTTGGCAAGAATGGTCCCTCAGGTTTAAGTGTCGCTGCAAAGTAAGTCCAAGCATTAAATGCAAAGTTTCACAACTTGGCAAGAATGGTCCCTGAGGTTTAACTGTCATTGAAAAGTAAGTCCGAACATTAAATGCAGAGTTTCCCAACTTGGCAAAAACAGTCCTTAAGGTTTACGTGTCGTTGCAAAGTAAGTCCAAACATCAAATGCAAGTGTCGCTACAAAATAAGTCCTTTGAAACCAATCCCATTGCGCGCGGTTTCCACACTGTAGAAAACTAAATGCAAGTTGTGCTAAAAAAACGAATATTTAAGTTTGAGGATAACTCGGTCTTTTCAACGCTTACATATGGGTGAGTGGCGAAAATATGTAACATACTTTTGAGATCTATTAATTGTCATTTCTACCAAAATATTTTCTATAAACAATCATGTTAATATTCAAAGTGAATTGACTAAAATACTACGATGTTCTTCCTTTTTGAATTTGTTTTTGAATTTACTTTTATTTTTGGGGTGGCCTACGAAGGCACCTCATGAAATCCTTGGCAGGCACCTCAAGTAGGGTGGACCCCCCAATCCGTACGGTTTTGAATACCGGGTGCCGCCCACGTTTTTACCCAACCCACTCAATAATACCCTTTTGTCCTCTCTCACTCAAACTATTTTCTCACTCTCTCTTGTAAAATATTCTCTCCTCTCTCACTCAAAAAATACCGGCGACCTTATATCTTTCCGGCCAATATTCTGGCCACGCACCACCGGAAATTTTCACCTCATATACCAAACGATAGATCGGGAAAAGGTGATCATTTTAACATAGGGCACGCGCGGTATTTCTCACCGACGCGCCCTACATCTAAAGTTTTAGATTCGTGATGGTTCGCTTTTGTTGTATTTTTGGGGTGGCGCCATATCTCAACATTTTTGGGGTCATGATGGTTCCTTACATGATGATAAAAGTGTGAAAGATTCCTTACATGATGAACTTGATAAAAGTTCTTTATTGAGCTGTTTTGGACACAAAAATTTTGGCCCGTGGGTTTATAAACTTGATAAAAGGTTGATTAATTTTTTTTTTTTAAATGTTGTACTTGTTTAAAGATTGCATGTTCAAAAAGTTTTGCAGGTTCATAAATTTTTTTTAAACAAAAATGTTGTACTTGTTTATAATTTTTTTTTTTTTTAAAATGTTGATATCGTGGGTTTATAAACTTGATTAAAGGAAATAAAAGAGTAAAAAAAACTTGGCACGGAAATCGAGAAACCAATCATTACCAATGATTGAATACCCATGATTGGCACGGAAATCGAGGCAAAAAATTCAGCCACCCCCTACCATGGGGTGCCTGCATAGGAGGACCCTTATTTTTTAGTTCAAAAATACATTTTTTCAGATTCTGACAACTCACCACCGCCTCGAGATAGCGCTATGAATTTAGTAGGCTAAGCTAGAAAAGCCTTGGGATGGGTAACCCGAGTTTAGACACATTTAAATTGTATATGACTTGGCCTTCATGTATATCATTTATTTATTTTTCAAGTTTCGACCATATTCATCGATAATTTTAGGGTTTATAGACAAAAGAAGTTACTAAAGTTCATGAAAAGTTCACCTAAGTTACTATAGTTTTTTGGTTACAAAGAGGTAACTTAAGTAAACGGGTTTGTCGTTCAGTTACTCAAAGATTAAAAATGTTACATAAATGTTATCATGAGGGTGGCAACCTACTGACACGGTTCCCTTGTCCACGCCAAGACCATAGTTTAAAATGTTACAAGGAAGTTACTATAGTTTACGGGTTTATGAAATAGGTTCTCGAACCTTAACAAAAAGTAACTATGCGTTTTTTTCCCTAATTTTTTTATTTTTACATTTTTCTCCTTCGCATATCTTTGTATATTTTCGTACATTTCTATCCGCTTTTATACGCTTATGAATGTTTTCTCTCTTGTCGTACTTTCTTTACATTGTTTTACGCTTATGTACGTTTTCTCTCTTGTCGTGACGTTTTCTTGATTTAAATGCGTTTTGTCCATTTTATGCGTTTTCATCTATTTTTCGTTTATTTTCATACGCTTTCATAGGTTTTCATAATTTTTATTACATTTGTGTGCGAATTTATATGCTTGTGTCGTTTCTTACGTCTTTTACGTTTTCATACTAGTTTTATGTTTTTCTACACCTTTGTATGTTTTATACTTGTTATGTTTTATACGTATGTAAAATGTGTATAAAACGTGTATAAAAGTGTATAAAATTGTGTGAAAACGTAAAATAAACAAAATCGTATGAAAGCGGAAAAATGTAAGAAAAGCAAAAAATGTCCAAAACGAAAAAGTAAGAAAAGCATATAAAACGTAAGAAAACATACAAAACGTAAGAAAAACGGATGAAAGTGTAAGAAAATAGGCGAAACGATAAAACGAACAAAACGTATAAAACGAACGAAAACGTATAAAACGTATGAAAGCAGAAACCCGTAAAAAGGGTCAAAAACGTAAGAAAAAGGACAAAATGTATGAAAACCAATTTTGAGTTAAGTATAAACGGTCGTTAGGATAAAGGACTAATAATGGCAAATGTTTTTGCAAATGGTCGTTAGCTAACGGAAAAACTAACGACAATTAGTCCGAGGACCATTTTGAAATTAACGAAAAAAAAAAACTATAGTAGAAGGTTAAAACATACGAGTAACTTATATAACCCATGACCAAACTTAAGAACCTCTTTTCAGAACCAAAAAACTATAAGAACTTGGTGAACTTTTCGCAAACTTTAGTAACTTCTTTGTCTATAAACCCATAATTTTATTAAGGATGCAAGTTGATCGAGACTTGACCGTTATGTACATTTGAATCTAGAGCTTGCTCCAAGAGTATCAATCTTTTTCGTAAATCTTGGTTGACCGGTCAAAGAAAAACTTTTGAGGAAAATGATCCGGTTCAATCCCAACTCCCGACTTATTAGTTTGCTTGGGACAGAGATTATTGCTAAAATGAAATACTTTTAGTTTGCAATGCTCATACGGCATATACAAAAGTTATTTTGCTATTTAATATAGTAACTTCTTAACCTATTAAAACTTTATAGTTCAAAAAAAAAAAAAAAAAACTATTAAAACTTTGATTTAAATGATACATTAATGGATAGATGGATAGTGGGTCTTTGGCATCTGAGTTGAGACTTGAGAGTGTTTTGTGTGTTGTTTGGTCAAGATGTGAGGAGTAACCCATGGGCCGCAGTCCAACTGTTTATGGGAGCCCAAAATGCCACGGAGCCATTTTTATATCATACAAGTCAAGTGTATGTGGTGGTTTTGGGTGGGTTTGTCAAAAGTAGCATTAAGCACCGTTTGTAACGTAATTGTAAGTTTAATGATAATGTGTAAAACAACTTTTAAATTCTTAACGCTCTTAAATGCTACTTTATGGATTTTTGAAAAATGAACATTAAAATAGATAAAGCTACTTGCCAAACGACATTAAAGATCACAAATCTCAACGCTCACCGCTCCTAAATGTTCCGCGTCAGACGCACCCTTTCTCTCTTTTACCCAAAAGTGCACTTATAAACTAACTCAAACAACCATACTCCTATTAAATTTTCATAGTGGATGGTATGATATATGAAAATTCACCCGACCTTTAACTTTTTCGCATATAAACTATCCTTTTATTAAAACTAACTTAAAAGCTCAACTATATACTAATCACCACTAGTTTTGATCAAATTTTATCCAAATAATTAACAAAACAACGAAAATAAACTAACGCTAGCATATCAAATTCATAAAACTAAAGCATTAATCGTGAAATTTTATTTTTATTGTTCTAAATTACTTTTGCTAATATAATGTTGCATTTAAAGCAAGAGTATAATTGGTAATTCATACCAAACTTATCATTCGTATGATATGTTAAAGGTTGGTTCCGCCTTTATAGTTATCTGGCATACATTTAAGTGCAGTTGATATAAACAAAAATAAACACATTGTTAAATAATATATACGTTTATTTCGATAAATAAGGGTTTATATGTAAAAAGTTGAAAATTTGATATATTACTAGCAGGGTCTCGTGCAATGTGGCGGTGGGTACCATGTGACTAAATTTTGTGACGAGCATATGTTTTTCATTTATAAGTTTTTTTTAACAATAACTTTACACAAAACCTCAAAAACCGTGGTGGACTGGTGGTGGTGGTCGTATGGTGTGCATGGTGGTCTGCTCATGGTGGCAATCGGATGGTGGCTAGATGTGTGGTGTATAGATGACTCTTCAAATGGGTTGTCTGAGTTTTGGGATGTATTAATTTAAATGGTACATTATAAGTTCTTAATTTAATACACTTAATTTTCTAGACGTAACATTTATTTGTGAATATGAAACAAGTTATTGAAATTTCCATGATTAGCAAGTGTGTTGGTTTGAATTTTTAAGCGCTATTTAGTGAATTACCTAAACGCTTTATATATTAGATATATTTGTTTCTTACTTTTTTTTTTTTATTATTGCAAAATTGTTTCAAATTTTTGAACATAACTTTTTTTCTTTTGTGTTACCTTTTCAGAAGTTAAAGTAAATCAATTAACTTTTTACTATTCTCCTCATATATAAAGTTCGGTAAATCCCTTTTGAATCCATAGATAGACTAAAAATATCTCAACAAACTTCAAACAGAATTTGGCGCCAAAAAAACACACACACAATGACCTCAGAGAAGAAACAGAAAGCATCATCTCAACCGTAAAAACTTGATTACTCCTCTTCTTAATCTCTATAATCTTCGTTTCCGTTACCGCTTAACCGAATGATTATGAAATTTATCAGGAAACACTGCACATGGAAACAAGATGATCGAGGCAAAGCGTTAGTAGACGACGAAGATGAGTCCGGTGGTGATTATTTGAAAGAGCAGATTCGATGCTTGTCGCTTCATCAACAAGATTCGCCTAAGCTAGGTATATAGTCATTCATTCATTCAATCATTTTGCATCTTTTATATCATTATAAGTTTGCTGTAATGTGTATCGGTTTTTGTTTATCGTTTCTTGATATAATTAGATTCATTTTTGTTGATAACTGCATTTTGTATGGACATTAGGTGTAATATGTATCGGCTTTTTTGCATCTTTTGTCACATGTAGTGATGATTCATATTGTTGGACTTATAACGTGTATGAAACGCTTTTGCCCTTTTTTGGAGAATAGGCCTTGAATCCAGTTATGCCTGATGCATGTCCTATGGAAATGAGGCCTGATCTGTAACGATTTGTTTAGGTTTCTTGATTTGACAAGAACGACTTGTATTGTTGCTTAGGATCAGTTGGATGTGTTCTGCATCTTTTATTACATGTTTGGTTTTGTTGCAATGTGTTGTGGTGTGGTTATTCGCATTACTGGACTTGTATTGTAATGAAACGCTTGTTTGCCTGTTTGCAGAAATAGTGTTAGAACATTAGCTTTACCTTTTGTTGGATAAGTCTTAATGAGTCTTGTTCCAGCCATGACCTGTGCGTATTCTCTGGAAATTAGGTCTAATCTGTCTCGATTTTTGTTAATGGTGTCTATAACAGGAAAAACAAACTGGATTCTTGCTGTAACGCCTATAATCAATTCCTGTTTGGATAAGAAATTAGACCTAACTTGTATTAAATATTTGTTATTTGATGGGAACGTGTGATCTTATGGAATAGTTTGCATTTTGTATTAAGGAAACTAGGCCTAATTTGTTTTGGTTTTTGTTTATGATTTCGTGATTTGACACGAACAGCTACTTGTATTCTTGCTATAATTTTATTTCACTTGCTTCATAATTATATTTGTATTGTTCATAACTGCATATGGTACGGGAATTAGACTATATGTATCCGTTTTCTGTTTATGTGACATGAAGAACTACTTATGTTCTTGATTTGGATCAACTGGATGTATTCTGCAACTTTTATTACGTGTAAAAAATTTTGTAATGTGATGGTGTAGTTATTCACATTATCGAACATTTATCATTATTGAGCGTTTTTGCCTTTTCTTGGAGAATTAGGGGAATTTCAGGAACTCATAATTTTATCAAGTGGTTTTGCCTTTTTTTCGATAAGTATTTACTAGTCTTGATTCCAGTCATGACTGATGCGTATTGTCTGAAAATTAGGCCTAATCTGTGTCGATTTTTGTTAATGGTGTCTATAACAGAAACAACAAATTGTATTCCTGCTCGCTAATCTGCAATAATCGACTGCAAGTATTGTGTATATCAGCATATGTTACAGGTTCAATTTTGTTGCATTGTCATGTCCTATGCTGTAGTTATTCACATACAGTAATAAGCTGATACTAATAATGTTGTTCATAAGCGAAAAGTGAAAACTTGTGTGTATTTTTGTTTTTAGTTTATAATCTCGTGCTGTTGATATCACTGCTTGTTGTATGGAAATTAGACCTATTCTGTATCGGTTTTAAGTTTAAGTGACATGAAGAACTACTTGTGTTATAGATTTTGATCAGTTGGATGTATTCTGCATCTTTTGTTACATGGAAACTTTGCAGTAATGTGATAGTGTAGTTATTCACATGATTCCCTTGAATTTACATCAGTATGAAACATTGTGCCTTTTGTTTGAGAATTCGTCTAAATTCCAGTTGTGATCGATTGATGTCCTACGGATAATAGGCTTAAATCTGCACCGATATCTTGTCATGGTTCCAATATTACACAGGAACAGTAAATTATATTCCTGCTATTATCTGTTACATGTCGTGTCTCATTTCAATCTTGTTGCAATGTGTTAATGATGTACCTAATAACACTATTGACCTCACACTTCGATCTTCTAGCACCATGGCATGAAATTTCAGATAATCTTATGTAATAGTTTGCCTTTTGTTGCAGAAATTGTTGCATTTCAGTAATGATCGATGCACTCTCTACAGTAATTAGGCCTAATCTCTGTCGGTTATGTTTGTGGTTTCCTGCTTGCATGTGGTGTGCATCTTTTACATGTTCAACTTTGTTGCAGTGTATTTTGGTGTAGTTATTTACATTAGTAAACTTTATATTGGTATGAAACCTTTTTTCGCCTTTTATCGGAGAATCAATCTCACTTATAGTACTAACTATGGCAAGAACATTTCAGAAACATATAATCTTGTTATACAGTATTGCCTTTTGTTGGATAATTTGTCTTGATTACAGTGGAAATTAGTACTGATCAGTATCTATTTTTTTCATGGTTTGACGAGAACACTTTCAATTCTAGTATTCTTTCTATGATGAATTGCATGTACTGTGCATCATTTACATGTTCAATTTTGTTGTTGATCTGTTATGCTGTGGTTTTAATTAGGCGAAAGGTCCAGTTGGAAAATGTACAGACCATGGAGGCAAGAAAGGAATCACAGATCAGCCAGTCTCGAAAAGCAACTCAAGGCCCTTGAAGAACTAATCGACAAGCAACTGAAACGGTTCCAAGCCCAATACTCTCGGGCCTTAAGTCCAACTCCGCCCAAAGACATAGCTGAGCTTCTCATGCCTAAGTCCACCCCACCTCTCGAACTTACTACACTCTCTTGGCTTGGCGACTGGCGCCCATCTTCCATATTGGACCTCCTTAGCTCCTTAATCAAGTCCACACCCACCCTAGTGTCATCTTTAGCCCATGCAGGTGCCACCGAAAAGGCTATATCACAACTGATCCATGACTTGCGTATCGAAGAGGCTGTAATCGATGAGGAAATGACAGAAATTCAAGCCAATTGCATCCTTAACCTCCCTTTCGCATTAGCTCAAGAAAAGCACAGTGGGACTGCTTTGGATCAAGTCAACGCCGAGCTCAAAAAAGTCCATCGCCTCATCGTTAAGGCCCAAAACTTCAGGTCCTCTAAAATTCACAAATTTTATTAAAAAAAAATCCAATAAAATTCATACTAGTTCACTTATTTACAATTTTTTAACATTATCTGATTCTGTTGTTAATTTAATAGGATCAATGCATTGGAGACAGTGGTCAAGAAAGTCCTCTGTCAAAGTGATGCTGCTGAATTTTTAGTTGCTTTTGGTGGAATACAAGAAACTGTGCACCAGTTTTCCAGAGACTATAAAATGAGGAAAGGACCAGTTTGTGTGCAAATGGGTTCTGGTTCAGAGCTTGTGGATGTTGACAGCAGCTATTCAATAGTTAAAAATAAGTAGTAAAGTTTTTTTAACTTCTGATGAAATGGATAGATGAGAGGTTGTATATGTAGTCAGGCATTTACTAAACATGACAGCTATTAACCCCTGCACCCCCCATTGTTCTGCATCCATATATTAGGTGTAATGCTAAAGAGAAAAACATTGTTCTTTCACATCTTATATGTACTTGTAAATTTAATGTTTTCTTACATTCAGGGATTTTTTTAACTTTTGACATATATATGTACAAAGTACTCCCTGCATTTTTCACACAAACAAGCAACATTTAAGATGGTGAAAACCAGGTTGTTTGTGTTTACACTGGCCACATTTAATATTGTGAAAACAAGGTTGTTTGTGTTTACACTGGCCACATTTAATATTGTGATAACAAGGTTGTTCATGTTAGATAGTGTTTTGTGTTGACCATGTCAGTATGTATTAAATAATCTTGAATTTAACTTGTGTATTTGTGTTAACAATATTACACTCTCAAAGTTGGCTAGAACTCAAGTCCAAACATGATATGTGCATAGAACTTATCTCAGTATAAGGATATGATCTGGGAGCGTAAGTCCGTAAGGTCAAATCTGTCACTACTCAAATCGTAAATGGAATCAATAACATCTTGTTGAACATGTCTTAAAAGCTAGTAATGGAATCAATAACATCTTCACATGTTATTCATTAAAGTCTAAGAAACTTATCTAGTTGTTACTACTTGAGAATCAAGGTTTGGTACATGTTTTAGGTTCGAATGTCATTGGTGCTATTAACTTTTTTTAGGACCATATCAACTCGTTAGGACCATATCATAGTCTGGAAAGTTTAAACTTTTAAATTTCTCTGCACTCGACCGGGACCATACGAAAATGCTTTGAACGGACCTTTTGTGTATTAATTACCCGAAAAATATCATATACAATCAATGTTTGAAAAATCATGTGTTATTCGACAAGTTCCAATCCATATGTGGAACTCACAAATCAAAAACAAATCTGATGGAAGAATAATACAGTTACACATTAGCATGAAATCCACTTATATCACATCTAGTAACCAAACAAAGAGCTTACATACATACCCCAATCAATACAAAGAAGGACCACCTCAAAATACTATTTAACGACCAATGCCACTTGTATTGGTGTATTCCTATTAGAATCTTGGATAAGATTTTCTTTGTTCATGTTAGGTTATCCGTGGAGGTCGAGTTTTGACTCACGTGGCAACTTAACCAAAATAATGTCTTTATGACCAAGGATGCAAAAATCGTGAATTGGTAGTCATTCGGTTGACCTCCTTATAGCTTGTAATCGGTTTGGACGGGATTAATCGGTAATTAATTAGATTAGCATCTTCTCTAAGTTTTTGGTATTTCCGGCGAGTTTTAGATATTTTCGATGAATTAGGTATTTACGGCAAGATTTGTCTTATACTAACAACTTGTAATATATATAAACAGCGACTATAAGTTATTAAAAAAACAAGTTTTCGGCATGTTTATGGCGTTTCTGACAAGTTTTGCAGGTTTAATAAGTTTGTGCCATGGTTAATCGATTTACCTAAATCAAAATAATTGATGGTTGATTAGCGTCTGAACAACGATTAATCGATTTGTAAACTTTTTTTTTGCTATGTATGTAATTGTGAGTTTTGAACCTTAAAGCTCTTGTGAGGATGTTAGGTGGTTTCATATTCAAAATGTCCTATTCAGTAAAATGCCAATTGTTGTATGTTTGGTGGTTCTTAACTTCTTATGCATGTTATCTTTTATCTTGCGATTTCCCACATGTAATCTGGTATACAGCATATATGCTTTGCTAAAGATAATACTTCAATCCCATGAGTTCCACACGAAATATACATATTTAGAGCATGCTTTGTTTGATAGAAGAATTAAAGTAAGGTCCCAAATTTCACATCATCACATGTAGCATGGCAAAAGATATTTAAGATGAAAATTCATCCCAATGGATATGCTTGTCCCCTTTTGGATTTAATAATTATTAGAATATCATCACCATAATATAATACTTTTTATATAAATCTAATGTCTATGCTTACCCTAATTGTTTTTGGTTCTTGAACCTATAGAATGTGCTTTCCATGCTATACATTTTAATGGGTCATACTATTCTACGGCTCTACCCGTAGCGCCCTCTACTTGTCCCCATTTTGTCACCCGCTTTTTCCAAAGATAACACGCTTTTTGTCGGTTTACGTTCAGTATTTCGCATAGCTTTTAAGCGTTTGAACATTAAACTTTATATTCTGATTCCGCGTTTTCGCGTTTATAAACTTTTGATATAAACAAAATTATAAAAAAAAAAAAAAATAAAAAAAAAAAGGGGGGTATCAATAACCAAATGGGGGTATTAATAACGTGACCCATTTTAATATTACCACATGTACATGATCTTTATACATAGTCTACTGAAAACGTTTTCCCATAATTCCATTATATTGTTGGAAAGTTAAAAAGTGAAGATTTGAGCATGTCTAATATAAAATTATGGATTAATTAGTAAAGGTGATTAGATTACAATGATCATAAGATACTCAGATTGATATCATGATTTTGATTCGATTTTATCCTAACATACCTAACTCGACAACTTATCTTGGATCATAAGGTTACATTTTGATGAATCATGCACGAATAAAAAACGAAAAGAAATCTTGACATGCAAAAGTTATAATACACTTCAAATCGTCAAAACATGACATAAAACTCATAATTGGCGCTATCTCTAAATAAAAACTTATTTGCAGCTTGACGAAAATCTAGTTAATGCAAATAATATATAAGACTCGATGTAATAGTTACCGCAAATCTATCAACTTAACGTCAACTCAGTTTTCTTTTTTAAGATCTTCTGCATGATCAAATATCTGTAATGGTGACCGCAGTCATCATTTTTTTTCATTCTCATTTTTTAAACACTAAAACTAAAATTTCATTAAAATTAAAAAGCATTCCATTAATAATTCAAACAAAATAAAAATAGACTAAAATACACCGTTGGTCCCTCAAGTTAGCGACGACGGATCGTGATGGGACGAACTCGCCTTTCATCGTGGGGTCCCTATTTCAGCCACCTTACTAAGTCCTTTAACCATTTTTTCGTTAGTCGAGGACATCTCAGCGTTACATTTGTCTTTAGTCAAGGGCAATTTTGACATTTCCATATTTCAATTAAAATTTCTTAATTATTGCCACATGTAATGTAACCTCTTCCCGCCCAATAAACATATAGTCTGTGTTATCATTAGTCCCAAGATTTCGTTACAAGAATTATCGAATTACAAACCCTAATTGCATGTCATAAAACCCCTGCTTATCAATCATAAACCGAAACATGGACTTTACCCTATGGAAAGTAAGAAGACAACAGTTATCCATTGATGATACCGTCCTATACGACTCGCTAAGAAGAAATACTGATCTTTTTTTTTTGTTGATTACAATCATTGGAATTTGTAATTGTGGTATTTATTGTTTCCCAATTAAGTTTATAGAATGCTTTAAACATATATTGACATGTTTTCGGTGGTAGATCTAATATGTTTAGTATGAGGGTTCATCACAATTGTGTCTTTAAATCTTGGCACAGTAGAATATACGTTGGAGGTATGGAAAGTTTAGTTGATTTGGTTGATGTTGATAGTGTGTTAGTTGAAGAGTTGGATGTGCTTATGTATGAACTGGGTTATGAGCTCGGTTCAAAAATTACTATTACTTTGTTAAGCTGGTAGTAATTTAGATGATGGTTTGTATAGCTTAAATGAGAGTGCTAATTTAGAAATATTGAAAGATCTTGTTGATGAGCATAAGATGATAGAGGTTTATGTTGAAAATGGTAAGACAACATTGGACGTTGATCAAATGTCACCAAAGTCTATTAGGACGCTTATTGCGATGATGGATGCAACAAAGAAAAAGGCGACTCTTGCTATTGTTCCATATTGCTCAAAGAAATTGTTCTTAGAAAACATTGTTAATAAGTTTGTCGTAGAGGACTTATGTGAGGTTACGATCAACCTTTGAAGTCAATACTTTCGTACAATCTAGTCGATGCCGAAACACAACCCTTGTTTCCACTATAGAGGTCTCATTACATCAAGATGTTGCGGTGATGTCAACCAAAGATATAGATAAACATGTTGAGCATATCCAAATAGATAGTCCTCAAGAGGTATCTCAAAATGATCAAGAGTTAGGTCATCATGAGGAGGAAACATGTAATCTGTGGATCATATCCAAAAGGTAAATCATGCAGTTAGTGACATCGATGAAGTCGTAAGTGATGACAATGTGAGTGAGACAGACACTTATATGAGTGATGATGATATTGAGAACAATGATGATGGAAACACGGTTGTCGATGAGGCTAATACTTTTGAGGAGCCCGATTTTGATGTTAATATGTTCAAAGTGACCGAGACTACAGATTTACCATCTATAGGTACCACCACCCGCCTACCACATGATTTTTTAAGAAAATGAGTTGGATCTGTTAGATGATAATGATTTTGCAAGTGGTTCGAGAATGAGGATGAGTATGTTATTAGGAGGAACGAATTGAGGGCATACAAGAAACAAAAGTTAAGTGAGGCAAGACAAACAGAGGACTAATTTTTTTTTCGTGGTCAAAGTTTTGTAACTGCAAAGAAGTGAAAGATAGGATCTACATGCTTTCAATAAAGACTAGGAGGAAATTGCAACTAATTAAGAATGACAAGCAGAGAATTAGGGTTAGGTGTCTCGGAAAATACTGTTTGTGGAATAACAGAAGGTTCGTATCGGGTAAAGCCCCAAAGAGGAAAAATGGTCCGATAACTAGAGGCCTCGGTAGGATGTGTATTTATGAAAGCGCAAGGAGTAAGCAACAGAGTGTCCATGGTTGTTGTATGTAGCCAAAAATACGATAAAGATGTATGGATTGTTCGAACTTTCAAGGATGAACACAAATGTTTGCAATCAAGAGACATTAAAGCTTGTGACTACAAGTTTCTTTCAAGCAAATAGTTGACCAAGTTCAAGTCAATCAAGATATTCCAATCGTATGCTCAAGATCATCTCGAAGAAACAGTTTGAAGTTCGTGTGTCTATGCAAAAAGCATTGAGGGCAAAAATAAGGCGATAAATGAGATTAGGGGTGATCATAAGCGGATACACCCTTTTAAGAGACTATGTTGAAGAGTTGCGAAAACTAACCCAAATACAATAGTTAGGATACGTGTACAAACCGCAATGATGCAACAAGTCCAACCGAGTTTTCAAGGGAATGTATGTATGCTTAGGCGCTTTGAAGAAAGGATACAAAGCTTGTCAAAGAGAGTTGTTGGGGTTAGATGGTGCTTTTATGAGGGTCCTTTTCCGCCGCCTTCTACAAAGATCGGTATAGACAACAACAATGGAATATACCACAGTAGCATACGCGTTCACGGTTTAAAGCAAAGACTCATGGATTTGGTTTCTTGAATGTCTAAGAGATGATCTTGACTTGCAACCAAACTCAAACTACACTTTTATCGATGACAGGAAAAAGGTGAATTTACCATTTAGTTGATTAGAATCACTTGTATTTTCGTTAAATGAAAATTGTATTAGTAAGGAATTGATGTTTATTTGTGCGGTATCATTCCAAATTAGTAGTATTCCTAGTCTTTGAACACATATATTGTTTGAAGCACATCCATGATAATATGAAATTGCAATGGAATGCTAAAGCATACAAGGAACATTTGTGGAGATGTGCGCAGAACAACCGTCCAACAATTTGAGGCGATCATGCCGGCATTCAAGAGTTTTAGCGAACATGCCCATGCTTGGTTAAGTAAGATACCGATAAGGTTTTAAAAGGTACCATTTGATGGGTCGTTTAAGTCCTTATTTGATCACTTTGTATCCGTTATTGCTTAATATCGTTCCTTTTCACTTTTAGGTCTCTTGAAGGCAAAATCTTTGGAATGGCACTTATTTGGACGAAAAGGCGCGAATATACGAAGAAAATGGCCAAAGTCGAATCGAGACACTCAAAGTCTGAAAAAATGAGGCGACGGCGTCAGTGTTAATTATGGCGCCTCGGAGGATTTTGTGACGATACGAAGAGCCAAATACCCTATTTTCAAGTGACGACGTCGGGCTTTAAAAGAGTAGGCCGTTGCTACTCGGGCGGCCTAGATGCAACCCGACGACGCCGGTCAAGAGGACGGCGTCACGGACATAAGGTGACGCCGTCGCAAGGTTAACGTGGCAAGACGAAACCCTAATGACGGCGACACGGCGTCCACGAAACATAAGGTGACGCCATCGCATATGTAATCTTATATATAGAATCCAATTTTTCGCTTTTAGAGAGTCTTTTGGAGTAAAACCTAAACCGAACCCAAGGTGTCTTGTACAAGATTTTAGGGTTTTAAACCCTATCTTACATCAAGATAAGTATTTACTTCATTAATTCAATTATGTCTTTGATTATTTGTGTGTATGCTTGCATGTTCTCCATGTCCCGCTAATTTATTTGTGTGTTTGCTTAGGAAGTATGAAACTTAATTATTGAATATTGATTGGTTGTTTCTTATCTTAGTTGATTAATGATCTAGTAATGCGATAGGTCATTCGTTGTGTACTTAATGCTTGATTCATCTTTGTGAACCTTAGAATATGATTACCCGAGTAGTTGTAGGCTAAATTATCCAAAGAGTGCCTTAGAGTAAGAGTTTATCATCCCTAGTGGGTTTTGTAGACGAGACCTTTTGGTAAGTTCAAAGAGTTAGGAGAAACGCATACCCTACAACTTTAGACACACAACGCAACTAAGAATAAGGACGTGACAACTCAACCATCAATAGGAGATAATTAAGGAGTAGTACAACCTAAGTAAACACATCTTTAAACTATCATACGAGCACACATTAATTAGACATAGACTCCCACAACCTTAGTTTAGATAATTAGATAATAGTAGAGTAATCGGTAGAAATACCAACCCCCAATCCAATACCCGAGATTCGTACCTTTCCATTTCATAAAATATAAAAATACAAAAATAATCTTCCTCAACCTTAACCTTAGCGTAGTAACTTCTTACTAGCATTCCTATTCCCTAGAGAACGATATCAATACCCGTGGCTTACCCTAATTACTACACTACAACGATTAGGTTCATCGCCTAGGGTGTTATAAAACTTGCTCAAGAAAAGGAAGTTTCCTTGACCCCGAACGACGCGTGTAGCGTTATCAAGTTTTTGGCGCCACCACGGGAATAGAATAGCTAGTTAGTAGTCCACCTCGCTTAGGTTCTTTGCTTGATTCCTATCAAGTAAACTTTTTCTTATTTTAGCTTCCTCGTGGTCTATCCCCTTCTTCGTAACCTTTGTTCGTAACCATTTTCATTGACTATTCCGTTAGCGTTATGGAGAACGCGAATCGCAAAACTTTCACCCAATCAACGAAATCTACTACATAATCTACCCTTTCCACTCCAAAATGAGATCTTGAGGTTCCAAAGAACATCATGATGAATCCTTTCCCGAGGCATGGACTCGAATTAAATATTTATTACAAAAAGTCCTTTATCATGGTATTGATTTATCTTGTTTCCACTACAATTCTTTTACACTCGTATCGCCTACGAAACCCAAAGGAGACTTGACTATGTAACGGATAGGGATATTTGGGGACGTGGTGTTCGATTTGCATGGGAAACCTTTGAGATTCACGCCCAATTTAGAAGTGGAACATGGGACCCAAAAACGAATCTTTAGACCTATTTTCAATTTGGAAACTTGATCCGGAAGGTTGTTTAGGAAGGAGATGATTACAGCTTGAGGTACCAAGGTGCATGTCATGGTTAGGCGCTACCACGGTACAAAATGAATACATAGGTGATCTTGATAAGATGGAGGATAGAGTAGAAAATCCAATCCCATCGGATAACCCACAAGTCCTACCATCACTGAGAAACACACACCGCCTATGACTTACCCTAAGTAGTAGAAGAAACTATAGGAACCCCAATAAAGGTAGAACCTTTGGACCGACCACAAGTAGTGGATGTGGGTTTGAACGCTTGTAGTGATGACCTTTCTCTTAGCCCTAAAGAAGTTCCTAGTTTTGATGAACCGGAGCCTCAACCGAAACCCTTACCCAATTTTCCGTCTTTAGATGTGAATCTTGGAATTGAATTAGGCTCCAATCCACCCATCAAAATAGATAGTCCGGTAGTTGCTTGATAAAAGTGGTAGACTCTAGGCCATGTAGAGTGGAAGCTAATATAGGAGTAACCCATGACCTTACACACTTATATCACTCATTCATGGTTGATAACAAGAAACATTATGGGTTTAAACCGGGTTTATTAGGTCAAGATGGATCCTTAACTAAGAATCTTTTGAAGTTGATAGTAGATGATCCATTTTTAGGAGAGAGATTTGATTAACCCGCTACACCAATTGGATTAGGTAAGGTTATAATGAATAGAGCACACTCCTTTGAGCATATAAATCACCCATCACCTTCTCCTCACGTAGCAAATTTCCACCCTAAGGGTGTGTATTGCTACTATCACCGCACTTAAACTTAAGTGTAGGAAAACCTCCCTTTATCCGTTAAATAAGGGTAGAGTCAGCTCGTGACTCGAACAAAAACAAGCGCTTCTTGGGAGGCAACCCATGTGTTTTTCCTTTTCCTTTTTATTTGTGTGTCGATATCTTTTATTGATTATTAATTCTCATGTTTAAATTTGTAAAATGCTTTATTTTGTTTTTAACCTCGTCTTAATTGCATATAAAGGTATTTTACATAAGGGATAAGTGTAGGAGGATTACACACGCTTTTCAAAAGAAACGTAAACATGAGAATAACAATTAAATAAAAGATATATATGTTTGTTTGTTAGAGTCAAATGCTTGTATCGAGTCATAATGGATGTTTTGCGAAATTTTTCCAGATTCTAAAGATGTAAATTTTCCGAATTTTTCCGAAAATCGCACCGCTTTTGTCGGGATAACTGACGGCGTCAGATTGCAACTGACGGCGTCGAAGGAGTAAAACATCGATTACTTTTTCTCATTTTCGAGCTACTTATAAATTTTGGAATTTTCCGTGTCTTAATTTTCTTAGAAATTCAGAAACATCCATTCCACAAGCATTATATCCTAGTTTAAATCGAGTCTTATATATATTATTACCGCCGATTTTACGCGAAGGTTTCGTTTGTTTTCTTCAAGTGTGCGGGTTTAGTTTGTCAAGAATAAGTTACATAAGATTGGAATGAGCTTTTCACGCAATAATTCTTCTTGAAAAGGATTTAACCACCACTTTACACGGATCCTACCGAGCTAATCGGGAGTATTAGTTTCTTCGCTTTTACTTACCTTCCATTATCATAACTTTGATACTTTCGGGAACATTGGGGACAATGTTCGCTTTAAGTGTAGGGAGGGAAAATAAACGGAACTTTGAAACTATGCTTATCCTTGATTATTTGTTTTGTCCAATTGCATTTGCGTAATAAACCATGAGAAAATGTCGGTTAGGGTAATTTTGGCACCAAATTTAAAATTTTTCATGACATATAGGAGTGGGCCATTAGTCTTAACAAAAGCGTCTCATGGATAGGAAGTTATATGACTAGCACAAAACCCTTTACCACTTAAATTCCACCAAAATGCGAGGATCGCCTTAGATTAGTAGGAATTAAAGCATTCATCTTCAATGCTTAGAGTGTGAACCGGTAGTATATTAGATTCTAGAACTTGTTTTGTGATGCATTCCGAGATCGCAAGTGAGGCTACACTTGTGTAGTTAGGAATAACTAAATGATAAGAGGCATTAGGATAACCCTTGTTTGATACCCGTAATATAATTACTTCTTCCACATCGGTTGAGTAATTCCCCACACCTTTGCGTTGTACTCATCTTTAGTACACGATACCCTAGTTAACCCCTCGAGCCTATCCTTTTGCGGTTCTCGTGATGTTTCGGTTTTCCGAATATCAATGAAAAGCATTGTTTACACCCCACCCCAAATATACACCCAAATCGCCTTAGCCTACCCCTTATGCACTCACTTTTAGTGCAAATGTTTGTTATCACCCTAAACCCTTAGTTCAATTATCTAGTTGCTTGCATGAGTTGCTAAGTCGAGTCATATCCTTTGTATACGCTTTGGGACGATTGGGATTCATGGAAAAGTTAAAGTTTATGAAATGACGGAAGGAACGTTAAATTCAAATTCCTTTTGTTTGCGTAATAATGTACCCCAAGTGTTTTGATCTTTTCAATTCAGTCAAATTAGTGTTAGAGTAATAAAAAACTCAAGTGTAGGGATGTGCCTATAAATCCCTATCATTTTGATGTTACCGTAGAGGATGATAGAGTAAAAGTGTATGCAAAAAAAAAAAAAAAAAAATCGAAAAAAATAGAAAAGAGAAAAAGAAGAAAAAATAGAGTGTAAAAAAAAAAAAAAAAAAAAAAAAAAAAAAATACGGGCTACCATCCTACATCTATCCTTTAAATTTATGTTTGTTTATTTCGTTACCTAGAGTTTTAGAGTGTCGAGTCTTGGCTTAGCAACGCCATTCTTCGTATGCATTTAACATAGAGATTTTGACTTGCCACCACTAAATAGCCTATCCCACCAAACCCTTGTTTCCTACCGTAAGCCTAACATTCCAACCCTTTAAAAGACCTCTTTGATAGTCTTTCCTAGGTGCTTACGCCAAAGCGATGGAGGTTTGATCTATTCTCGAGCCTATGGTAATCTATGTACTAGGACCGGTTAATGAGTGTTTATCTTCCATTTCGATTTGTTATATTTCATATACACCCGAGAGATGTGAGTACCCAAACACCCCATGTGAGGTGCTAGTATGTAATTTCCGTGCTTGTTATGACTTTTATGGGCTTATATGTGTTGTGGACCGCTTTGAATTAATGCTTCATGACCCCTAACTTATAAATTAATTGGCTAAAGCACATTTGCTTGAGGACAAGCAAATAACAAGTGTATGGATATTTGATAAGGTTTTAAAAGGTACCATTTGAGGGGTCGTTTAAGTCCTTATTTGATCACTTTTGTATCCGTTATTGCTTAATATCGTTCCTTTTCACTTTTAGGTCTCTTGAAGGCAAAATGCTGGAATGGCACTTATTTGGACGAAAAGGCGAATATACGAAGAAAATGGCCAAAGTCGAATCGAGACACTCAAAGTCGCCGAAATGTAGGCGACGGCGTCGGTGTTAATTGCGGCGCGTCGGAGGATTTTGTGACGATACAAGAGCAAATACCCTATTTTCAAGTGACGACGTCGGGCTTTAAAAGAGTAGGCCGTTCTACTCGGGCGGCCTAGATGCAACCCGACGACGTCGGTCAAGAGGACGGCGTCACGGACATAAGGTGACGCCGTCGCAAGGTTAACGTGCCAAGACGAAACCCTAATGACGGCGACACGACGGTCCACGAAACATAAGGTGACGCCGTCGATATGTAATCTTATATATAGAATCCGAATTTTTCGGTTTAGAGAGAGTCTTTTGGAGTAAAACCTAAAACCGAACCCAAGGTGTCTTGTACAAGATTTTAGGGTTTTAAACCCTATCTTACATCAAGATAAGTATTTACTTCATTAATTCAATTATGTCTTTGATTATTTGTGTGTATGCTTGCATGTTCTCCATGTCCCGCTAATTTATTTGTGTGTTTGCTTAGGAAGTATGAAACTTAATTATTGAATATTGATTGGTTGTTTCTTATCTTAGTTGATTAATGATCTAGTAATGCGATAGGTCATTCGTTGTGTACTTAATGCTTGATTCATCTTTGTGAACCTTAGAATATGATTACCGAGTAGTTGTAGGCTAAATTATCCAAAGAGTGCCTTAGAGTAAGAGTTTATCATCCCAGTGGGTTTTGTAGACGAGACCTTTGGTAAGTTCAAAGAGTTAGGGAGAAACGCATACCCTACAACTTTAGACACACAACGCAACTAAGAATAAGGACGTGACAACTCAACCATCAATAGGAGATAATTAAGGAGTAGTACAACCTAAGTAAACACATCTTTAAACTATCATACGAGCACACATTAATTAGACATAGACTCCCACAACCTTAGTTTAGATAATTAGATAATAGTAGAGTAATCGGTGAAATACCAACCCCCAATCCAATACCCGAGATTCGTACCTTTCCATTTCATAAAATATAAAAATACAAAAATAATCTTCCTCAACCTTAACCTTAGCGTAGTAACTTCTTACTAGCATTCCTATTCCCCAGAGAACGATATCAATACCGTGCTTACCCTAATTACTACACTACAACGATTAGGTTCACGACTAGGGTGTTATAAAACTTGCTCAAGTAAAGGAAGTTTCCTTGACCCCGAACGACGCGTGTAGCGTTATCAATACCACCAACTCATTGGTCAAGGTCGCATTTTTCGTGTACCTAACCAAATCTATGTCTACTTGTACATCTTTTGTTCTACGACATTTTAAGGAACCTAACCAAACAAGTTGTAGCGAGGGCTCATTCGATGCTACTTAATAACATGTGTGAGGTGTTCAATGGGAAACTAGTGGGAGGTAGGCACCAACCGATCATTACCGCTTTGGAATACATTAGAGAGTACCGTATGAAAAGAATAGTGAACGCTGTGAATGTGATTCAAAAGTGTGCCGGACCATTAACACCAAAGGCAACACTCATGTTAGATGCAATCAAGAAAGAGGCTTATAAGTACACGACTTTACGGGTTGAAGGAGAAAAGTATGAGGTCAGTGGATGGGGAGAAAAGTGTACGATGAATGTTGAAGCTAGGGCTTGTACATGTAGAAGATGGGAGTCGACAGTATGCCATGTAAACATGTTGTTGCTACCCACGGTGTATGAGGTTGAATGGAATGCAAATAGGGTATGTTGAATCATGGGTTCATCCATGTTACTTGCTTAAGACTTGGGAAGAAACTTACAAACACCACATCCAACCAATAAACGACATGAGCATTGGTATAAGTCACAGTGCCTACAACCATTCTTCCACCTAAACATCATAAACCATTAGGTAGGCCACGAAAGAAAAGAACCGTGGCTTTTACTTGAAAATGATAATTGTGAAAAACAAGAACTTGTCACGGTCTAGTAAGATTGTGGTTTGTGGTATTTGTGGCAATCTTGGTCACAACAAGAAAACATGTCTTGGGCAAGGAGGTGTTACAGAAGTCAAGGCACTACACAACAGCCTCAAAAAGCAGGTTCATCTCACCAAAGGCAAAGGTTACAGTGACAACTATGCAGTAATGATCAACCAAGTGTGGTCCATCCTCAACTGAAAGTCAAGTTGATGCTCGCTCGGTGGGTCTCCAAAGCAATTTTGGACTAAGACCAAGATTATAGCAAAGAAAGCTTTCTTCACCAAAAAATGCTAGTTAAGCATATGAAATCCAATGTTATCCATCGAATATGTATTCTCCTAAACAATATTTGCCGTGTTTAAACAATGTATGTTTCTCAACTTTGTAGACTCCAAAATTTTATGCATTTGAAATATATCCATTTGCGTTATGTATGAAATCATGTTATTTTAGTGTATGGGTTTAATTGCTTTTATTGTATTGTTTTAGAGTCTTCATACATCCGTGTTTTGAGTTGGTTCTCGTTATTGTATTATCACAAACACTAATGAAGGATCTAAGATGGATGAACAACACGATATGGAGTTTATGTTGATACTCAAAATTGGTGTCTGGTCATCCATCCTTGAGACTTCATATGTCTATGGTTCTTGGATCTGTTGAACTTGGATTTTTGTTTTGAGTTTGGTTACTGTTATTCTATTATCACAAACACTAATGAAGGATCAAAGATGGATGAACAACACCATATCAAGTTTATGTTGATACTGTAAATGGTGTCGATAATCCATCACCGATCATTCATCCATCTTTGATACTGGATCCGGGTTTCGAGTTGGATACGGTTATTTTATCATCACAAACAGAATGAAGGATGAAAGATGGATGAACAACACCATACATCAAGTTTATGTTGATACCGAAAGTGGTGTCTGCTCATACATCTCTCATCATTCATCCATCTTTGAAACTCAGATCTCTGTTATGAGTTTGACCATTTGTGTGGCAAGTGATATATAAATTCTTGGGCAAAGGACCTACTAGCAAAGGCAAAGACAAGATAAGGACCAAAGCATAAAAGAAATATATTAACACCGCACAAGGACCAAACATTATACACCAAAAGACTATTCTTAGTCAACGATTTCTAAAACTTCTTAAACACAACTACACCATCTACCACCGATTCAAAACACTAAAACCAAGACCTATCTAAACCCTATAGAAGAACCCTAGAAAACCAAGAAGATGACCATCCAAGACAACACACAAAATTCACGAGACGGCAAACTTTCTCCTTCTCAACAAGGAGATCGGCCAAGGCCGCTTGGTGAGCAACCTCTAGCTCGTTGCCGGTCACCGCCGTGACCGCCTCCATAGTCTCATAAACGAGGCGGCTTCGTATTCTTGTAATGCCGCCTCATTCCCATAGATTGTTCTCTGCAAGTAGATGATCACATCTCTTGCTCTCATTTGGATGGGTGGATCGTACAACCCCATGAATGGACATGTTGTAGCCTATAATTGATAATCAATATGTTAGCATCTCGCTGCCTCATAAACACAAACTAAACCCACTTGTATAAAATCACAATTATAATAAACCGATAGACTATCATAATCAACACATTTTAAGGTAAACCACTACATGCAAACTTTAATACGAGATGAAATAAAATTAAGTGTCCCAACCTGTCTTGGGCAGCATAGAACCTCCTGCCGGGGTTCGTTGTGTTCCAGCATGTTCTAATCACGGCCCTTCTGTTGCATGAACACACCACCATTTTTCAGATTTTACCGTCGGTGAAGAAGATAGGATTTTAGTTGTTAGGAAACATAAAGGATGAGTGGTGATAAAATGTTCCTTTTATTAGAGAGGTTTTACTGTAGCACCGCTGGTTAAACAAGTGGGCTGGCACGGTAATTAATGGACAGTCGTAAAATGTCAAAATTGCCCTTGGACTAAAGACAAATGTAATGCCTTGAGATGTCCTTGACTAACGGCAAAATGGTTAAAGGACTTGTAGCGAGTGAAAACCTTGAAATAGGGACACCCCCCCCCCCCACGATGAAAGGGGCGAGTTTCGTCCCATCGCGATCCGTCGTGCCAACTTCAGGGACCAACGGTGTATTTTAGTCTAAAAAATATTACAATAAAAATTAAAAACTTAAATTAATAGTGTAAATTATGTTTTTCCTTTATTTTGCGCTTCATCTCCAACACTGCCTCTCATTGTTTTTCGGTTAAATGGTCATCGAGAGTATGATAAAACACGAGGTTGGTTAGACGCCGGTGGTGATTCGCTCTAACATTTGCGGACGATACAATTGAGATTGTTGTTGTTGGAACGGATTATCTTGATGATAAGGTTGTTGTTGATGATGTTTTAATTGGTATACGAAACTTGTGGGCTAAAATTAATGGGTAGTGAGTGATCGTTAATTGAATATTGGGATCCGATGTTGAAAGTTTGGAACGCTTTTGTTGGCGCCGGTTTTTAGTGGTTTACTATTGGGAGTTTTGTGAGACATTCTTTTAGTCGGAGAAGAGTAGAATAGTAGTTGAATAAGAGAAAATATATTCAAAAGATGAGAAGTGTCGTGGTATTTATAGAAAATATGTATAAGTATTATTTTAATTTTTATACAGAAAAAATTATTAATAAACAGCCAACAACGACAAAAAGAGTCGTCGGTCTTTCTTTCTTTTTTTTTGTAAAACACTCGGTCGCTTGAGCGACCAACCCTCCATTTTCTTTGTAGGGGACGCGTTTGTTAGACCATGCGTACAAAGGACGCGCCTGTTGGCTCGACCGACCTATGAATCGACCATCCATTATGGGTTGTCTAAGATGTGAATCTTGTAAGGGTAGTGAATCTTGTAAGGGTAGTAAATCACTTAGGGTTGGGATGAGATTCTTAACAATAGACAATTCCGTTTCCGGAATAGTGCTAAGATGCTCGTCCCCAATTGAAAGGTTATCCGAAGGTTCTACGGTAGATAAGTGAGATAAGGGCGGAGAGTGGACATGTGCGATACTTTGTGGGCTTGAGGTATGCACCTTGTCCTTTGTCATCTCCCAATCTTCCTCATCCTCATCATCGAGACGGCAAGCCTCGTTAAATAGGAAACGCCGTTGAGCAACTTCATTAAATAGAGAAGCTTTTGAGTCGCTCGCTCATCGCTAGAAATCTTTCGTTGCTGACGACTTGTTCCTCGGAAAGTTCCTCAAGAATTATACGAGGAAACCGATCAATGACGGAAGTTGTGGGGTTGGATGTGGTCAAATCCGGAAGTGTTATAACAAGGATCAAGTCCATAGTAATTTTGATTCCACGATTGACATTGATAATCATCATGAGGACCCCACACTTAGCACAATGAGGGTATTGAGGAGAAACTTTGAAACGATGAATCACCGAAATGATGATAGTACGGTTGTGGTTCGTTGATGAGTGTCTAAATACTCATCATTTTGTACTATCTAGATCGCAAAACATCCGAAAACACTCAAAATGCATCAAAATGATGAAAATATCACAAATCGTTGTTTTATGTGTTTCAAATGCAAAATATCAAAATCGATGAAAACGTATCAAGTTTATAAAATTGGCGCTTTAGTCCCCAAGTTTCAAAAGTTGTCAAAAACAGTCCCCGTATATCAAAATAAAGAAAATGTCATTTAAGGTCCATGGGATTCAAAAGTTGTTAAAACAAACCCTTCAAAGTTTAAAATTTGCAAAACTACAACTTTGGTCCCTCAAGTTTGAAAAATGTCATAAATGGTCCTTGGAAATTGGAAAATGTCAAGTTTGGTCCTTATACTATTGGAGCTTGTCACTTTTAGTCCCTTGGAGCAACTTTGGAAATTTGGCAGCTTTGGTCCTTGCACTTTCAGAAATTGCAAAAAAGGTCCTTATGATTATTAAGTTTAAACCCTTCGACTCGACCTCGACCCTCCCTTTAATATATCCCACCAAACCCCAACAACCCATTACCCCTTTCCTCCAAAAGTCTTTCTCCTCCACCGCTCACCGAAATCACTCAACCCCATCCTCCAAATTCACTCTTCAACCCCTTGTCCCTCCACCTCAACAACACTCCAAAGAACATTTAATGCATCCTTTCCATCTCACTCAACCTCCCGGTTGATAAAACCATTTTGGCGCCAAAACAATCAAGCGGC